>JAJEJO010002800.1:215628-309893 GCA_020662805.1 Glaucomys volans
AAAATAGGGCTGGGGATGTGGCTCAGTGGTGGAGTGCCCCTGGGTTCAATCCCCAGTACCAAAAAAAAGATGGGCCCACTGCCCCCACTCCCAAATGCTTTCTTTGCCAGGAAGCAGTTTCCCTACAGCTCTGCTAGGCTCAGGGACAGGATGTCACATTCCTTGGCAAACTACCTGCTATCTGCAGAAGTGTCCATAGAGGAACCCGAGTTAAGCTCAAGGGGGAGATTTTGTGACCCTTTTCACAGACCAGATTCGGGGATTCAGGGAGATGAGGACTAATTCCTTCTAAACATAAAAACCATTAAGAATTTATAGGCCACGTGAGGTGGCGTGTGCCTGTAATCCCAGTAACTGGGGAGGCTGAGGCAGGAGGATCACAAGTTCAAAGCCAGCCTCAGCCCTGCCTCAAGATAAAAAATAAAAAGGGGGGCTGGGGATAGCTCAGTTGGTAGAGTGCCTGCCTCACAAGCACAAGGCCCTGGGTTCAATCCCCAGCACTGCAATAAATAAATAAATACATAAATAAATAATAAAAAAAATAAAAAGGGCTGGGGATGTGACTCAGTTGTGAAGTACACCTGGGTTCCAATCTTCAGTACCTAAAAATAATAAATAAAAAATAAAAGAACTATGGCCAAGAATCCAATTAGAGGGGCTGGGGTTGTGGCTCAGTGGTAGGGCACTTACCTAGCATGTGTGAGGCACTGGGTTCGATTCTCAGCACCACATATAAATAAATAAGTAAAATAAAGGCCCATCAACAATTTAAAAAGTATTTTTTAAAAAATCCTATTAGAGGGCTGGGGGGCTGGGGGTATAGCTCAGTTGGTAGAGTGCCTGCCTTGCCTTGCAAGCACAAGGCCCTGGGTTCAATCCCCAGCACTGCAAAAAAAAAAAAAAAAGAAAAAGAAATCCCATTAGAACTGGTTAGCATGAGCCAAAGTAACCTAGAGCTATCAAAATCTGACGTCATCCAACTGTCAGTCAAAAGGCAAAGAAGTGAGCCGGGTGTGGTGGCAAGGCTGAGTCAGGAGGATCGCGAGTTCAAAGCCAGCCTCAGCAACTTAGCGAGGCCCTAAGCAACTCAGTGAGACCCTGTCTCTAAATAGAATACAAAATAGGACTGGGGATGTGGCTCAGTGGTGGAGTGTCCCTGAGTTCAATCCCTGGTTCAAAAAAAAAAAAAAAAAGGCAAGAAGTGGTGTCACAGTCCCCAAGAAATAAAATGCTCAAATACCATGGCCCAGAAATGGAACAAACAATTCCCAGGAACCGAGGGGTGACCTTTAAACTAAGGAAGTTGGAAAGTCCCTACAGGCCTAAATGTACCAGCAGGAGGGAGAGACCGCTAAAGCTAATCACTAACATCTGCTTCTGCAGCGTGGCTTGCTTACATTGGCTAGAAACAGCGACGATATGGCCCACCCACTCACTTCATTTTCTCTCTATTTTTTTTTTTTTTTTTTTGGAACCAGGGATTGAACTCAGGGACACTCGGCCACTGAGCCACATCCCCAGCCCTATTTTGTATTTTATTTGGAGACAGGGTCTCACTGAGTTGCTTAGGGCCTCGCTAAGTTGCTGAGGCTGACTTTGAACTCGTGATCCTCCTGCCTCAGCCTCCTGAGTCGTTTGGACAGGCGTGCGCCACCACGCCCGGCCCTCATTTTCCCTATAAATGCCAACAATAAAGGAACTAGCGCACAATTCCCCTCCACACCGCTTTTAGGTGTGTGGTGGTCCTCGCTGGCTACCATAAAGGCTTCTTTTGGCTTCAGTGAATGGCTTGGATGATCTCGTTCTCATTGGGTATAACAGTGGCCCTGGGTCAGAATCTGGAAACTTCTCTGGAATTCCCAATAACTGGAGTGCAGGAGAGGGACCCATGTGCCTCTCTGAGAGGACCCACCCTTTCCCTTGCGAGTATCCCTTTTGCTTTCAATCAACTCCTGCCTGTTACTCTGAGTGACATGTCTGAGTTTCTTTCTGATTTGATCACAAGAATCAGGGTTTGAAGTGGGGTCTTTGTGAACAGGGGCTCACTTGATGCTTTGACTATATCCCTTGTGAAACTTACTACATATGGAAAATGAAAAAAATCCCCAAGATAATGTGGCCTGCTAAAAGGGAGTGAAAAAGAAGGCCAAGCACTGCGGCCTTCATCTCTGCCAGCCTTCATCTCCGGAGGCAGACGTTTTCCAGGTGCCGCTGCAGACAGGGAGGAGGGGTTTATCACCCCTAAAGTAACCGTCTCTAGGAGGCGTTCATCTTCAAAGTAAATCCTCCCCAGACACTGCCCACAGACCACTGACCCCAAAAGGATATAATGGTTATAACTTCAGTAAAGGGGGGGAAGACAAAGGATGAAGAAAGTAGGTACAATACCTTAATTTAGCTCTATTCAGTCATTCTGTTGGAACTATTGGTGTTGCTATCTGAGAATGTCTTAAGTATAAATTGGGTGAACCTAATGAATAATTATGTCATATATAGCCATTGCAATACATTGAGCGCTCCAGAGAAGGCACTGGAGCAAGTGAGAGCTGGGCTGTGTGATGCTGGATGACTTTTTTTTTTTTTTTTTCTTTAGTTTTAGATGGACACAATACCTTTATTTTCATGTGGAGCTGAGATTCCAACCTAGTGCCTCACACATGCTAGTGTTGTACCCAAAGAAAATAAAATCATCCAAGCCAATCACGTAAAGCCAAAAGAAGCCTTTATTTTAGCTGGCCAGCGGTGACCTCCCTTACTCCTAAAAGTAGGGTTCAGGGGGATAGTGCCTAATTGTGTCATTGCCAACTTTTATAGGGCTCGGGACGGGATTAGGGCAGGGCTATAGGGCGCGGGAGGGTTTAGGGTTGGGCTGTAGGGAGGGGGGATTAGGGTGGGGCTGACTTTCTCCAGGTGGCACTGGAGAATCTTTCTGGGAAGTATAACACTAGGCGAGTGCTCTGCCACTGAGCCACAACCCCAGTCCCGACTGTGTGTCTTGCTGAGAAAAATAACTACACCTGGCGGAGGAACTCCTGTAACAGTGTCCCCTTGATGCTTTGAATGCAGCTCTGGCTGCTTGGCACTTGTTTCTTGTTCTTTCTCTTTCTCTTCCTCTCTCCCTGCTCCTCCCTAATCTCTCCCCCCCCCCAACCTCAGGGGAAACAGGGTTACCTTTCTTCCCCATCCTGGGCAGAGTCATCTGCCCCTGAGGACACACCTGCCACTGGAACAAAGTAATCCAGACTTTGGGAATGGCACCAGAAGATCTCAGGAATGACTCCCGCCCAAACCCAAATTAACAAGTGAATATCAACTCCAGAAGAGAACACAGGGAATGTAGCCTTGGAGTCACCTCTGTAAAAGCCCCCTGCTCCTGCTGAGGGCCAGGTCACAGCCTTTGGGACAGGAGTCCCCTGTGTTTCTCCTTTGCTAGCAAAGCAATAAACCTTCTCTTTTTCTCAAAACCGTGCCCTCGTTATTGGATTGGCATCAGGGATAAGGACTGAGCTTTGGGCAATACTCCCAAGAAGCTGAGGGGTGGAAAGTTATCATGTGCATTCCTTGAACAAATTTGCTGGGCGAAGCACAAGAAGCAGCACCTGAAGACTTTAGGGAACTTCTAGAGGTTTCCTAGAAGTGCTTAGGGAGGGGGAGAAACATGTCTGCCAAGGAGAGTGGAAAATGTGAAGATGTTGCAAAGGAGGACAAGTCCCCGGATGAAAAGAGAAAGGAGAACCTAGATCCTTCCTAAAGGGGAAACAGAAACGAAGTTCAAGGATCCCAAGGCAGCCCAGCGGCCTCCTTCCCTGTTTCTTGCTCTGTCCTGAGTTTTGCCTCCAAATCAGAGGAGAACCTCCTGGCACGTCAGTGGGTGCTGTGGAAAAGAACCTGGGAGAGGTGCAGGATGAGACCACTACAGATGACCACGGAAAGGCCACCAAGCTGGAAGGAAAACAAGAAAATGCATGTGGAATTGAGGGGACGCTTGATAAAGTAAATAAAGGGGCCACCTTTGTTTCTGTAAAACAAAGAAGGAAGAAGGGAGCTGGGATCTAGCTCAGTCGGTAGGGTGCTAGCCTGGCATGCACAGGGCCCTGGGTGGTTCAATCCCCAGCTCCGCAAAAAAGAAAAAAAAAAAAGGAGGAAGAAGAGATGAGGAATACCGCAGAGCACAATTTTCTTCCTTGTCTAAAGAGTGTTTAACCCATCTATGTCAGGTCGAATTGGGCGGCCGCAGAGGGAGGGAGCAAGGTCACATAGCAACACACTGTGCCAGAAGTGACCAATGAAGCAGACCTGCTGACCCTGACGTCCACCGTTTTCTGGGTAGGACCCCTGACCCCTTCCTCTGTATAAAAACCCTGAGCAGCCAAAGCCACGTGCGATTTCTTCTTCTTTTTTTTTTTTTTGGTGCTGGGGATTGAACCCAGGGCCTTGTGCTTGCAAGGCAGGCACTCTACCAACTGAGCTATATCCCCAGCCCACGTGTGATTTCTTCTGGCTCTCCCACCCTGACTTTCACCCTGGGAGGCTGGAGATTTCACCCGGGACACAGACTCTAATAAATCTCAAGCCACTACTTTTGTCTGATTCCACCTGGAGAGCTTACTTCTCTGGTCACCCGCCACCTTGCTAACTTTCAATCTACATACAACTAGCTTCTTTCAAAGGAAAATTGAAAAGCAAGCCTGTGCAAGATTTGTTTTTAAATTGTGCAGTGTCCTTTTGTGTAGTTAACACGCTACTTCATATGTCTCAAGACAGCCCTGTGCTGGTGGTGTTTCCAGTAGCACTGACCTTGCCGGCCACAGAGTGGAGGTGGTCAATTGGCATGAAAACTTACAGCAGGCTCTTGGTGCCCAGCACAGGTTAGCTCTGAAGGATATGGAAATGATACACCCACTCCTTCAAGACAGTGTGTGACAGGAGGAGGGAAGAGAAAGAGAAAGCAAAACTTTGATCCTTGCAATAAATCCTTTCTCAGTGACAAAACAAACCCTGGAAAGGAGATAACCATCAACCTGAGAATAGCAGTTCCTGGGAAGAGGGATCCTTTCCCAAGTAAATTCTCTTCCAGTAGCAGTGAAACTACCCATCAATCTTGTCCCCGTGACAATACCATGGCCCCTGGAGGACAAGATGAGCACTGGACCCTGAACTCTGAACCCTCCATCCCTGCCCTGTGAAAACACTGCCTAATAAAAACCTGCTCAGTAAAATCAAGTTCCAGATGTTTGCAACTCCTGCTCACATCTGGTTAAAGTCTTCAAGGGCTAAGTCACCTCCCTATGTAACCTCTGTAAACCCAGATCCCTCTGCAATGGGGGCCATTTTCAACCCAGAAAGTGAGCCCCTCCGCTGCTGAATAAAAGGCCCTGCTGACCCACCTGTGAAGTCCGCTCCGCCGTGGTTATCTGTACTCTCATTATGGTGCCGAAACCACTTTGGTTATTTTTGCTTACAAGATCTATATAGGGATGGTATTTTTTTCATGTTTACTTGTTGCCAATGCAGCTGATACAAAATAATTTTTGTTCTGGGAATTGAATACCATGCCATAATTGCATGTGTGCCCCCCCCACACACACACACAATTTGAGCTATTTGAGCTGTTTTCTTTTTCTTTTTTGGTACGGGAATTGACCCCAGAGATGCTTTACCATTGAGCACATCCCCAGCTCTTTTTAGTTTTTGTTTATGTATTTATTTATTTGATTATTTATTTAGTTGGGTGCCTGGCATTGAACTCAGGGCTGCCTAACCCTGAGCCACATTCCCAGCCTGTTTTATATTTTATTTAGAGACAAGATCTCACCGAGTTGCTTAGGGCCTTGCTAAGTTGCTGAGGCTGGCTTTGAACCCCAAATCCTGCCTAAGCCTCCCAAGCCACTGGGATTACAGGTGAGTGTCACAATGCCTGGCTGGATCTGTTTTCTTGACCTTCTGAATGCTTCTATTATGGTCAGGGTTTCCAGTTTGGTTCCAGGTTCTTGGTGACCTGAACAAAGAACTGAGCAAGGCAAAGTACAGATTCACTGAAGGTGAGGTGCAGGTAGCACTGTGAAAGGTGGAGCAGAGTTGGAGGGAGAGGGAGCGAGAGGTGGAGAAACAAGGAGTGAGGGAGGGAGAGGGAGATTTCAATGTCTGGGAGTTAGTGTTTTGTATGCTGAGCTGTGGGGCCTTCTCTTCCCTGTAGGGACCTGATTGAAGACCTCACCCCATTTGCTCCCATTGGTTACCTTAGGATGCCTGATTAGAATATTGTCTAATTTTCCCTCATTGGCTACTTTAGAAAATCTAATTAGAATCCTGCCGACTTTACCCCCATTGGTCATTTTATAATACTGAAACTGTGGTGGAAGTTGTCATGGTAAGTCCTCAGTGGCAGGGGTTACACGGTAATGGAACTCTCCCTAAAGGAACAGGACTGGTCTCCTGTCTTGTTCTCCAATGGCATCCTTCTTATACCCTGCTTCTGCCATCTTGGTGGTCCTGAATTTTTTTTTTTTTTTTTTTTTTTTTGGTACTGGGGATTGAACCCAGGGACTTGTGCTTTCTAGGCAAGCACTGTCCCTGAACTCTTAACACTTCTAAATAAATACATTTTTTTTTATTCTTAAAAGAAGTATGTGGGGCTGGGGATATAGCTCAGTTGGTAGAGTGCCTGCCTCACAAGCACAAGGCCCTGGGTTCAATCCCCCCAGCACCGCCAAAAAATAAATAAATAAATAAATAAATAAAAATAAAGAAGTATGTGGGGGCTTGGGATGTAGCTCAGTTGATAGAGTGCTTGCCTCGGAAGCACAAGGTCATGGGTTCAATCCTCAGCACCGCAAAAAAAAAAAAAAAAGTATGTGGGCCAAGGGTGTAGATTAATGGCAGAGCACTTGCTTCATAGTGGGAGACTCTGGGTTGGATCACACACACACACACACACACACACACACACACACACACACTAAATGGCATTCTATCATGTCCAGAATCCTCAGTGTAGGGAAAAATTAGGTCTAGATATATGCACAGGAGGTCAAGATGGGCAGGTGTAGCTCATTGGTAGAATGCTTGCCTAGTATGTGTGATGGGTGAAGTTCTGGATTCTACCTCCAGCAATTTCTGGGGGAAATTTTATATATATATATATATATATATATGTATATATATGTGTGTGTGTGTGTGGTATATACATGTAAATGTATACATATTTATATTTTACATACACACAAATATGAGATAAATTTGAGTTTACTTCTAAGTGTACCGAAAAAAAGTAAAAGCGGAATTTGATATAAATTGGAAATATCACTATGAATTCCTGAATTATTTTGTCTGTTAAAAAAAGGTATATTTTCTACTTCATTCATTGAAAAGACCTAGAAAAAGATGACCAACTAGCAACACTAAGTATAACTAGAATTGTGGTCTTGAAACACCATTTCCCAGTAGAATGAAACTAAGGGGGCCCACACCTCCTCCCCTCCCCTGTCCCTTCTAGATAGGGTCTCTCAAAGTCCCTGGCATGAGGGAGCTTCCACCTCGGCCTCCCTGGTAGCTGGGTCTATAGGCACGTGCTACTTGCACTTGGTTTAAAACATTGGGCTTTTGAAAGATGATAGTAACATAAGTGGAATTCCACGTTCCCAAAGCTGACTCATGGAAGAAATGCCACAAGGCAATTGCGTTCCAGGAAAATTCGTACTCGATCCAGGAAGAGAAATGCTCTGACACTTTCCTCAGATGCTTGTACTTAACACACTCAAGCTAACTTGGAAATCCTTAATTTTAAAAATGTTAAAGCTGAATTTGATGTGATTTGTTAATTATAAAAGCTATTTCTGGGGGCTGGGATGGAGCTCAGTGGTGGAGTGCTCATGTAGCGTACATGAGGCCCTGGGTTCAATCCCCAGCACCCCGAAAGAATAAACAGAAACTAAGTTAGGCTGGGTGTGCATGTCAAACAGAAACTGTCTTCAGCGGGGCGTGGTGGCGCACGCCTGTAATCCAAGCGACTTGGGAGGCTGAGTCAGGGGGATCTCGAGTTCAAAGCCAGCCTCAGCAACTTAGCGAGGCCCTTAGCAACTCAGTGAGACCCTGGCTCTAAATAAAATATAAAAAATAGGGCTGGGGATGTGGCTTAGCGGCCAAGTGTCCCTGAGTTCAATCCCTGGTTCCGAAAAAAAAAAGAAAAGAAACTGTCTTCTTTGGGCAGGAATTTTAAAATTCCATACAAGAGTCAAATAAATCATTCAAGACAGAATGTGAAAGCACATAGGTGCTTTCAAAATATTCTATGAAGCTATGCATCTTGACTTTTATTTTATTTTATATTTGATACTGAGACTTGAACCCAAGGGTGCTCCATTACTGAGCTATACTCCCAGTCCTTTTTATTTTTCATTTTGAAAGAGGGTCTCACTAAATTGCCCAGGCTGATCTCAAATCTGCAATCCTCCGGCTTCTGTCTCCTGAGTAGCTGGAATTTCAGACTTGCACCACCACACCTGTTTGTAACTTGATTTTGGGGGGGGGGGGCAGAGGGGTACTGAGGATCTAACTCAAGGGCACTTTACCACTGAGCCACATCCCCAGCCCTATTTTGTATTTTATTTAGAGACAGGGTCTCACTGAGTTGCTTAGGGCCTCACTAAGTTGCTGAGGCTGGCTTTGAACTCGCAATCCTCCTGCTTCAGCCTCCCAAGTCGCTTGGATTACAGGCGTGCGCCACGGCGCCCAGCTCCCAGCACTTTTTATTTTTTGAGACAATGTCTCACTAAATTACTGAGGCTGGCCTCAAGCTTGTGATCTTCCTGCCTTGGATCAGGGAAGCACCATCACACCCAGTTTATAACCTGATTTTTACATTGATCAATGTCTTGGAGATCCTTCTCTGTCAGTAGGTAACGAGCTTCCTCACAGTATTTTGCACTCTAGTAATATTCCATTGTATCAGTGTAATTTATTTAGCCAATCTCCCACTGGAGGACACTAAGGTTGTTTCCAAATGTTTTTAAAAAATTTTTTATTAGTTGTTGATGAACCTTTATTTATTTATTTGTATGTGGTGCGAAGAATCGAACCCAGTGCCTTACATATGCTAGGCAAGTGCTCTACCACCAAGCCACAACCCCAGTCCTGTCTCCAAATTTTTGCTATCACTATTAATACTATAATGCATAACCTATACATAAATCATTTTATGCATATGCATGTTTATCAGATAAATCCTTTTAAGTAAACTTGCAAGGTCAAAAATATGTCCATTTGTAATTTTGATAGAAGCTGCCATTTCCTGCATGAGCCAATTTATATTTCTATGTATAAGGGACTCTGTCACCTGAGAGTGAACACTGTCTCAGAGCTATTTTCTTTCTCACATCATAAGTTTGGGCATCTGGGTTTCAGGAAGTCATAACAGAGCGAAGTAGTCTTGGCAACAGTCTCTTCCAGCAGCTCGTTCCAGTTTCACTTTCTCAGCACTGGGCTGACGATGCAGAACTCTCGAGTGACAGAGCCCTAGTTTCGATTCCTGGCCCTGTATCTCTGAAACTCAGTTTTGCTTTCTGGCTTGCAGAATGGATAAGTCCCCACCTTTCAGGGCCCTGAGAAAGAGGCACTGGGCACCCTGCCTGGACCCTGCGGGAAGGATCCTCCTGCCCATTCAGAGCTACACTCCCACCAATGCTCCGTGCATCTAACACTCTTGGCTGCTAGAACCAGTGTGCTTTCATGGTTTGCTCCCGCCAGCCCTGGTAGCACCTCTTGGCGGGTAGCAGCTAACCCACTTTTTGGATCAGAACTGACAGTCTCATTGTAAGGATGAGAAAACAGAGGCACAAAGTATCAGCCCAGGCTCGTAGGTAGGAGAGCTGAGAGTCAAGCTCAGACATGTGGACAACAGAGCCAGCACTCTCCGCTACAGCAAAGAGCTGTGATGAAAAAGATTCAGGCGAATTCCTTCTTGTCAGGCATGGTGGTGCAGCCGGTAGTCCCAGAGACTGGGGAGGCTGAGGCAGGAAGATTGCAAGTTTGAAGACAGCCTCACCAATTTTAGAGAGGGTCTAAGCAACTTAGCAAGACCCTGTCTCAAAATACAAAATTAAAAGGGCTGGAGATGTGACTCAGTGGTTAAGCACCCCTGGGTTCAATCCTGGTACCAAACCAAACCAAACCAAACCAAAAGACTTCTTTGATGGGAATGGTGGCTGTAATCTCAGTGGCTCAGGAGGCTGAGGCAGGAGGATCATGAATTCAAAGCCAGCCTCAGCAGCTTAGCAAGCTCCTAAAGCAAGTCAGAGAAACCCTGTCTCAATAAGATATAAAAAAGGGCTTGGGGGAGGGGGTGCTGGGGATATAGCTCAGTTGGTAGAGTGCCTGCCTCACAACCACAAGGCCCTGGGTTCAATCAAGCACTGCAAAAAAAAAAAAAAAAAAAAAAGGCTGGGGATGTGGCTCAGCGGTTAAGCACCACTGGGTTCAATACCTGGTACCAAAAATAATTTTAAAAAAGGCTTCTTTGAGAGCTCCCAGATAAATGAACATGCTGAATCCCCATCTTTTAGGATTTCTAGCTAATAAATAAGGATTAAATCATATATGGAATCAGCAAAAAATAAGGTATTTTAGATATTGGAGAGGAAAAAAACAAAAAAGTTAAACTTGTAAGTCTACATATAGACTGAAAACCAATCTCACGGCCTCACAGCTGCTGGGGATATGATCAGCTATTGATTTTGTGATACATACACATCGGCCTTGAAGTTAACTATCAATCAGGGTACGGTTAGCTCCTCAAAGTCTGAGTTATAGATAACTCAACATGTAAGCAATTGCGACACAACTTACATTTTACACTTCAATGCATTTTAGTGACCTCCAACTTTAAAAGTTTTTAAGGATATCCCCTTGCACACAAAAGTGACTAACTTCCATATAATTTTCAACCAGTATTTGTGTGATTACCCTCAAATCCAGTGGATAACTTTTAGCTGTGACTTAGGCAGGGAACAGGTTCAGTGATCCTCAAATGCTATGTTCAGGCTAATGACATAATTGCTTTTGCACTGCACCAGATTAGCAGTAAGACATTAGAAGGAACTTAACCCACTAATACCAATCAAATTCCCAAAGTAGACGGGCATGGTGGCGCATGCCTGTAATCCAAGCAACTTGGGAGGCTGAGTCAGGAGGATCGCGAGTTCAAAGCCAGCCTCAGCAAGTTAGGAAGGCCCTAAGCAACTCAGTGAGACCCTGTCTCTAAATAAAATACAAAATAGGGCTGGGGATGTGGCTCAGTGGCCAAGTGTCCCTGAGTTCAATCCCTGGTTCAAAAAAAAAAAAAAAATTCCCAAAGTACCCTTGTGTGCAGTAGGGGTGGGCTGGGTGTGAGAGCACTCTTAGGGAGAGTGGACTAACCTCACCCTGCAGCTGGACTGGGGACACCAGAGGAGGTCTGGAGGACACACTGTGCTCACTGTAGAGAGCTATGTGCCTTCCCAGAGAAGCGGCTCCAAGCCAGGATGTGAAGCAGGGAAGCTGGCCAAAGACAGAGGCCGGGGAGAGCATGCAGTCAGAAGCTACCAAGCCAGGAGGATTTTTTGAATGTACAGCAATGTATGCAAAGTGGTAAGAGGTCCCAGAAGGGAGACGGTAAAGGGAAAAGGCCAAACAGTGAGCACTGATTGACTTGTATCACAGTGCGCCTAGAAGGTGCACTGAGGTACATAGCCAAGGTTACAGTTGTCAGAATTTTAAAACTACATTTTTTTTTTTTTTTTTTTGCGGTGACGGGGATTGAACCTAGGGCCTTGTGCTTACAAGGTAAGCACTCTACCAACTGAGCTATATCCCCAGCCCATCTTTTTTTTTTTTTTTTGAACCAGGGATTGAACTCAGGGGCACTCGGACACTGAGCCACATCCCCAGCCCTATTTTGTATTTTATTTAGAGACAGGGTCTCACTGAGTTGCTTAGGGCCTCGCTAAGTTGCTGAGGCTGGCTTTGAACTCGTGATCCTCCTGGCTCAGCCTCCCAAGTGCTGGGATTACAGTCATGTGCCACCACGCCCAGCTAAACTACATAATTCTTAAGCAGTGATTTTTGTGGGAAAAAGCCAAATATGTTGTTGTTGGTGGTGTGTGTGTGTGTGTGTGTGTGTATGTGTATTTATATTTGATACTGGGAATTGAACCCAGGGGTGCTCAACCACTGAGTCACACCCCCAGTCCTTTTTATTTTGAGAGAGTGTCTTAAAGTAGCTGAGCCTGGCCTCAAGCTTGTGATCCTCCTGCCTCAGCCTCCCAAGTCACTGGGATAGCAAGTGTGTACTGCCACACTGGCTATGATTGAGATATATTCAGGTGCTCACCTCTGCTGAATAGGTAACAGGACAATTATTATTTTCAGAAAGCAATACATTTTAGTTTTAAAATGCAGTATCAAGGGCTGGGGATCTAGCTCAGTTGGTAGAGTGCTTGCCTGTCAAGCACAAGGCCCTGGGTTCAATCCCCAGCACTGCAAAAATAAACAAACAAACAAACAAACAAAATAAAATGCAGTATCAAATAAATGCTTTAAAGTACATTATATGAAACATTAAATATAACGTTTTTTAATAAGTTTAAACTTTGAGAAATATACTGAGAAAGACCCATTCAATTTCTTCAACAAAACGACCTCTTCATCCTCTTTATACTTTACTTCATATTATAAACTGTGCACTGCTGTTAGATGATATATTAATTTTATTTCCATTACATAAATCAAGGAAGAAACACAGAATGAGACCCAAATATATTACAAGGCATTTAGGGAGGTGTGTTTTGTTGCTGAACAGAAAATTATCTGAAATTAACTTTGGAATTGAAATAGAGTTGCTTAAAAGTACATCCCGGCTCTTTTTTTGTTTAGACTGTTCCTAGTTTTCATTAAAGTATCAATTAATGAACTGAACAAATTCTCTCTTTTCAGGTTAACATTCTGGGTGTTCCAAGAAATCATATTCCACACATTCTTCCAGTTGTCTCAAGACCCTTGGGCTCTCGGTGACAGGAAGCTCTACGAGTGCAGCTCCGGGGGCATCTGCAGGCAGCTGACTCTGGGTTTTGAACGCGCAGTTTAGAGTCCTGAAGAAGGGCACCAGCTGCCGCACGCTGGGGACCGAGTGCTGGCGCAGCAGCGGAAACTCACTCCTCATGGTGAGCTCGTCCGCGCCGCTGACTTCCTGCAAAACCAACACCTGACAGTGATAGGGCCGCACTGGGGTGGGGCTGGGGGTGGGGTTATGCCCACGAAGCACCTGCATGCAGGCAACCTCAGAGACAAGCTCTTCAAGAAAACTCATGGCCATCTCAGTGACCGGGCAGGGACTCAAACCGCAGGTCTCTTAGTAACATTTTCCATCAGGGTTTTTTTTTTTTGCGGTGCTGGGGACTGAACCCAGGGCCTTGTGCTTGACAGGCAGGCACTCTACCAACTGAGCTGTATCCCCAGCCCCCTCCATCAGGATTGTACCCTGAGTCCGAACCAAGCTGAGGCCTCCCATTCCTCCCAGGGGGCTCTCCCTCCTCCTGGCCTCTACAGCAACCTGGGGAAGGTGACTTCCATGTGACTATGCCACTCAGGGAGATGTTCCTTAGCCACTGGGGGGATAGGTAAGAAAACAAGATGGAATTTATAGTCATCTCAAGTTTTAAAACTCATATTTTGAAAAATTTCCAGGTCATTCATTAAAATCAAGTGAAACAGGAGGTACTTCCTCACTGCTTGGCCCTTCTCCAATTTTTGAAAAAATTAATTTTTTTTTGTACCAGGGATTTAATCAGAGACACTTTACCACTGAGTCACATCTCTAGCCCTTTTTATTTTTATTTATTTATTTTTTGGTACCAGGGATTGAACCCAGGGGCACTCCACCACTGAGCCGCATCCCCAGCCCTATTTTGTATTTTATTTGTTTTCTTTTCTTTTTTTGTGGTGCTGAGGATTGAACCCAGGGCCTTGCACTTGAAAGGTGAGCACTCTACCAACTGAGCTACATCCCCAGCCCCTCCCTATTTTGTATTTTATTTAGAGACAGGGTCTCACTGAGTTGCTTAGGGCCTCGCTAAGTTGCTGAGGCTGGCTTTGAACTTGCAATCCTCCTGCCTCAGCCTCCCAAGTGCTGGGATTACAGGCGTGCGCCACTGCACCTGGCTGCCCTTTTTTTTTGTTTTTTTTGTGTTTTTTTTTTTTTTTTTTTTTTTGCAGTGCTGGGGATTGAACCCAGGGCCTTGTGCATGCGAGGCAGGCACTCAACCAACTGAGCTATATCCCCAGCCCCTGGCTGCCCTTTTTATTTTGAGACAGGGTCTCTCTAAGTTGCAGAGCCTGGCTTTGAACTTGCAGTCCTCCTGCCTCAGCTTCCTGAGCAGCTGCGATTACAGGGTGTACCACTGAGCCTGACATAGATGTAATTTTTAAAAGGAAAATATTTACCCCATATTTGGATCTCAGAAGCTCTAGAATCCGAACAGTGTGGGGTTTGCATTCTTGGTGATTCTCCTCTAGATCCAGCGGGAAGGCAGGGCCCTCTGTGTCCACCTCTGGAACAAATGCCCACCTATAACTGGAGGGAAAAACTAAAGGTCAGGCATGCTGGATCAGAGCCCTTGTAAATCTTTAGAATTTTATTAAGACACACTACATTTGCCTCGCCCATTTAATATACACAACTGGATGGCTCTTATTATTTAATAGAATTATATCTTTACCAACACTGAATTTCAGAGTATTTATTAGCCCCCAAAGAAACCTGCTCCTCAGCCCGCTCCCTGAACCTCCTGACCCTGGTCGAGGCAGCCGACTGCTCTACCTGTTGCCCGCGCCTTCCTCATTCTGGAGATTCCATGTGTATGGGGTCTTTTAAGTGTTCCTTAGTGACTGCTCCTCTCGCCTACAACATTGTCAAGGTCCTTTCATGTGTAGCGTGTCTCAGGACCTCGTTTCTTTATGCTGTTGGATGACAGTTCACTGTACGTTGGTATCACATGTGTTTATTCATGTGTCAACTTGCTGAGGGCCAAACCACATGTGCCTTGACCAAACACACTCCATTTTACCCGGGGACTCCATTTCACTAAGAAATGCTTTTCCCACGTGAAACCCCACCTCTGTAGCCCACATTTTGCTCGGCACACCCTGTTCAGCAATGCATAGTGGCTGAAAAATGTTTTTTATTCTTATACAATGTATTATTAAGAAATGTTTTCTGAGCTGGGCGTGGTGGCGCACGCCTGTAATCCAAGCGATTTGGGAGGCTGAGTCAGGAGGATCCCGAGTTCAAAGCCAGCCTCAGCAACTTAGCGAGGCCCTAAGCAACTCAGTGAGACCCTGTCTCTAAATAAAATACAAAATAGGGCTGGGGATGTGGCTCAGTGGCCGAGTGTCCCTGAATTCAATCCCCGGTTCCAAAAGAAAAAGAAATGTTTTCTGTAAGATGCTTTCTTTTTCATTCCCATTTTTCTTGGGCAATGTACCCTGACGGTACGCTGAACTGGGTCATTCCGACCCACTTCCTGTGTTACTATGGTTTTCATGTACTTCACTTGTGGTTTTGGGCTATAAAAAGTGTGCTCTAACTTGTGGTAGGGGTCAAAGGGTGCTGAGGTGACTTGGTCACTGCACTTGGCCCACTGGCAAATAAAGTTCCATGCCCTGCTTCAAGACTGACCGGGTGACTCATTTCAAATGCACCACAGCATTTGGGCAGGAGCTGTCTCCACTGTGGGGCTGTTATAAACGATGCTACTGGGAACATATGTGTGTATCTGAACCCAGTTTGGTTTTTTTCTTTTTTTTAAGTAGGTCTTCTTTTTTGGAGATTTGGGTTCAGAGTTAAATTGAGAAATTACAGAGGTGCCGTACATCCCCTATCTCCATACAGACTGAGCTTCCCCATGACTGACATCCCAAGCCACAGTGGGAATCTGTTATGATCTGTGACTCCGTCCACACACCATTCTCACTCAGCATCCGTAGTTTACATTAAGGTCCACGCCGTCTTGGTGTTGTACACTTCTCAGGCTTTGACAAATGTGCACTGACGTGAATCTCACCATCATGGTGGTCTGCGGAGTAGTTTCAACGCCCTAAGAGTCCTGCACTCCCCTCCCCGCCTTCAGTCAACCCCTAGGAGCCACTGCTCTTATTTTTTTGGTACTGGGGATTGAACCACTAAGCCACGTCCCCAGCCCTTTTTAAATTCTATCCAGAGACAGGGTCTCACTGAGTTGCTTAGGGCCTCGCTGTTGTGAGGCTGAGGTTGGCTTTTTTCTTTTTTTCTTATTTTATTTTTAAATTTGTTCTAAATAGTTATACATGATTCAGGCTGGCTTTGAACTCGCAATCCTCCTGCCTCAGCCTCCCAAGACGCTGGGATCACAGGTGTGCACCACCGTGCCCAGTGCCCCCGCTCCCTGTACAGTCTCTGTGGCCTCGTCTTTTCCAGACGTCATAGTGTGTGGCCTTATCCGTTTGGCTTCTTTCACTTAGTGGTGTGCACTCAAGAGAGCCCAGAGACGTTCTGCCCACAGCACTTCCACAGGACTCCTCCTCCTGTGGGGCAGAGAGAGACATAGCCTCTGGGGACAGGCATGGAATCAAACCCCAGAGCAGCTGTGTGAAGCCTACAGGAAGTGTATGCCAGGGGGCAAAGCGAACTGGGCATGGCGCTCTGAATAAAGGCATTCGAATTTAACTACAGACAACAAAATCTACCCGGCGGCAGAGAAGACCAGCAGGGGCCGATCCATTTTAGAAGCCTCCAGTAGCATAACTGCCTGAACACACCACACGCACGGGCACACGCCGAGCAGACCCGTTCACAGACAGCACTGCAGCCAGCCGAGGAAGGATGGGGCCGTGCATGCCGCAGCACGCCTTCCGAGCCAGCTCTGGGCCACTGGAAGCTCACACCATGGCTTTTCACTGCTGGAGACCAGGGAATGAGCGGAGGTCTGAAAGGAGGGGAAAGTCCCCCTGCAGAAGGCCCAGCCTCCCTACTTACATCTGAAACAGCGGCATCCTGTCAGGTGGGAAGGACAGGGCGGTGTCCAAGAACTTGCAGGCAGATAAGTACAAGAGGAGTTCGCTGGGGGCCACCTCCCCAACCGAGGGCCCGTTGCCATCAGCCACTGCAACTTTTGTTCTGTTTATTTTGTTGCTGTTTCTATAAATTAGCAAAGACATTTTTGTTATAAATCCCTTCACATCCACCAGAGTCCATTTGTTTATGAAGAGTTTGTCAGGTGGAGTTTCCTTTTTTTTTTTTGTACTGGGGATTGAACCCAGGGGCACTTGACCACTGAGCCCCATCCCCAGCCCTATTTTGTATTTTATTTAGAGACAGGGTCTCACTGAGTTGCTTAGGGCCTTGCTAAATTGCTGAGGCTGGCTTTGAACTCGAGATCCTCCTGCCTCAGCCTCCCAAGTGCTGGGATTACAGGCGTGCGCCACTGCGCCCGGCTTGGAGTTTCCTTTTAAGAAGTTTTCAGAAGAGCTCATCCCTTCCTAAATCCTCTGAGAAGACAGTGCTTGGCATGAGACAACCGTCCATCACACAAGTGACTTCCATTAGCCCTGCACTTACCTCAGTGATTCGTCTTCCTCTCTCAGATCTTCTTCAAGCTGGATGAATGTCTGAATCTTAAAGAGAAGATGTGCATTTGAGTTAATAATTGGAAGGAGATTAAATCTACTCAAATTAATATGTCTGTAAGAACCAGCAGGACTGGGGACACAGCTCAGTGGTGGACTGCTGGCCTAGAATATGGCAAGGCGCTGGGTTCCAGCCCCAGCACCACGAGGTGGGAAAAACTAGCAAATAATATTAAATGGTATGAATTAGTTGGAATAACTGACAGGAGAGAGAGCAAATCAGGATAAAATATTCTCTATTTAATGAGGAGCTGACTATGTGCTGCCAATCTGATTAGGAGCAGCTTTTAGACAAAATGAGATCACACATGGAGCAGCACACTACGTGATCAGGAGAGCATCCTAAGGGCTCAGCCTGCTCTCAGGAGTAGGCCTGGAGAACTCACCAGTTCAGAGACCATTATTGGCCACAGTGAGGTGAGGTGTTGAGGAGATATCCTTAGCAGCAAAACTCTGAAAAAAAGAAACATCTGAGCAGCAACTGTGGATGTCTGTCCGACTCTGAGATTGTCTGTCAGGCGCTCTATGGAAAGAAGATTTTAAAGATGTCACGCAAAGGTGCAGCTTGGGGTGTCTCATTAGCCAAAGAAGAAAAACAAAACTAACTGCTCTGACATTTGATGACAGTGGGGAAGGACGCAGCCCCCACCCCTGTGAAGCGCAGCAGCCCCTGGCCCTGCTGAAGGAGGCCAGCCAGGTAAACATCACCCTCCCGCCACAGCTGAGAGCAAGAGTGGTCTCCGCCTCCCAAAGTCCACTGGACAACCTGTGGCACTTACATCTTTTTCTTTTGGCACCAGGGACTGAACCCAGAGGCCCTGATCCACTCAGCCACACCCCCAGCCCTTTTTATTTTTCATTTTGCCACAGGGTCTTGCTCAGTTGCTTAAGGGATCCCTAAGTTGCTGAGGCTGGCCTCAAACTTGCAATCCTCCTGCCTCAGCCTCCTGAGCTACTGGGATTACAGGTGTGTGGCACCACACCCAGTTACATCTTTTTCTAAGTATGTGAATTATGAGACATGGAAACAAAGGCAGTCTTGGCGGAGTGACGTAGATGATCATACAGACTGCCTGGCAGACGGCATAACTTGGGGATGGTGGATGGGAAGTGAAGCAAGTGAATAAAATAGATTTATCCAGTAAAGTTTGCATTTGGTGACCATGACACATAGTAATTCCTCAAGGGGGAAAACACTGCAAGTTAAATTCTCCAGCCTTTACCATTCTTCCCCACTGAAATGATGTGAAGGGGGCAGACGCAGCAGTGGATAGCGATGAGCCGTGCCCATCCAGTGGGAGGGAAGAGGCCCTTTCCCCAGATGGTCCTGATCCCTCTGCAGCCTCCAGGGGCTTCCTCTGGCCCTCACCTCATTGTGGAAAACAGCATCCTGACCCCTTTCCAAAACAGCTTTGGGTTTATTATAGTTTCTCCTGTGATCAACGTGAAATAAGAAGATCTGTGTGTATTTGAGGTGTACGTGGTATTCCCAGGCTCCTACCAGGACACACGGTGATCACTACAGTCCAGCAAAGGACGGCTGAGCCTCCTCCTGTCATTACCTGTCTTTTCTGCTGCCAGGCCATCTTATATCTCTACCTCGTGTTTGCTCCTGGTTAACTGCCTGATGTGATGTGCTGTGACTACCTACAGTCCTCATGCTGTGCATCTGGTCACTGGTCTTGTGCATCCCACGTAACGGTGGCTTTGGGCATTTGATTTATGTCTCTCCATTTCTCCCCATCAGTGTAACACTGATGTCACACTGAGCCAAGACAGTGCTCAGCTTCCACTCTGTTGCCATCCATCTCTTTCACTGTCATCTGATGGTGCTATAAATCAGGGGGAAAGAACTCCAGAGGGCATCCTAAAGAGAAGTGTTAGAAATTCGCCATTCCTGCCTTTTCTGGTCAGCTTAAGCTGCCCATTAGGACGTGCAGCTTCTGGTGCTGCTACTCCTTAGAGGAAGACCTGGCCTCACTGTTCCAGGGAGCATCTGAAGGCCACAAAGTGTCCTAAGACTCGGTCAGAGACGCTGTGAGTGCCCCCCAAGCCCTCACATGGCTGGGCCTCCCTAGGCACAGTGCAGGGGACAAGGACAACGAATAGGAAAGTGCTTAGTAAACAGCTAATCAAAAATGAAAACAGGGTAAATATGTATCATTTTATTTATTTTTTTAATTAATTAATTATTTTTGGTACTGGGGATTGAACTCAGGGGCACTTGGCCACTGAGCCACATCCCCAGCCCTATTTTGTATTTTATTTAGAGACAGGGTCTCACTGAGTTGCTTAGGGCCTTGCTAAGTTGCTGAGGCTGGCTTTGAACTTGGGATCCTCCTGTCTCAGCCTCCCAAGTGCTGGGATTACAGGAGTGCACCCCCGCGCCCAGCTGTATCATTTTAAGCAAGTACTACTTTCAGCAATGTAGTAGCTCATTGGTAGAGTGCTTGCCTAGTATGTGAAAGGCCCTGGATTCCATTCTAGCATTGGCGACAGCAACAACAAAAGAAAGATACATATTTAGAAATTCTTTTTCCCAAGAGCCCCCAAAACAACCTTCTATTTAAGTCAGCAACATGCTGACTTTATTATATATGACAAGACATTATAAAACAGGGTATTTGTGGTTTGGGGCTGGGGCTCAGTGTCAGAGCACCTGCCTTCCATGTGTGAGGCCCCATGTGCAAACCTTAGCAGCAGTGGGTAAACATGTAAGCATACTGTTGTATCATAATCACGTTTCAGTGTTACTACTCTGTTAACACTCATATTTCTGGTGTTACTAGTGATCATCATAACTGGGATATAAAACGTACATGGCAGTACACGGCCCCTGATTTTCTTTCCCTCAGTGAAATGATTTCTCAGAATTGTTGGGATGGCCAAACTCTGCACACCACTGCCTGACTGTTCTTTCTTTCATTCCTGCTTCTGTGCGCCTGGCAGTGTCTCTGCAGCTCTCTGGGCCTCACCCAGCTCTTACACAGATGGGGGAGAGGGAAGGAGCAGGTGTTTGCTCTCAGACAGAAAAGGCACTGGCAGGAAGGCAAGCTACCTGCGGACACACTCGTCATTCCCACTCTCTACTGAGAAAGGAGACTCAATGCTCCCCTTGAGACACCGTCCCCTGGCCAGGCTCATAGAGCACATCCAGATGCTGCATGTCAACTACGGGAAACCCGACGCCATGGTTCTCTTTACCCTCCGTGTTTTGGAGGGATGTGACAGAATTCAGCCTTGACCTGCATCCAGCTGAAGTCAAGGGAGGGCTGCCACCGACCTCACCAGCATTCCTGTCTCCCTCTGATCAGATCAGCCCCTTGGTAATTCCAGTAAGGCGTGCCACTTGCAGGTGTCAATATTCAAATATTTGTTTTCATATATCTTAAGTGTTCAAGACATTACGAGGTAAAGATCTTATGCGCATTACATGTTGAAGTAATGTCAGCTGAAGTATAAAGATTTATTATTGCAAATACAAATCATCATAATTTATAGTTATAAAAACTGCTAATGTTTTGAACTAAAACAATTAAGACCTTTCTAATAGTTAGAAAAGTGTGAAGTAGGTTGGTGATTAGTACTAATATTAAGAGTCACATTCCTCAGACAGTGTCACCCCGTGGACATGTGTGATTACATGGATGGTGTGAGTCCACATCGTGTGCAACCACAGAAACGAAAAGTTGTACCCCATTTGTGTACAATGAATCAAAATGCAGTCTGTTAAAAAAAAAAAAAAAGAAGTTAAAAAAGACCAGGAGTCGTATTGCTGAGCACAGTGGCGCACACCTGTAATCTCAGCAACTCAGGGGGCTGAGGCAGGAGAATTCCAAGTTCAAGGTCAGCATCAGCAGTTTAATGAGGCCCTAAGCAATTTGGTGAGACCCTGTCTCAAAATAAAAAATAAAAAGGACTGGGGATATAGCTCAGTGATTAAGAACTCCTGAGTTCAAACTCTAGTTCCTAAAAAACAAACAAACAAAAAAAAGAGTCAATCGGATGACTTCTGGGGTTGGGGATTTAGCTCAGTGGCAGAGCGCTTGCCTAGCACGCACAATGCCCTGGGTTCGGTCCTTGGCCCTGAAAAAAACAAAAAACAACAACGACAAAAAACAAAATGAAGGGCTGGGGATATAGCTCAGTGGGTAGAGTGCCTGCCTCACAAGCACAAGGCCCTGGGTTCAATCCCCAGCACCGAAAAAAAAAAAAAAAAAAAAAAGACAAAATGAGAAAAAAATACAAAACCAAAACCAAAACAAGGTAACAGATGACTTCAAGAGGAGAGCACATGTATTGAGCTGACAGATGTTTATAAGCTAAAACATTTTAAAGATCAGAGCAAAAGACTTAAATCATAATTCTACCTGAAAACAACCCATACCCTTCCATTGGGGAGGGGGGTAAATAAACTACGGAATAAAACCTATTAGAAATAAAAATTAAGCTGGGCGCCGGGGTGCATGCCTATAATCCCAGCAGCTGGGGAGGCTGAAGCAGGAGGATCTCGAGTTCAAAGCAAGGCTCAGCAGAAGCAAGGCGCTAAGCAACTCAGTGAGACCCTGTCTCTGAATAAAATACACAATAGTGCTGGGGATGTGGCTCAGTGGTCGAGTGCCCTGGAGTTCAAGTCCTGGTACTAAAAAACAAAACAAAGTAATAATAATAATAAAAAATAAAAAATTAGCTACTGATAAATGCAACGATGTGGATTTACTCTCAAATACATTATGCTCAGGGAAGGAAGCCAGATTCCAAGGCTATAAGCTGCTGTGTGATCACTTGGAACAACATCAGGAAGCATGCTGGTGGCACAAAGGGCTAAGTGGAGGGGCTCACTCTCAGGGGCATAAGAGCGGGGTGCTGTGGCGCATGCCTGGGATCCCAGCAAACGGGGAGGCTGAGGCAGGAGTACTGCAGGTTCAAGGCCAGCCAGAGCAACTTAGGGAGACCCAAAATAAAGCAAAAAGGGCTGGGGGTGTAGCTTAGTGTGGCAGAGATTTGGCTAGTATTCAGGAAGCCCTGGGTTCAACCCCCAGTATTGTTAAAAAAAAAAAAAGAGGAGAGGCATGAGGGATTGTCGAGATGGAATGTTCTACACCTGACTCTGGTGGTGTTTATATGCACGTACTTACTAACACGCACCTCGGTACTTTACAAAAGGAAGGAAAGCCCTCAAAGTCATGGACAGTATCTGTGACAATTAATTTTTGGTGCAAATAAAAAATTTAGTAGATATGAAGAAAATTTAAAAAACCACTTGAATTATCAACAACCAAGGGGCGATATGTACTATGTGAAAATTGTTTCTTCATGAACCTGACCAAAAGAGAAAAAAATTTATTTTATAATTTTACTTGTAGAATTGTTCATTATGATAGCCTTTATAACATGAAAGAACAGTAACAAAATTCTTGGAGCACTGTGCTGATTTTCTTTGGTTCTATTTAGGCCATGAGTCTAAAGAAAAATAAATTACTATTTGAGAATTCTTTCGTGTCTTGGAGGAGGGTGAATAAAGACAGAATATCCACTGTGCCACCTGTCAGGGTTTGGATCTGGAAAGTTCCCCAGGGCTCCTGTGTTCTAGGCATGGACCCACTGCAGCAAGCTTCAGAAGTGGGCTTCTGGGAAGTGCCTGGATCACGGGAGCTTGGACCCCGTCCGTGGGTCAATCACTGAAAGCTGAAGGGACTACCGGGAGGGAAGGAAGCCACAGGCGGTAGGGCACCGTTAGAAGTAGGTCACTGGAAGGCCTGTCTTGTCTGTCTCGGCTTCCTGGCTACTACGAGGTGAGCAGCTTCCCTCTACCACACCCTTCTGCCACGATGCTCTGCCTCACCCCTGGCCCAAAGCGATGGAGTCAGCCAACCGCGGACTGAAACCTCTGAAACCTTGAGTGAAAGCAAGGCATGTGTCAGCAATGACGCTGACTCACACGCACCTCGGTGCTTTTCAAAAGGAAGGAAAGCCCTCAAAGTCATGGACAGTATCTGTGACAATTAATTTTTGGTGCAAATAAAAAATTTAGTAGATATGAAGAAAATTTGAAAAACCACTTGAATTATCCACCCCTTTACTGCCTCCGTTCAAAGTGCTGACTGAGGGAGTTTTATACACATGCAGTATCAGAAGACTAGCGGGAGATGGTGCTGCTCCCGCACTGGGCTGTCAGGCTTCAAAACGTCGACCTAACTGAAATTAACATCATATAGAATATTATTGTTTTTTTTACTTATTTTATTTTATTTTTTGGAACCAGGGATTGAACTCAGGGACACTTGGCCACTGAGCCACATCCCCAGCCCTATTTTGTATTTTATTTAGAATCAGGGTCTCACTGAGTTGCTTAGGGCCTCGCTAAGCTGCTGAGGCTGGCTTTGATCCTCCTGACTCAGCCTCCCAAGTCGCTTGGATTACAGGTGTGTGCCACCACGCCCGGCCTATTTTATTTTATTTTTTATTTTTTTGGTGCTGGGGATTGAACCCAGGGGCACTCCACCACTGAGCCACACTCCCAGCCCTATTTTGTATTTTATTTAGAGACAGAGTCTCACTGAGTTGTTTAGGGCCTCGCTAAGTTGCTGAGGCTGGCTTTGAACTCTCGATCCTCCTGCCTCAGCCTCCCAAGTGTTGGGATTACAGGCGTGCACCACTGCGCCCAGCCTATAATTGTTTTTTAAAATGAAGTTTAGATTTATGGACATATTTCTGTTTTGCTTTGTTGGTGATGCTGGGGATTGAACCCAGGGCCTTGTGAACTCAGGGCCAACGCTTTACCCCTGAGCTACGCTCCCAGCCACAGCAATGTGTTTCTGAAATTCAGCAAGACCCCCTGTACAGTACTCATTTTGACCCTTGACCTTTGTGCCAAAATGTACTGCAGGACCCTTTAAAAGATGCTGCCCACCTCAGTCACTCATGGATCTTTCTGTGGAAAGGGGGTGGGGAACAGTTGGCCATTGCTGCGGTCTGAATGTCTGTCCTGTCCAAAATTCACATTGAAATTTAATTGCCAATGTAAAGGCTTTAGGAGGTGATTAGGCCATGGGTGCTCCACCCTCACAGGTGGGATTATTGGTGCCATTATAAAATGGGGAGTTTGACCCCCTCTTGCTCTCCTTTCTGCCTTCCACCATGAGCTGAAGCAGGAAGAAGACCGTCATTAGAGGTGAGCCCATCAATTCTGGATTTCCCAGCTTCCAGAGCTGTGAGCTCATACACTTCTATTCTTTATAAATTACCCAGTCTCAGGTATTCTGTTCTAGTAACAACAAAATAGAAAGACTAACACAGCCATCTTACCTTGGATCAATGGAAGGTAAAGGTGGTACTGATCAAGCTCTCCACTGAAGACAGCAAAAGCCTGGCGCTTTAGCAGCATGGCTTTCTGCTCAAAACTTGAGAACAGTTTTAAAGAACTGCTCTGCATGTCTGGAACAAATATATAGCAGATAAATGATACTTAGTAAGAAAACCACGGACAGAGGTTAAGTGACAGGAAGTTCAGTCCAGTATAATTCCCATCTTCCCCAGTGAAAAATCATGACCATGATTGAGAGCGTGTGATTATCATTCTCACGTGTACTATTAAAAGTACTCATTTCATTAATGATAAATGACAGGGCCTTGGAAGAGGATCTGAAGCACAGGAATGCACTCCTGTTATGAAAAACAAACTACTTTCAACATGAATGTCAAGTGTGAGCCTGGCTGCTCTCAGCAGCATTTCTCCACCATGAAGTTGTATAAAAAGCACTGAGCCGAGCACAGTGGCCCACACCTGGGATCCCCCATCTAGTAGGCCAGACTCGGCAACCTAGCAAGACCCTGTCTCAAAATAAAAATAAAAGGGCTGAAGGGGTATGGCTCAGTGGTTGAGCACTCGGGGACCAATCCTGAGCACTGCAGAAAAAAGCAAGGGGCATCAGCTTCCTGGCAAACAGCCAGGGCAGGGAAGCCATGCTGGTGGTCCTGCGGCCACAGGCCACTGCACGGCCCGAGGCTCACACAGAGAGGTTGGGTGGGGTTCTGAATGCCTGGGAAAAGCCAGTTAGGCTGGCCTTGGTCCTTCAAGTGTGGTAAGGAACATAGAACTTACTCATTAGGTCCTTAAACATGGTTTTCTCATGAGTCAGAAGATGATCAATAATGGACTTCCAACTGGATATTAAAAAGAGCAAAATTAATCACATTTGCAATGTTTGATAATATAATAAGCATCAAGAGAATAACCTGCTCTTTAAATAGGATCTGCTAAAAAAAAAACCTGTTCTCTGCAAAGAGGTTGTCACACAAACATGTATGTCTTTGTATGAGGAAAGGACAAAAACTTTGCTTTTCTTTTTTTAAAAAACCTTTTCTTTTATAACTCTAGCATCAGGAATGAACCGATACTCTGTCCCAGCTGACCATGGAGCCACCTCACACTGGCAGGACACTCTGGGTTTTCAAGGGATGCTCTCAGCACATCCACACAGGGCAATGCTCCTAGTTCTGTGGCTGGAAAGCGCTGGGTGGTGAAGACAAGAACCCCTCAGCTCCTACTTCTGGAGGGCTAGTCTGGGGTACCCAGAAGAGCAAAAGGCTTACAGCCAGCTCTTCCCGTACATCCTATTTGCAGATTCAGGCAATCACAGATTGAAAATATTCAGAAAAATAATTGTGTATGTATTGGACACGTGCAGACTTTTTCTTGTTGTTATTCCCTAAATAATAAAATACAACAACTACTTACATAGCACTAACATTGTGTTGGGTGTTACAAGTCACCTAGGGATGACTTTAAGTACAAGGAAGATGTGTGCAATCCCTGTGTATGCAAATGTTGTGCACTTTGGGATCCACAGGGGTGGGGGCTCCAAGCAGCCTTTTGGTGGCAGAACAAATCTTTAGGCCACACAAAAGGCTGTCCCAGGCGGGTGTGGTGGTGTGCACACCTGTACACCCAGCTACCTGAGAGGTGGAGGCAGGGGGATTGCATATTCGTGGTCAGCCTGGGCACCCTAAAGAAACTATCTCAAAAATTAAAAAAAAAAAGGAAATAAAAAGGGTGTGGTGTGGTGGAATACCCCTGTTATCCAGCAACTTGGGAGGCCAAGGCAGGAGGATCAACAATTTAGCAAGGTCCTAAGCAACTTAGCAAGACCCCATATCAAAATGAAAAATAAAAGGGCTGGGGATGTAGTTCAGCAGTAGAGCCACATCCCTGGGTTCAATTCTTAGTACTGCCAAACAAACAAAAAAAGAGTCTGCGCCCCCATCTGTACCGTCTCTCCCTGCACCTCCCCTGTCGTTGAGAAAGGCCCATTCAGCAAGCCAGGGGAGCTACTGAGTGGGTTTCCTGATTTCCAAGGAAAAGGAATAGAAAGCACGTCTTGGGGACTCCACTATCAATGCAGTGGCTGGCCCACTGCAAGATCTCAGCGTGAACCTGGGGTGCACAAGCTGAAAAATGTGGTCAAGATACTGGGTTCTGCCACCTCAATGCTGGTCAAATATTTCATGACAATGATAAAGCAGCATATCTGGGCATGGTGGTACATGCCTGTGGTCTGAGCTATTTGGGAGGCTGAGGCAGGAGGATCACTCATCTCTAGGAGCTCACGATCATCCTGGGCAGCACAGCAATACCCCATCTCAAACTCAGAAACAAACAAAAAAGAAAGCAGTACTGGACCAAGTGTCCCTGGAACCCTGCATTACGCTCTTCAGGGATAACACGCTCTCTCTGTTGTGTTGGGGATCAAACTCAGGGTCCTGCGTTCCAGGCAGGCACTCGCCTCTGGGCCACACCCAGACTACGCTCTCTTCATTTAGTCAAATTATTTGATTAAAAAGGGACCTTTGTATCTTAAGGTATTCTGAGTGCCTCTGTGGTGAAGGCCTGGCTGACACACGAGCCCGTGACAGGCGCGTCCTAGGATATGAGTTGGTGCTGAGGGTCCGCTTCCACTTCCACAATGAGAAGAGGATGCAGAGCACGCATGCAGGACAGCGTTCCTTACTGAGCACAGGAAGTGTCCATCTGGAAGAAAGCGGGGTCCAGAAACAGCTCCAGCACGTCCTTCTTCCAGGCGCGCTTGGTGTAGGCGTAGCCACTCAGGGAGCTGAGCAGCTGGGCGCTGGCCCGGAAGCTCGGGGCGTTATAGGCACTAAATGGGCGTGGGAAGAGCAGAGGTCAAGGTCAAAGGCTGCGCAAGGAAACCCCTCGATACTGGAACTGGAGGCTGCTGGCCTCACCTGTGGTTGCGTAGGTAGGGGAAGACGTAGTAGAGCAAGCGGGAGATCAATGGCACCGCCTTCTCCTTCTCGTCACTGCGATAGACCATGTCCAGGAGGGAAGCCAGAACCTGGAAGGAGGCGTTGGTAAGGCAACAGAAACCTTCTGAAGCAAGCAGCAACAACTGTCACCTCAGAGTAACCTGAGGAGAAAAGTCCTCGCAGTAGCTGGAGGACTGCCAGGGTTTGGGTGTGGAATGTCCTCCCAAGGCTCAGGTGCTAAGGCGGGTCACCAGCCTGGGCAATGCTGGGAGGTGGGTGGGGCTGAGAGGGAGGAAGTTAGGTCACTGGGGTCGTGTCCTTGAAAGGGATACTGGGGCCACGCCCCTCCTCCGTGCTTCCTGGCCACCAGGAGGAGAGCAGTTTCGCTCCACCACACCCTCTCTGCCATGGTGCTCTGCCTCACTACAGGCCCCAAAGCAACAGAGCCAACTAAGCATGGTCTGAAACTCTGAAATTGTGAGCCCAAAGAAACCTTTCCTCATTTTGAGTTGATGTTCTCAGGCAGTTTGTGATAGCAATGGGAAGCTGCCTGACAAGGTTCACACTGACTTTGGAGCTCTTGGGAGGGTGCAGCCCACACTTACCAGCATCTAAAAATGAACATGTACCTTTGTAATCATTCGGGATGGCAAGCATTTCCACAAGGGACCACACTCAGGTGTGTATTTACCTCTGCCAGGAGAGAGAGGGCTTGCACACTGTAAACCGAGGGGGCAGACGCGGACACCATTGCTGAAGCTGCAGCAGCATCTGCTGACAGAAGGGCATTTGTGTTTAACTAGCATCACATAAACCTGAGTCGTGAGCTGCTGTCTTTCTCAGTGACTGGTTTATACAACACAGGCATTCTCTGTTAACTCTCCATTTCACCAACTCAGAATGGAGATATTTGGACAAATTAGCACCAACTCACCATCTGCCTCCTCATTTCTATTCTTGTCATTATTTTTGGAACTTCAATATCCTCTTGGATGATCCATCTAACGTTCTGGTCCCTATGTGTCTTGACCTCTTCTCTTCCAAAAATCTGTCACTCTGCTCCAGCTCAGTCACTAACTGTCCCCGTCACATCCCTGAGCTCACCTATTTCCAAAACCTCCATTTCCAGCTCTGAACACCCCGAGGGCATTTTCCTGAATCCGTGTTTGGCCTCCACTCCTGGGACTCCACTGCCTTCACTGCCAGGTGCTCCGAGCCTTCACTCCTCCACCTCTGCACTAAGACCTGGTCTCTCAGCTACCTGGCAAACACTCGTACCTATTTGATTCTCTCTCCTCTGAAGAAATCACCACTGCGGTTGCACTGGGAGGTGGGGCCTTTAAGAAGTGATTAGGTTAAGAGGGATAAAAGCCTTTTTTCAGGACAGGGTTAATTCTTGTGGGTCTGGATTAGTTACCATGAGAGTGGGCTGCTGGACAGTGAGCCCGCCGCTCATGTTTTGATTCTTCTGCACATGCCTGCTAGCCCCTTGGCCTTTCCCCTGTTAGGACAACACAAAGGCCTCACCAGAAGCCAAGCAGATGGCAGCATCAAACTCTTGGGGATTTCCAGCCTTCAGAACCATGAGCCAAAATAAACTTCTTTCCTTCATATAAATGAACTCAGTCTCGGGCATTTTGCTATAGCAATGGAAAACACACTTAGACATCTGTCCATATGGTTTTGTGTAGCTGAATGTTCTGGAGAAAACCACAACCATCTGCAACTGATCTTATTTCACGGCCATGAACTTTGATGCAACCAGACAACCCTGTCACAGGTTCCTAGGTGATGTGCTGGCTTTCCCCTCTCTGATGTAATTCTTTCACATCCTCCCTCAACATCCACACCCACTGATAACCTCTCACCTCCTATTTCACTGAAAAAATTAATGGAACCAAAGGGAACCCCTTCTTTTTGCTACTAAGAAGTTATTATTCCGAGTGTTTACATTCATGTTCTCTGTCTTATCTCCTTTTAATAGCCAGGTCTCTGGCTCTTAGAAAAGAACAATAAGCCCATTTATGATCTCAATCCTGGCCCAACAGCAGTGAAGAACTCCGCTTTCTAATCATCCTTTCTCTCTCTTGCATAAAGAGGAACTGCCACATCCTTCCATTGCCACGCACGCAGGCCTGACACACTCCATCACAACAATAGCGTCTCTGGTCCTTACTTCTAGCTGGTTACTGCCTGACTGATCACCATGCTTTAGGATTCTCTGCATCCACTGTCTCTACCTCGTAGCCCCCCAGCTTTGCCTACTCCGAGTGTCCCCCCAATCCTAACCGCACCTCCTGGCTTCCATTCTACCTGGTCCAGCAGTTCCTGTCCTCCCCGGACCACGTCCGCTCCTTCTGGAACCTCTCCCAGATCCCATGACTGCTCTCTGGGCTTTCCTCCCATCCCCTGACTGCCTATTCACCTCTGCGGATCCTTCTCTCTTCCAGACATCTCAGCTTTCACACGTTAAGACCAAGCTTGACGTCCCTTTCCAATGTGATGACCCCCTCCCCGCCCCCTCAGTCTTCTCCGCGTCAATGAACTGCTTATGCCCCAACTGCAGTCATCCTCGACGGCACTCTTAACCATCACGACCAACCCCAGTCCATCTGCAGAGCCTTCTGGCCTGAGTTTAAACCACTGATTGCCATTGGCCCTGCCTCCCAGCCAACAGCCTCTCGTGCCCAAACCACTGTGAAATCCTGCAGACTGGGCTTCCGGCTTCCACTCTGGCTTGATAGGCTCTCTGTTGCTCAGGACAGCCTAACTGATATTCTTCTTTCCTTTTTTTTGGCACTGAGCATTGAACTCAGGGGGCTTATAACCACTGAGCCATATCTGTAGTCCTTTTTTAATTTTTTAGAGACAGGGTTGCACCGAGTTGCTTAGGGCCTTGCTAAATTGGAGGCTGGCCTTGAACTCAGGATGATCCTCTTACCTTAGCCTCCTGAGCCGCTGGGATTACAGGCATGCGCCACTGTACCCAGTATTTCTAAGAATTTTAAAAAGCCAGGTAATCATATTACCACAACACTGTCTCAAGGTCACATTTAATCATTGCACAAAAGCCAGGCCCAGAGACATCAGATGGGACCAAGTTGCCAGAGCCACGCTGGGTGGAAGCCTCCGCATGCCCAGGCAGAAAATACCCCGGCGCAGCAGCCAGGGGAGGCGAGTGCACTCCTCCCCTACCACCACCCAAGCCACAGCAGAGAAAGCACACTGCTGGCACGCTGCCAAGGGCAGTGCCCAGAGTATCTTCATGACGGGATTAAGTGCAACTCTCAGGCAGACCACACGACCAGCAAACATGGCACAAGTGATGGCAAGGAATCAAAATCTGCCTGCCCAGCGCCCTGCCCTCTCTCCTTCTGGGAAGAGGACCGCATTTGGGTGGGAGCCCACATCATGTGGCCCCTGCCCTTCCTCTGGGTTAGATATATCACCCAGAAAGAGCCACCAGAGTCATCTGAGCACCTGGTCCCTCCTCTGCCTAAAGCAGATATTAGCCCTGGGGTTTTCATGTGCAGGAACCCAAAGTTCTTCATTTGGTATTTTTGATTTTGTTTATCTACAGTGGATTTTTGTTATCTTTAAAGGAAAAGAGCCCTGATTCATGGACGCTCCTTTGTATATTAAAAACAGCCAGGGCTGGGGATATAGCTCAGTTGGTAGAGCGCTTGCCTTACAGTCACAAGGCCCTGGGTTCAATCCCCAGCACTGCAAAAAACAAAACAAAACAAAACAAAAAATGGCCAGTTGTAGCTCAGTGTAGAGTGCATGCCTAGCACATTTGAGGCACTGGGTTCCATCCTCAGTACCACATAAAAATAAATAGCTGGGCACGGTGGCGCAAGCCTGTAATCCAAGCGACTCGGGAGGCTGAGTCAGGAGGATTGGGAGTTCAAAGCCAGCCTCAGCAACTTAGCGAGGCCCTAAGCAACTCAGTGAGACCCTGTCTCTAAATAAAATGCAAAATAGGGCTGGGGATGTGACTCAGTGGCTGAGTGTCCCTGAGTTCAATCCCTGGTTCCAATAAATAAATAAATAAATAAATACACAAATAGATAGATAGATAGATAAAATAAAGATATTATGTCCATCTACAACTAAAAAAATATTTTTAAAAAAATGACCAGTTTAAACAGGTGCAGTGGTGCACACCTGTAATACCAGCTGCTTAGGAGGCTCAGGCAGGAGGACAAGTTCAGAGCCAGTCTACAGCACCGTGTTTTAGGCAAGAGAAAATGGACTAATACACCCATCCTCAAAGATCTGTCACAACACAACTCAGCCAAGGTCCTGAAACCGTACAGATCTCCTTGCTGATTCCTTTGGAGACACCCCTTTGATGCATTCCAGGTCTCCCGTATTGCAGGGGCCAACACCCTGAGCTCTGCCTGGCTGGCAGACGTGCCTGCTGGTCCTTAGGGCCTGGCAACTGATAGCCTTCACTACCCACTGAAGCTGTAACAAGGACGTGGAGGTTGTGTTGCTAACAAGCACCGACTCTTCACTTGGGCCTGCAGATGCCCCATGGGAAGCAGCCTAAAGCCTGGTGTCTCTCTCTGCCTTGGTCTCCGTCTCCTTCACTACCTTAAATTATTTGGCTCTCTAGGCATGTTAATTGGTTAGGGGGTGTTTGTCTAAAAACAGGCAGCACAAAGATGATTAGCCCTAAATCTACCTAATTTATCTCGTCTTCCTCAAAGACTGAGGACACGGAGATAAGAGTGACCAAGATATTTTCAAGATTTGCAGGGTCATTCAACAGCAAGACCTCCTGGAGGGGTGCATAGAAGTCTCTAGTCATTGCCTAAACCTGCAGTCACCTGGAATAGCCCAGCCGTGCACACAGATCACCCCACAGAGAGATCACCGTCCCAAGCAGGAACAATTACCCCATGGCAGGAACTCGGGCTGCCCCCTAATTAGGAGTAATCATCTCATGGGAACTGGACTGCCCTTTCAAGCAATAAGGACTTCTCCAGAACCACCTTGCAAGATCAGAATGCGATCACGGTCAACCAGACCACAGTCTGACCAAGACGGCTTCATCATGCATGCTGCTGGGGTTTGGATCTAAAATGTCCCCCAGGGCTCAAGTGTCAAAGGCTTGTGCAGCAGTGCTCAGAGGTGGAGCTTTTGGGAAGGGACTAAATCATGAGGGCTTTGACCTCATCAGTGCAGCAATAATCTGATGACATTATTGGGAGGTGGTGGAAACTACGGGAGTGGGTCTTTGGGAGCATGCCCTTGGGGACTGTATCTTGTTCCTGCCTCTCTCCTTTTTGCCTCTCTCTGTTTTCCAGCTACCATGATAAGCAGCTGTCTTCCACCATGCCCTTCCGCCATGATGCTCTGCCTCACTCAGGTCCAAAGCAATGGAGCCAGCCAACCATGAGCTAAAATAATCTGAAACCATGAGCTAAAATAATCTTTCCTTCTCGTCACGTTTTTCTCAGGTATTCTGTCTCACCAACCGAAAGCCATCTAACATGTGTAGCTCTCACCCCGTGCCCCGATTCTTCCCCCATTTAAACCTAGAGCTCATACTCGGAACCCCAAAGACAGGGCTAGGATGCTTAACCTCCCTTGTCTTCCAAGTATGGCTGTATTGATTAAATGCCTTTCCTGCTTTTCACTGTTACTTTTGTTTGCTTTCTTTGGGGCAAAGGCCAGACCTGACTTGTTGGGACTGTTAATCAATTTTTGACTCCAAAGTCTGAATCCTTTTTCCCTCTTGGAATTGTGGAACCAGTAACAAGACCAAGCACTAATTGAATAGCAAAAAAGATTTTTATTCTTGGCCAAGAAAAGAAGTGGGAGATATATTTGTGAATCAACTTCCTATCCTTTGGGGGCTGGGAGATTACCGACATAGGGCAAAGAAATGAGGAGGACAAATAGGTTAATAAAGGGGAAGAACAGTCATGTCTTTTTTTTTTTTTGAACTAGGGACTGAACTCAGGGACACTCGGCCACTGAACTACATCCCCAGCCCTAGTTTGTATTTTATTTAGAGACAGGGTCTCACTGAGTTGCTTAGGGCCTTGCTAAGTTGCTGAGGCTGGCTTTGAACTCGAGATCCTCCTGACTCAGCCTCCCAAGTTGCTTGGATTACAGGCGTGCTCCACCACGCCCGGCTAGTCATGTCTTTTATTATAATGAAGCTAGAGGTTGTCAGGTGGTCACCCTGCTGCCACCTTAGATCCAGCTGGTTTTGGTCAGCCCACCTGAAGAGGAACTTCTGGCCTTCAGGCATCCTGTCCATGTACACTATCTAGGGAAGTTATCTTTGGGACTCTCACCTGGGCCCAGCAAAGGTTAACAGGGCAGCATTGGTCCCTGGGACACCATCAGAGAGGTTCTGCTGATCCTTATACACACCCCAGGTTCTAAGAAGAGCAGTCACTTAGCTGATGGGCACCACGAGGGCACTTGGGTAGATGACAGCAGGCAGGATACGCTTTTTCCTAAGCTTAAACTTTCCCCATTTGGTCCTGGGGACTGAGCCCAGGGCCTCCCATTTCTTTTTCTTTTTTAATTTTTTTTTTTAAGTTGTTGATGGACCTTTATTTTACTCATTTATTTATATGTGGTGCTGAGAATCAAACCCAGTGCCTCACACATGCTAGGCAAGCGCTCCACCTCTAAGCCACAATCCCAGCCCAGGGCCCCCTATTTCTTAGGCAGGTACTCTACCACTGAGCTATAGGCCCAGCTTGTTCTTTTATTCTGAGACGGGGTCTCTCTAAATTTACCCAGGCTGGCCTTGAACTTGGGATCCTTCTGCCTCACTCTTCCGAGAAGCTGGGATTATAGGCACATGTCACCATGCCTAGTCCTAATCTTGCTTATCCTTGAGGACAGGAAGCCTGCAGGTCAGAAGTTCCTCTTTGGATGGGCTGGCTGAAGCTGGCTGGATCTAAGACAAGCTGCCAGTGTGGGACAGACAACACCTGCATGCTAAATGGCATACTCTCTGGTGCCATGACAGTTGACTATCATGACAATGACTAGAGAGAACCATAAAAGGAACAAGGTGGTGCCCACATAACAGGAAAATCTCTACCCATTCCCAGAAAATACATGCATATTCTCCCTCTTTATTAGCCCATTCCTCCCATTTCTTTTGTCCTTCATCTATGATCCCTAACTCCCAAGGGGTGATAACTTGATTTGTGAGTTCATTTCCCACTTTTATTTCTGGCCAAGAATAAAAGTCTCCTTCCCAGCTCAGTTGGTATTTGGTCTTGCTAAAGTGTCCACAATTCCAGAAGGAAGAAAGCACCCAGCCTTTGGGATCAAAAACTAGTAACACCTTCACCTCCCAACTGCATAGCTTCTCTTTCTTTCTTCCTGGGCGTTTGTCTGTCTGTTTAAACACTTAAGTTCCTTCCAAAGCCAAGCAAGGGCCCGGAGTGGACAGCAAGCATCACCCCTGACCCCCACACCTACCATACAAGTCCTCCTCAGGGTCAGACTCGTCCAGGGCCACCTGTGGCTGAGCCTTCACTTCCAGGTTTCTGCTGAGCCAGCTGGTTTGTTCCAGGGAAGAGCCAGCAATGTTCCCTATGGCTTCCAGGAGTTTTTGAGTGATTTCCTGAGAGCCATCAGAGGAAGAGGAATGGAGTTAGTTAAGAAGTTTAGGTGTGAAGAGGCAGCACCTTCCAATAAAAATATGGCTCAGGCCACAACTGCGAGCCATTACACAACAGCAAGTATTCTAGGGTCACATTCGAGGTAAAAAGAAATAGGGGCAGCTCATTTTTTTTTTTTTTTTTTTTTTTGGAACCAGGGACTGAACTCAGGGACACTCGGCCACTGAGCCACATCCCCAGCCCTATTTTGTATTTTATTTAGAGACAGGGTCTCACTGAGTTGCTAAGGGCCTCGCTAAGTTGCTGAGGCTGGCTTTGAACTCTCGATCCTCCTGACTCAGCCTCCCAAGTCGCTTGGATTACAGGCATGCGCCACCACGCCCGGCAGGGGCAGCTCATTTTAATATGTCCTATTTAACCCAATCTACCTACACATAATCAATACAAAATTACTAATGAGGTTTTGCACTTCATTTTGACCAAGTCTGGATCCAAGGTGCACTTTACATTTACAGCACATTCAACTCGGCTGCACTTCCAAGGGCTCAATGCCCACATGGTTAGACAGCAGTTAGACACGAGCAGGGGGCCAGGGGTGTGAGAACACACTTAAGTGCCGAACAGATCAGTTTATCAACGGCGCTGCCTGTGGCGTCGCCAGGTCTGACAGGATAGCTCCTTCAGGACCTGCCTGATCTCAGCTCTATAAACTAGTCCTCTTAGCAGGAGGAGGATAAACTCAGGGTAAGCTCAAAGGGCAAAGGTACGATTGCTCCAAGGGTCTCAGACACCCTAAGTAAGGCCCTGCAAAAACAGTGCTGACCTATGTCAGCCTGAGGCCTAAGATAAACAACGCAATCACTCAACTCACGATGGTCATGGGACCCTGCCTCCCTGGGAAGGCAGGGCGATTGGACCAGAGCCCATCAGCCATCAATTCTGTAAAACAAGTTCCAATTAGAACCTGTCGGCTGGTCAGGATGACAGAGTTGCCCTTGGGCAATTAGCATAACCTCCCGACACTGTAATTGACGCCTTGTTCCCCTTCACACCTGCGGGTAAAAGCATGTGCGGTGGAACTCTGGGATCTAGCTTAGTCAGTCCATCCAGAGCAGAGAGGTCTCACTTGGGCAGGACCTTCTAACAACTCCACTTCCAACCCCAGTAAAACCAAGCTCACAAAGTGAGTTGCTGTTCTCTTCTCAATGACCCGCCCTCTCCCTTGGGTGCCTTCTTTCTTAATAAACTTTGCTATACTTATACGGTTGGCATCTTGCTCAAAATCTTCTCTTGCGGGCTGGGTTGTGGCTCAGTGGTAGAGCCCTTGCCTAGCATGTGTGAGGCACTGGGTTCAATTCTCAGCACCACATATAAATAAATGAATAAAACAAAGGTCTATCAACATCTAAAAAATTAAAAAAAAAATCTTCTCTTGCAAGAACACAAAGGCAGTGCCATTTCTGGAAATAACAGGTGCCCAGTGGCTACGATACTGGCCAGTGTAGGTGAAGTATGCAGTCATCAGAAGTCAGCAGTGCTCTGATGATAAAGGAGCACACTGCATCGTTAACAGGTGGGTCTTCTGGCTTCTCTAGGACTGCGGGTTCTTACTAGTGTTAAATAAAAATTACAGGAGACCACTCTTTTCAACCCAGCTCCTGTACTAGCCGGGCCAGGACGGGCCAAAAATCAAAATGGAGTCCTTGATGCTGAAGTCCACATCGCCAAATGCAACTGAGCTTTTATCTAACCCTTCAAGAAATCAGGACTAGCCAGATGATAGATAGGTTTCCCAAACAGGTCAATCAGTTTCAACTGGCTCGTTACTGAACTTCACTCTCTGCCTTAATCCTTAGACAAAGAGTAACCTGAAGTAACCTTTTGTTAACCAGTTAATTTTTAAGATTTTCCCGTCTCCCTGTACCCTCCTTACAATAAGAGTCGCTTTCCCCCCCCCCCCCCCCTTTGGTACTGGGGATTGAGCCCAGGGTACTTTACTGCTGGTCTTGAACTTGCAAACCTCCTAAGCCTCCCGAGTTGCTGGGATTACAAGTGTGCGCCACCACACCCAGTAAGAATAACTCTGAAATGACCTTGCTGATATTCATTCTTTGTTTTTGCTTTTTTTCAATCCTTTTTTTATCAAACCAACCTCCTCTGCTCAGCTCACTGGAACACACTATATTTTATGGAATGAAGTCATTATGGGGAGGTGTAAATAAATCCTCCAGCTTCACTTGTTCTTAATTGACTTAAAAATCACTAATTTGGAGGTCACACAGCTGGGCAATACATGATCGATCTTCCACTAGCTTTGTTGCAGGTGACACCTCTGACGTGTGGTCATGATGGTAAGGGCAGCTAGGCTACTCTTTAGGGGCTAGATGGCCACTTCTGCTGAAAACACAGACTCTTTTCTTGGGTCTGCAGGTGTCCACTGGGTGGCCGGGATGGGACGAGAAGGCTCACATCTCTGCCTTCACACTGGGTGGGTCTCCTTGGCTACTGTAGCCCCTGGGTCAGATTCTACTCAGGTCTGCATGGAGACATATCTGTCACTGAGAAGTGTTTGTCCCAAACTATAACACAAGGATAACCTGACCCTGGCTTGCTTGGCCTCTGTCTTCCTCTTCAAGGCTAAAGACCCCTACCAGCTGCCAGGGCCAGAAACACCAGACCTGGCACCTGAGCTCCTGAAGAAGCCATGACTGTTCCTCCCCTTCACTGGTCTCACCCCACTCTTCCTCTCCTATACCTGAAGCCTCAGCCCCTACAGAGTGCCACGCTCACCACTATTCCCCTCAGTGCTTGACACGTTCCGCTGGGAATAATGAAGATTCTTGCATGGTCTAACCTTCTGGGAAAGGTGGACGTGGCATGCTCCTTCTTGTTTTTGTGTTATTTCTTATTGGTAAAGATTTCAGTAATCAGACATTAAGTGATTTGGAACATAAAAATAACACTGCTCAAACCTTAATTGATTTCATATTAATATTACTTTAAGCAAACAGAAAAAATGTTGTGGGTCAGATCAACAAGAGTTATTGTCCACTGCTCTCAGTCAGCTTAGCAGTCAGACTGCCTGGCTGCTTTAACCCAAACCAGGATGTGCCCCCCTCTTAGTGAAACTGTTTTCACAGTTCAGGGACCTCAGTGGATTGCATATAAGATTGATGGGAAGCTATATCTTGGGTGTCAATTAACTATTAACAAAAGGAAGTTCCACTTTATATACTATAGATAGGTCAAAAGGTATTTATGCTGCACATCAGCCTCCCAGAGATGTCTAAAGTACAACTGTTCGTTATTCTTGACATAACTTTAAACCATGACATGTCAAAACCTATATAGTTTATGAGGACAGCCTCGACTTTTATTGTTCCTAGTAAGATGAAAACCAGAACCAGTTAATGGTTTAGTGTTGTTTTGTTTAGAAAAGTAGGAGAACTTGATTTGTTTTGATTATACTTATGTCCATCACATTCCCTTAGAGCTTTACCACCTCCCCTTCTATGTAACCTCAAAAGAATGTACTCAAGCTGAATGCAGAGATATTTATAGATCGTGTGTGAAACAGTAGCTGGACTTAGAATTTAGCCATGTAACAGTAAAGTTACAACTAAGCCTCAGATCTTTGAGTCTGTATCGCTTTACTCTCGTAGCCGACGCCTTCCCCCCACCAAGCTGTGCCATGACCCCTGCTAAGGCTGGACCTCGGCAACAGAGAAGCTGGCTGGGAGGCAGGGCTCCCTCTTCTTCACTCGCTGGAAATGGTGTAAAGCCCTTCCTTCTCCCCAGGAGTGTCCCTGGGACATTGATTTTTCTGTGGATGAGTTTCTGGACTAAGTGCGCCTGAGTCTAGAACAGCAAATAGAGCCAATCCATGTCATTAAACTAGATTGTCATAGTTTTGTCCTTTGCCACTGGGACTGTACCTTTCAATAATATAAAAAGAAGTAAAATTAAATAAATTGGCTAGATGGGGGCAAACTGACAGGTCACCCACTCTCAGAGCAACATCAGGGATAAAATTGGTCAGCAGGTAAATAGACAGGAACCTTGAGCAGGGTTTTTGGCCAGTATCATGGCTGATCACCAGCTAAGAGCAGCTATAACCCCTGACATTGCAGAACTGAACAACCATGACCTCAATCATCACCTACGGTCCATCAGCTCAGGAGCTGTTTAGGCATGTTTAGGCATGAAAGAAGCCTCCTGGGTGGGAAGGGGGTGCACCTGAGGGAATCAGCAGGCTGGCAAACCCATGTGCGTGTGTGATAGGTGATGGGCATAGTGAAAGATCAGGAAATGGGGTTTGGGCTAAGAGAGTTACCATGAGGACCATTTCACAAATACGTCCTGTGAAATACTTATTTGGTCTTCCTCCCAGTTTCCTGGCATACAATGCCTAAAATCATTGGAAATCTCCAAAACTACCTACTGCAAAAGAGTAGAGACTCCCTTATAGAAAAAAAAAAGGTAGAGACTCTCTGATATAAAACAAATACAAAATAAGTGTGAATAGAATCTTCGAGCTGTGCTGACTGTGGTGAATACAAGGACAGTGCCGAGATAAAACAATGCAGCCATGAGCGAAGGACTTTGTGACTATCTCTGTGAAGCAACCCGTCCCTACGGACGCCCCTCAGGCTGTCGGTTTCAGACATGGGCAGTCTGACTCCCTCGCCCAGCTCGCCCTGCTAACCCACCAGGTGCAGCCTGAGATAGATAAGGTGGAGCTGGTCATGTGCATTCTCCTTGAAAAAAGAAAAAAAAAAAGTAAAAAGGCCACTATTGTAAGCCTGCCCAGGATTTTTTTTTTATGGTTTTTGCTTTAAAAACCAGCTTGCTGAAGTCACTCACTACTACTGCTTCCCTTACTTGGAGTGGTGGTCCTGACGCGTCAGTCTGTTTTCTTTCTTTTTCCTCTCTTTCCCCAAAATAAATTTCTTTTTCTACTCTAGTGTCTGGTGGTCTCACTATGCGTTGCTAACTGGACCCCACGACACTACCATTTTGAGATATCTATCTATCTATCATCTATCTATAAATAGTTTGGGAGATTTATATATGGTTATATATCTAGACATAGATTATATTATAGATTTATCCATTTCAAAATGATTGATCTATCCATCTCATATATATATGTATATATATATATAATACACACACATATATATAATTTTGTAGATTGCTTTTTTTTGTGTGTGATATGGTAATATTGGAGATTGAACTCAGGAGCACTCTACCACTGAGCTACATCTCCAGTCCTTTTTAAGACAGGGTCTCACTAAATTGCTGAGGCTGGTGAACCTAAGGTCCTCCTGCCTCAGGCTCCTGAGCTCCTAGGATTTACAGGTATGCACCACCATGCCCGGTGAGGGCTGGGATTTTCAGTCCCATACTTCAACCTCCTGTGCTGAAATAGGAGCTAAAGGTTGAGCTGATATCCAGTGGTCAGGGACTTCATCAAGCATGCCTTCTTAATGAAGTTTCCATAAAACCCCCAAGGCTTAGGCTGGGAGATCTTCCTGTGGAACACACAGCAGTTCCTGGAGGGCATCTGGAGAGCAGGGAGGCTCACATCCCTAACCACACCTGGCCTATGCACTTCTTTATCTGGATCCTTTGTAATATCTTTGATAATGAACTGGTAAATATGTTTCCCTAAGTACTATGAGTTGCTCCAGCAAGTTAAATGAACCCCGATTTAGAGGACAGTAAGCACCAGAGCAAAATAACTTGGGGTGTGCAATCAGCATTTGAAATGAGGAAGAGGCCACTGGGATAGAGCTTTCCACTTGTGCAGCCAGCAGTCTCCAGGTAGATAAGCCTCTGAGCTGAACTGATTTAAGGACATCTGGCTGGAATGCACTACAGAACCACTGCTTAGTAGCAATCCACACATTTTGAGATAGGAGGTTTGGGTTATGGGAAAGATACACCAAGTCTCAAGAGAAGCACCCATGAACTATTAGAACAAGGGAAACATTCATGAACCTTTGAAATGCAGAACAAGTGCTTTAAGCAACCCAGTCTGTGTCCGTGGCCTTCTTCCTTTTACACAGGGAGGGCAATGCATGCACTAGAAAAACTGGAAGGAAATCATGTAACTCCACCCTCACTCCACCTCCAGTCCAGCCCCTGGCTGCTGCACTGTCCCTCTATAAATATCAACATGCCAGGCCAGCGTCTGCATGGTAATGATGTTTTCTTCTCCACAAGTCAAGTCCAAAGGATCACTTAAAATTTCTCATTATGCTTTATATAGTACCGTTGTGGTATGTCCTGATAGTGTTGAGGATATACTTTTTACAAATGTTGGAGATCGTAATGATTTTCAGTAATATCACCAAAGACATAAAACTGTTAGATGAGCCCTTGGGATCTGCAGATTCAATCAACCAGGGATGGAAAGTATCAGAAAGAAATCTATATCTGCACTAAACACCTACACTTTTTTCCTTGTCATTACTTCCTAAACAGCACAGGATAACAACTCTTTACTTAGCATTTACATTGTACTAGGCAGATTACGTAACCTAGAGATGATTAAAAGTATCCAGGAAGATGTGTACAGGTTACATACAAATAGTATGCATTTGAAACAAGGGACTTGAGTGTCCTTGGATTTTTCATATTTTGTTTGGGAGGGTGGTCTTAGAATTGACGGACACTACATGTGCCAGGTTAAACTGAATGCTTTGACCACAATTCACCAACTCAGTCAATGTTTTCTAACAGTGGCAAAAGAGTGATTTTCAAACTCCATCTTGAAATCTATATATTTGTCAGCTTTCCACTCAGAAGTTTTCCATCTCCTCTGGGCAAGTTGTCCTTTTGTTTTGCAGTATTTACAAAATTTTCTATCAGCAGGCATTGCTTCTATAAGAGGGCTGAGTAAAGAGAAGAAATTTTTCTTCTTTTAAGGAAAGAAATTCCTGTGTAGAGACAGATGGATGTTTTGGAGAGGGCTCCACAAACAGCTGCACACCCTGCGGGGCGAGGGGGGTGTCCTGTAATCCAAGGGTAGTTGCTCAAACACTGCCCAAGAATCTTCATAGCAAATACTGGCCGCACGCCTGCCTGCACTCTCCATTGGCAGAAGATGAACTCGAGCACTAAGGCAAAGCCAAGAAGGGACTCTGCCAGTGCTGGTCTCAGCAATGACTTCCCCTAGGACGGCACTGCAGGAATGACAACATTCACTGAACATCGGCACATACGCACCTGCAGGTCTTTTTGGTCCTTCTTGTTTTCCAGGTTGGGAGTTCTTGTTACAAAATCATTCAGCATGCTGTGGAGACAATTAGCTTCGGATCAAAAACGCTGCAGAAGTAAAATATGCTCTCATAGAAAACACAACCTCCATGTGAATGTGGTGATACGCTACCTGAGAAGCAGAAAATACCCAGGTGGAGCCAGGTTCAACTGCACGGATTCCTTCAGTACTCCCAAGAGCGAAGGAAAGTTCTCTTGCAAGGCTGGTATTGGAAGCCTATTTAAACAAAGAAAGAAAAAGGAGGGCTGGGGTTGTGGCCCAGTGGTAGAGCACTTGCCTAGCATGTGTGAGGCACTGGGTTCGATTCTTAGCACCACATATAAATAAATAAAGGTCCATTAACAACTAAAAAAAATACTAAAAAAAAAAAAGGAAAAAGGAAAAAGGAAACAATGTTTGCAAAGGAAGGCAGCTAGGGATGAGCAGGAAAGGGAGAAGGGGAGCAGGGAAGAGCAGGAAGGACTATAAAAAGAACCCCTTGCTGGATATTGATGCCAAGGTGCCAGTCTCCTCCCAAAGAACACAGGTGCATGCCCTGGGCACATGAACAGCACTGGTGGGTGACTCCTCCCACACTGGCAACAGCTATGCCCACGCCAGGCGAGGAGGGGAAGCACCATTACTGTGGGTTTCTCCATTGAGAGCCCCACCTCCTATCCTAACAAAGCAGAAAGTGGAATCATTTCAGGGGGTCCTAGCAGATCTGCCACCCCTTCTCTAAGTATCTCCCGCTGTCTTGCCTCCCCAGCCTTAACAGTAAGCCTGCCTTGGATGGTCTTTTTTAAGGCCCTTCTGCAGGAACAGAAGCTTCGGGACCCAGGACCACCATAAACCCCCTCTCTCCACCTTATTTGTCTTCATGTGCCACACCAGGGTGACTGTCTAATCTTAGGCCAATTATACCCAGGACCAAGGGCCAGATCACAAGGACCCACAGTCGACTCTCGACCTCCAGTACAAAAGCACCATCCATGAACAACTGCAAATACGTTTACTTATTAAAAACATTTTAGGCCAGGAGTTGGAGAACAGAGAGGAAAACAGTGAATCTGACTGGCGTGTTTCTTGAACTTTCATCTTAGTACTCTGGCAAGCACCTGGAATCAGGGGACCAAAACCCTGCTGTGACAGGCGAGATCTGGCTTCCTTGTCGACAGAATGAAAGCCTGAGATGACGGGTCTCAGCATCTCTCTAGTACCCTGCTTCCCTGACACTGCTGCTGACACATGTCAACTGTCAGCAGCTCGCAGGTCAGGCTCCTGCAGCACGAGGCAGATGCTGACAGGTCAGCCACAAAGCCAGGCAGCAGTGCAGTCTTCTAAAACTCAGGTGCAGACAGAGGTCCCGAGACCCAGGAACTCTGGGATCACGGTCCTCAATTTAGCCCCCTGCAACTTCATAACTTGGCAAGCGGGAATAACTGAACCAAGGAATCTGTACTGGCTGTGACACTCCTGACAGGTGAGGACACTGAGGCTTCCTAGAGAAGTCACTTACACCCCCTCCACCTGTGTTTATTGCAACAGAAAAGCCCCCATCCAGGGGACGGTCCCAGAAGCAGTGCCTGGGATTCTGCCCTTTAAGAGTTCAAAGAGGCCCAGCGAAGCTCCCTTTGCATGCTGGGGCCTTCCACACCTCTATTAGCTATGAAGGAGTCAAACGTAGAAGCCACTCAGCACAGGCCACCAGAGGCACTGAGCACCATCACCAAACCATCATTTCAAACCCTCATTTCTCCTTTTGCTAAAAGAGGTCTTTAACACCTTCTGTTTGTGTGTTGGGGGCTGGTATCAATTTAATATAAATCTGAATCCTTTAAAGTTTAGCAGGACTCACATAAAGCTTTGCTGACATGAAGTATTCAAAACGGATTTTTAAATGTCAGATGAGCTCTCCGGAGAAGGAAAAGTAAAGCTACTTGGCCATTCCCACACCCCAGGAAGAAAGTCTACCTTTAAGATATTTTCTGACGACGGAGCTCCAGTAGTTAAGAAATAAAACCAACCTGGGTGCGGAGGCACGTGCCTGTGACCCTAGTGATTTGGGAGGCTGAGGCAGGAGGATTATAAATTTGAGAACCAGCCTGGGCAACTTAGTGAGCATTGTTTCAAAATAAAAAAGGGCAAGAGATGCAGCTCAGTGGTGATGAGCCTGTGGTTCAGTGCCCAGTACTGCAAACAAATAATACAGTGGGAGTGGGGATTGGGGTGGGGATGGGGGTGGAGGTGGGATCAGGCCGGGGAAGTAGCTCAGTGGCAGAGTCCTGCTGGGCTCACTCCCCAGTTCCACAAAAAAAAAAAAAAAAAAGAAAAGAAAAGAAAAGAAAGAAAAGAAAACCAGAGTTGTCTCAGTCCAGGGTCACTGCAGTGGCATCTGCAATCCAGACATGTTTCTGAGGGGACTACGTTACCTTTGGATAAAAGCGTAGCAAAACTGCAGCACGGGAATATCCACGAGGGGCGACTTCTGAAAGTTAAAGCAAAACCAGTTACTCCAAGTTGGGAGCAAATAAGACTGATTTTCAAAGAATTCAAACACGAACTGAGACAGTTCTGCACCTGACAAAGCAAAGGTTTCAGACAAAGAATCTTTCAGATAAACTTTTTTTTTTTTTTTGGTACTGGGCATTGAACCCAGGGGCACTCCACCACTGAGCCACATCCCCAGCCCTGTCTTTTTTCTATTTTATTTAGAGACAGGGTCTCACTGAGTTGCTTAGGGCCTTGCTAAGTTGCTGAGGCTGGCTTTGAACTCACGATCCTCCTGTCTCAGCCTCCCAAGTGATGGGATTACAGGCGTGCGCCACCACGCCCGGCAGAATCTTTCAGATAAAACAAGACACGTGACAGTAGAATTTGGCATTATAGTTGAACCTCCCCAAACAGAAGACTGGGGCTGGTGTTGACCCTAACGAATCCAGGTGCTTACCCACAGACAGGGCACACAAGCAATTCCAACTCTTTGCTACACAAATTCCTGCAAAACCGGCCCACAGCCTCCCCAAATCCCAAGTGGCTGGAACTCCTCAGTGGCCTTGAAACACAATTTTTCCGACTTCTTCATCAAAAGTTATTTGTAGAAGCTGAGCTGATGAACTAAACAAAACATAGTTTTGGTATCTGGAATGCTAAAAACCAGTCTGCCAGTCAACATCTAGCTCCTTCTAAGCCCTGGATGAAACAGGAAGATGCCAGCATCTGTAGACATTCAAGTAATGGAGGGAACAAAGCCCACAAGTGCCTGCTGGCTGGGCAAGCCACCGCAGGCCCTCTCCTGTATACTTCCTGTGGTGCTGCCATCCAGAGCCAGGGTAGGCATGAGCCACCCTCAGGAACGTACTTCCTGACACCAGCCACTTGCTCAGTCCTAAATCCCAGCTGGCTGAGGATGTGGCTGCCTTTCTATGCCCTCCACCCCTGCTCCGCTCTCTGGCCTAAACCGCTTTAACAGTCATGTACAAGGAGGAATAGCAACAGGGGACCACATATTCTTGGGAGGTGCTGGGCCAGAGCGCTGGCAAACGCTGCGGATGCCATCTTGTGTTCTTACACAGGCTTGGCACTTGGCTGGTGCTACAACCAGCCCTTGCGGTGTGAAGTTTTAGAGCGGCTTCTCTTCTTTCCTACTTATTTCCAACCTAGGACATTAGGACCTAGAATGTGGACCAGGGCAGGGACCCTTCTGCAAGGCGAGAGTCCCCAGCAGGCAGAGCAGAGTTGACTCTTCCACAGACGCTGAAGGGACCAGGGCCGTGAGCACACAACTGGCTGCAGCCCACAGAGGCCAGGCCCTTGGCCTAGACACTTCTGTGGAGGGCCCTGGACGATGTGTGAGAGGCCCTTGCAGAGAAGACCAAGGCAGGACGACCACGATGAGATCTCCAGCCCCCAGCAGCACGTTTATAAAAACTGCTAAGGATACGATCTGTGGTCAGTTTTCCCACTACGGGGAAAAGATGACGGAAAATAATCTTATGATCCTCAAATGATTCAGCTTTTGCTCACCAGTCCCTGATACTGAGATAGGAGAGAAGAAATACAAACACAGACGGAAGGAGACAAAAGAAAGAAGGACAAGGAATTATATAATGTTAATCTAAAGTTCTGAGCTGAAGTTCCACCTGCCTTTCCTCCCAAGCTGGCTCTTCTTCCAGGCCTGTCACTCCCAAATCTTTGGGAAATCTGTAAAATCTTAGAGTTAGTGTAAATTCACTCACTTATGAAAATGACCCTGTGCACTGTTAATTAGCCTATATAATAAACAGATTACACAGAGAGCCACCTGCTATCTTAAGAAAGCTATGCTCTGGGGTACTCTCCAATGTCACCTACTGATCAGACAATGGAGGACCTAGGGATTAGACCAGAGACCCTGCACCTAACAGAAGAAAAAGCCGGCCCAAATCTTCATCATGTTGTCTTAGGACCTGACTTCATTAACAAGACTCCTAAAGCACAAGAAATAAAATCAAGAATCGATAAATGGAATGGATTCAAACTAGAAAGCTTCTTCTCAGCAAAGGAAACAATCAATAATGTGAAAAGAGAGCCGTAAGAGTGGGAGAAAATCTTTATCATATGCACCTCAAATAAAGCACCAATCTCCAGGATATAAAGAACTCAAAAAACTTATCACCAAAAAAACAAATAACCCAGTCCATAAATGGGCTAACGAATTAAACAGACATTTCACAGAAGAAGATATAGTACTGATCAACAAATATGTGAAAATATGTGAAAATATCTCTTCTTCTTCTCCTCCCTCTTCTTCCTCTCTTCCTCTTCTTTCTCTTCCTCATCGTCTTTTTTTTTTTTTTTTTAAATTGGAGTACATGGTTTAACTAAGGGTCCTGTGCATGCTAGGCAAGCACTCTACCATGATCCCAGGTCAGATTTCCTTTTCAAACAAAAAAAGATTTTTACCATGTGCACTGTTGTTCAAAAACCTGTAAGAGTAACATTGTTTTTTTTACCATGGCAAAACACATAAAAATACCCAGTTCAGGGCTGGGAGTTCAGCTCAGTTCAGAGTGCCTGCCCACCATGCTGAGGCCCAGGTCCAACCTGTTCAACAGCGATGAGTAAATCCAACTGCTAGGCAGCCATCGCCACCACCCTCCTCCAGAACGCTCACACCTCCCAAACTGGAGCTCTCTCCCCCAAGCACCAGCTCCCTCAGCCCTGACGCCGGCCAGCCTGCACTCTGTGTCTGCGAGTCTGTCCACTCTGGACACCTCATGTAAGTATGACCATTCAGTGTCTGTCCCTTGTGACTGCCAGGCTGTACCCAACGCAGTGTCCTCAAGGGTCACCCATGCTGTAGCGTGTGAGGCTGTCCTTCCTCTCTAAGGTCGCTGCCTTTACATGCAGGAATGAACCTCGTTTTGTTTATGCATTCATATCCACTGATATACAATTGGGGGTTTTCTCCCTTTTAGCTTTTGTAAATAGTGATATGCTCATTGCTGTTTAAATATCTCTAGGAGGAATGCTTGCTTGCTTGCTTATCTATCTATCTATTTATTTATTTATTTACTTGATACTGGGGATTGAACTCAGAGGCACTCAAACACTGAGTCATATCCCCAGGCTGATTTTGTATTTTATTTAGAGACAGGGTCTCACTGAGTTGCTTAGAGCCTCGCTTTTGCTGAGGCTGGCTTTGAACTTGTAATCCTCCTGAGCCCCTGGGATTATAGGTGTGTAACACCACATGAGGCACAGCACTATATTTTTAAATAATCACTTCCCATTGTATTACTTTCATTTAGGATATTCTCCTTGAAATTTTGCTAACTAAAATTTTAAGCCGGGCGTGGTGGCGCACGCCTGTAATCCAAGCGACTTGGGAGGCTGAGTCAGGAGGATCGCAAGTTCAAAGCCAGCCTCAGCAACTTAGCGAGGCCCTAAGCAACTCAGTGAGACCCTGTCTCTAAATAAAATACAAAATAGGGCTGGGGATGTGGCTCAGTGGTTGAGTGACCCTGAGTTCAATCCCTGGTTCCAAAAATAAATAAATAAATAAATAAAATTTTAAATTGTTTGACAGAAGGCATTTTTTTCAAAATTGAGTTATTTCAAGACATTTACATGAAATATCTAGAGTAGTGAATTCCTTTACTTCAAGGCTGAAATGAATCCCTGGTTTCTATCAAATTTATCAATGAGGAACCAAATAGCTTCTAACTTTCAGTGAGGAGTTCTGCTTGGTTATGCAGAAACCTCTAAGGGTATAGAAATATCACACTTCGATGTCTGTCCTGTTTCAAGTTCATTGTGTAAAACCCGGGACGGCTGTGGAGAAGGGGAGCAGACACGCGAGGCCCACAGTTCAGGCTGCCGCCTGGAGCCTTCCGTCCCACTGCGCACACAGAACCCCCTCCTCCTGAGTGCGGGGCGTGAGTTACTCCTGCGGGTCCTCCCCTAACCAAGCCTCGACCTTGGCTTACAAACCACAACTTGCCTGCCCTGCACCCCGCTCCCAGTGGCACCCCTGCCTTCCACCCCCAGTAATCCCAGCTACTCAGAGGCTGTGGCAGGAAGATGGCAAGTTCTAGGAGGCCCTGGGCCCTGGGCCCTGGGCCCTATCCCAAGTACTGCCAAAAAACAAAAACAAAAACAAAAAAGAACTTTTAGGCTGGGGCATTTCCTCTGAGCCCCACACTAGGAGACGTGGGCAAATGTAAACACACACCAGCAGTTTCCAGCAGTACAGGGTTGAGTCCCTGGAATGAGAGCCTTAGCCTCCCTCCCCGCCAAGCCCCTGCTGGGCAAACTCAAGGCTGCCAGAGGAATTCACCTGTTCCTGCCCACACCTGACTGGAGGCTCCTTACCTCCCTTTCTTAGAACATTTATTTATAAAAAGCTCCTAATTACGAATGCTCCCTCCGTCCCTTTGAGACGCCCACCTATCTCCTACAACTCGGGAGTTCTTTCTCAAGGACCTTGGAGTCATCCCTTTGAAGTATAATGACCAAAAAAGTCAAGTCCTTTGTCTCCCAGTGTCTGTGGCAGGGTAGGAGCCCACCCACCCTGAGCATCTGTCAGCAAACCAAGCAAACCCGAATCCATCAGCTGCTCGGCCCTACCTGCTCTTCCGTCAGGTCCCACCTTCCCCAACCGCCTGAGCCCCTGCTTGTCGCCCACCCTACTTGCTGCTTCTTCCTTCAGTTCTCGCTGCGCAAATCCTAATGGAGCTGAAGGCCTTCCCCTATGCAGCAGTTACTGAATCACACCTGCCTGCACCACCTTTGACAGAGGCTGACTTTGTTTGCCTCCGTCGTCACCTGTTAGGCTGTAAGTTCCTTGAGGCAGGTGACATCTCCTTTTCCTAAAGATTTTATCCTGTGGTGCCCATCAAGTGCGGGGAAGCTGAGCACCAGGTAGCGAGCGTGCCCTGCAGCAGGGACTAGACAGTACTGCACCTCCTCCTGAGCGCAGCTTCTGGGAAGCGGCTTGAGGAAGACCAGGCACCTGCAGACGCCCAAGCCGCCACGCAGGTCCAGGGGCTCCTCACCTCGTCCCCTTTGATCTGCAGTGGCCTCTTCACCACCTCCTTCACCAGGTGCAGCACGGTGTCTGTCTGCAGGGTGCTGAGTGCACAAATCAAGTCCACGAGGGTGAGCTGGGACGCGCTTGCCACCGGGACTATCTGCAGAGAAAAAAAGAATTCCTTGAAAGTCTGAGAGAAAACAAAAACAAATGACACACAAAAAGTATGTTATGGTAGCTGTTCCCAGAGAGAGAAATCTGCTTTAATCATTTGAACAGACATTTCCTACTGTACTGGGTAAGGGCTTCATGTGTGGGAACAGTGAGTTAAGCACTTGGCCTCAGAAACTTCCACTATGGCACATAAATCGGGGATTAAAGCTGGGTGCTGGGGTAGCACCACTGTGACGTTTGAAGTCAGGAAGCATTTTGGGGCTGAGGGTGTCTGGACACGGACTGAATCCATCCCCCATAACCTGAAACTGAGAATGGCTTTCTTGTGGGGGAGTGGAGATGAGGGAGGCTGTGACCCTCTCCCAACTTTCTCCAATCTATCCCTCCATCTCTAACAGCCTCTATTTTGGTATTTTAAGTTCTAAAGAAAGCCCTCAGTAACACTTTCTCTTTTCTTCAGTTAAAAATATAACATGCTGTGCTGCTGGGGTGGCGCACACCTGTCACCCCAGCTGCTCAGGAGGCTGAGGCAGGAGGATCACAAGTTCAAAGCCAGTCTCAGCAACTTGGCAAGGCCCTAAGCAATTTAGGGAGACCAGTCTCTAAATAAAATATAGAAAGGTTCAGGGATGTAGCTCAGAGTCTCTGAGCACCCCTGGGTTCAATCCCCAGTACTCAAAACAAAACAAAACAAAACAAAACAAAACAAAGCAGAACAAAAAAAACCATGTTTATCTAAAAGGGTGATATAGCCGGGCGCGGTGGCACATGCCTGTAATCCAAGTGACTTGGGAGGCTGAGTCAGGAGGATCTCGAGTTCAAAGCCAGCCTCAGCAACTTAGTGAGGCCCTAAGCAACTCATTGAGACCCTGTCTCTAAATAAAATACAAAATAGGGCTGGGGATGTGGCTCAGTGGCTGAGTGTCCCTGAGTTCAATCTCTGGTTCCAAAAAATAAATAAATAAATAAATAAATAAATAAATAAATAAATAAATAGGTGATAAAAGCAGAGATGCATGCCTATAATCCCAGTGGCTTGGGAGGCTGAAGCAGGAGCATTGCAAGTTCAAAGCCAGCCTCAGCAACTTAGCAAGACCCTAAACAACTCGGAGAGACCCTGTTTCAAAATAAAAAAATTTAAAAAGGGCCGGGGATGTGGCTCAGTGGTTAAGCACCCCTGGGTTCAAAACCAAAAAAATAAAAGGGCAATAGAGGTGCTGGCCTCAGGAAGTCCTGGCTCTTCTCATCTGGTAAAGAACCTGTGAAGCACTCCACAGGTGCTAAGGAGGGGGGCCAGGGGCCCCACTGCTGCTCTTCCTCAGAGCAGGAGCCCAGCCTGACCTGCAGGCAGGAGACTGTGGTTCCCTGGAGGGGGGACCTACTCCTCTGAGGGAGGTTCCAGGAAGAACACAGAATGTGTGGGCTTTGAAGGAGGTAAACCAAGTCTGGAGGACTTCATGACCCACGAGTCCATGGATAAAATGCAAACTGAAGTTATCTTGGGCATAGTGACGTGACAACTGCATTTTTCTTTACTGTTTGGATAAGTGATATTTTCACATGTTAAATATGTGGTGAGATGTCACTAGAATGAGGGAATGACCCACAGGGAGGACAATGAACCATTTCTTAAGTCAGGTGGCAGGTTCATGGGTGGTTTGTACCTGTTATGAAAAGTAGTGGGGAGACTATCAGAGAATAGGCCAAGGATCAGGGGAGTAGGGAGAGGAGGGGGAGGGCAGAGGCGGGACACAATCTGAGTATTTGCATGTAGGAACATGCTACAACGAACCTCATTCCATATAATTAACACACTAATAAAAAAGTACATATTGTCCACACCCACATAGGAATGTCAGAAACCAGAAGGCAAAGATGGGCTCTCCCCTCTCCACCCAACCCATGTTGAGATGTGGCTGTATTAACTGATGCACTAAAAATGGCGAAGCTATTTTTATTTTTATTTTATTTTTATTTTATTTTTCGGATGGTTCCCATTTGACTTCCAACATCACCTGTGATTCCAACAACCCTCCAGTGTTTCTTTTTTGGTATTGGGGACTGAACTCAGGGACACTCTATCACTGAGCTACCCCTCCAGCCCTTTATATTTTTAAGACAGGGTCTCATTAAGTTGTTCAGAACTGCCTTGAATTTGAGGTCCACCTGCCTCAGCCTTCTCAGTGGCTGGGAGTACAAGCTGCACCACCACGTCCAGTCCTCGGGCGCTTCCTTGTGGGTAAGTGCACTCCTTCCTAATTAACTGTACCTTTGTCTTACTGTGCCGCTGAGCCTTCTTTCTGCTCCATACGGCTGCAACTGCTGCCGTTAGCTGAACCCCAAGGGGGGCTGTCAAGGGGTTTAAGAAGTCCAAAATCTTTTGTCTTATGGTCTAGAAAATAGAAAAAAAAAAGTTTACTGCAGCATAATACCAGGGTTCCTATGCAAGATACATTTGGCCACCACCTACTGTAAGTACTGAGAGCAGGACCTGTCATATGAGTGTCCCAAAACCTCGAGGCTGGGTGGGTCCCAGGAAGAAGAGGATCAGGAGGCTCCTTCAAAGAAAATGGATGTATGATGGGGGTCTGCCTCCCACACCAGAGGGAAGGCTCAATGCATGGCCAGGGTGGAGGGACATGGCCAAATGAGTTGACCTGAAGTGATCAGGAGTCTCAGGAGATGATGACTATGCCCCCAGTTGAGAGCAAAGTGCCATCTTATTTTTATTTTTTTGAGGTGCTGGAGATGGAATCCAGGGCCCTGTGCATGCTAGGCAAGGGCTCCACCATTGAGTCACACCTGCGTCCCTGGGTGAGTCTTGAAGAAATCATGCAAAGCTTCCAGAGACATGGAGAGGAGTCCAGCAGGCCAGGCCAGCACTTTACACCTGGGAATCTGCAGCCTGAGCTGGTCTCCTGCACTGGGATTGGCTTATGGCCATGTGGAAAGCTGATTTTCCACTTCTAGAAATAAGGGCCATTTAATCAACTGTATTATTAAAACAGTGTAAAATACACTGTAACCTGGCCCTGGATGTCGCCCAGCTCCCTCCCTTTGCTCCTTGTGGATTTTCTGCTCCTGAGCTGCTCTGTTCCCTCCTTCCTTCCCTCCTTCCCGGGCAGAGCTTCTGCTCCACCCTCGGTGACTCCTCCCACCTGGGGGGTCTGCTCAGCCACTTTGCCTGGGAACTCCAAGTCCTATTCCTGCTACACACTGTCACAGTAGCCTGCCTCTCCTTGAAGTGCTTCCCTTTATCATCAGTCCTTGCCTCTGCCACAGGGCAGGGACCTCATGTCTCCGCCCCCTGCATAACAGGGCCTGGCTCGTGGCAGCAGGCCCAGGAATGGCTCCTGGGTGCTGACTGTGAACTCACGCCCAGGTTCACTTCACATCAGACACAACTGAGGCCGGCACAGAGCTGCCTCTCCGCTCTGGCAGGTTTCTGCTTTAGAGAGTCAACTGGGAATCCCACTCCACTACCCTGGGTGCTTCAGGGTAAGCATTCAATAAGCACTTGGCTTTACTGTCATTGATCTTTCTACTGGCCCACAAGACAGGACACTAACCTGAGCCTCATCTTACAGATGAAGAAACTGAGGCTCAGATAGGCCAAGTGCAAAGGGTTTTGAAACTTTAGGACAGGTTCCTACGGTAGCTTGAACTTTAGCAGAATTTCCCTGCAGGGCAGCCCATCAACAGACCATTCTGGATCCTGTGCATTGCGGCACCTAAATGCAGGAATGCAGGCTGGGAGGACTCCCAAGTGCTCTGTAAACAGCGGCCACGAGTGGCACCTGGGGCACTAGACAGACGTCAGACGCAGCAGACGACTCTGAGCCACCCCACAGAGCAGTGGGCGATCAGAGGCCAGGACGTGTGCGTGGACGGAGATGGGAAAACCCAGGAGAATATGCTATAACTGTTTGGGGTCGTGTGTTCCCCATTTAATTAGTAAAAACTCAAAGGCAACCTGATGCGCCATGTTTCAAAGGTACTAAGAGCTGAGCAGAGAGAAGCAACGTTCAGCAGAAGTTCCTCAGAGACCCAGTGAGTGCTTAATACTCTAGCCGCCAACGACCACTGATTTTGATATTTAACTTAAAAAAAAAAAAAAGGCTGAAGCCACCCTCTCACCCCTATTCCACGCATATTAATAAACAAACAGAGTGGAGATGCCCACTTCCAACTCCCCCCCACCACCCGGACCTCCTGGCACACATTTGTACAATTATCTGTGTGCACCTGCCTACACAAGTATTCTTTTGTTGGCTGATACAAGACAAAGTAAGCAATCATGGAGAAAGGCCTCTTTCTCACTTTGGTGGTTTTAAAGTAAACCGAAGAGGATCCCTTTGTGGCTCCCAGGAGATCCACAGGTCTCTTTTGAGTCTCCTCCTTTCTGAGAACATTCCAGAGAAGGGCCATGGTGTTCACGATGCGAGGCAGCTCTTCCAAAATGGCATTTCTGGCATTTCTCAAGCTGGCAGGATCACTGGCCGCTGTGGTCTGTGAGTCAGAAGGGAAACGTGAGACTTGGCCCAGCAGAGAAGTTCCCCTTTCCCTGGGGCAGTGGTGCTATGGGGTGGGATGGGCCACGGGCCTGTCTCCAGGCAAGTCACACATGCGTGGTCTGGAAGCAGGATGTTTCCCTAAACCAGACAACTCCTGGCTCCTTTCAAAGAGAGACAACTGGAGGCTGATGCTACAAATTACATACTTCAAAGCACTCAACCAAAGCAGGGGAGGTTGTTCAAGATTTAACACCAGTGAGGGCAGCAAAACATCTACAGTATCTTGCAGCTTAGATTTCAAGAACGCCATTACTAAAAAATATGTTAAGAAAATACATTTATAAGCCTAAAATTGAACTAGTGGGTTTATACTTTATCCCATGTGGTAACTGATAGAATAACAGGTAAGGGCTGAAGGATCCCATGCATGGGAGTCAGCAAGTCCCCAGCACATCACTTACACAATAACACACCACATACATGCTTGCATCACTTACATGCGTGCATGTGCCCACACATTGGCACCACGTGCATTTGCATACATATTTGCATGACACACAGTTTGCATACACATCTGCATGACTTAAACACGTACATCACTCACATACATTTAACTTACTTGAAACAGTCTTTTAGGAAGACAAAACAACACATGGAAAGGGCCTTGAATTTAGGGGAAAAAATGTACCTTTTTGCTTTGGTTGGGTTGTTCCAAAAGACAAAAATGACTAATGGTTGTCAGACCTTCCAAAAGAGTCAGTGGATAATCCGGAGAAATGTTTTCCTTCTTAGAGGTTGTGCTGTGGTGAAAAAATAAGAAACCTGTTTTGAAAACTTTGAAGAATGAGGTCATAAAAGATTTTTAATCCTATGTCTAAACACACAGCCAGAGAGATGTTACTATGTTAAGTGAACCCAGACTCACAGGGAAATAACGTCGTTAAGAATGATATGTGGGCTGGGGATATAACTCAGTTGGTAGAGTGCTTGCCTTGCAAGCACAAGGCCCTGGGTTCAATACGCAGCAATGATATGCATCTTTGGTGCTATTTTATATTTAGTTACTGGAAAAATGGTTTAAGGTGTCTTAGGATTTCTATGAAGACAATTCATATTTTTATTTCTGTTTTGCAAAAATGACAAAGAGTAACTGACTTGCCCGGCTACACTGAGCTAGCCTGGGTAGCTGCAGGGAAGTAATGACGAAGGGTCTGAACATTCAGCTCCTTGCTACCCCTCTTGCCAACACTAAACAGTCTTTGGATTAGGCTGACTTATGCTCAACTGGCGTCCTTGGCAAATTGTCTATTACAGATCCATCATCAGAGACAAAGATGCCTTGGAGTTAAACATACCTTATGGAGAGCTTCACGGATTCACTTTCATATTGCTTGACCAGCTCATCTAAGTTCTTGCAAATTTGGACAATGAAGGGTGTCACGGTCCATCCCAGGGACTTTCCAAAGTAAGGCAAGGAATGTGTGACCAGGCTCACCCAGGCAGGGTGCATACCATAGCCATAGGCAGGCTGCAGGCCTCTCACCACAGCCGAGACCAGCAGGCCCTGGGAGGTGAGGGGGTGCGGCTGCACATACTGCATGGCGCCGATGGCCTGCTGGAAGTTGAGGGCCCTCTGCCACTCCCGGGACAGGTTCGGCTGGCTTTCGGCCTCCTCCTGGCCCTGGCCCAGGTGGTGTTCCAAGACGATGAGGGCCTGCAGCAGCTTCAGGAGCTCGATCTGCAGGGGGTGTTCACTCCAGATTTGGTCCTGCCCCAGGTTGATGAGACTCTCCTCAAAGAGGCTGTCCTCCAGCAGGGCCCTGCCCCGGTCGGTGGCCAGGCCATAGCGCTTCTGGCTGGTGTACATGGACGCTGACAGGGAGAGCAGGACGAACTCCTGGACCTTGCACCTCTGCAGGAGGCTGTGGATGAAGTCCACGTTCTTCCCGTCGGAGCACTTGGCCACGGAGACCAGCTGCGTCATGATTCTGATCAGGACCTCCACGCTTTTCACCTGCACGTCACGGTTGCCGAGGATATCTCGGTGGGAGACCTTCAGGTAGCAGGGGTAGTAGGAGCGCAGGAAGCTCAGGCAGAGGTAGGTGAGGAGCTCGATCAGCAGAGAGTGGGGGCACACGTTGGGGGCCTGGGTCTGGAGCTTTCCGTAGAAACTTTGGCCAATGAGGGCCTCCTGGTGGCGCGCAAGGAGGTTGGAGATGAGGTTGAGGTGCGCCGTGGAACTGGTGTCCATGCTGGTCTTGGACACGGCCTCAATAAACTCCTTTGGGTTGGTTTTGAGCACAGCCTCCAACACAGAGAAGGCGTACAGGACCCTCCGAGAGTCGTAGGGCTGCAGGTAGAGCAGGATGTGCTTAAACAAGGCCTCCAGCGTCTCCTGCCGCTCCCTCTGCTGCTTCAGCAGCCGAGATGTGGTGAGGGCCTGCAGCTCCAAGTCCGCCTCCTCGTCACTGGAGAAGGACTCGGAAGCCTGGGTCTTGTCCGAGTCTGCCCGCACCAGGCTCAGTTTGGCATTGGACTTGAAGCTCTCTGGCTGGAAGGCTGCAAGCAAGGCCGAGCGCTTGGGGTACGCCCTGCCCCCCATGGGGATGGGTGCACAGCAGTTCTCCTCGTGGCTCAGCTCCTGTGGGTCGTGGGAGGGGGACGAGAAGGTGGACGTGTTCTCACTATCCGTGTGGCCGGAGCTTGTGTCCGCAGACTCCGTGTGCTCACTGCTGTCCGGGGCGCCGGGGCCCGTCCTGTCGGGAAGGTCCACATAGTAGGGCAGGTCCTCCTCACTCAACTCACTTCTCAGCGGACACTTCTCTGGCTCCTTCTCCACTTCGGCCCAGATGGCTTCACGATCAACTGTGGTGAACTGGCTCAGAGGCAGGTGGTCTTCAGAGGCTTCCTGAAGCTCGGGCGCCCCGCATGTCTCTTTGAAAGAGGGTTTCTTTCTGTTAAACCAGCGATGCAAGTCCTCTGGAAATTTCAAAATGACAAATGACTTTAGAACACAAGGGTTAGCGATGACAAATTTGCTCTAAGTCAGAAAGACCAATATTAATAAAGTCCCCACATCATATATACCACCACCGTCTAGATTACATTACGGACAAACCACAGACGAAAGAAGGCAGGTTTTGTTTTGAAGTTCAAGGGACTGGACAATTTAGTAATATGACCATAAAAAATTTAAGTTACCACAACTTTTGGGGGAAGGCAATTTGAAAAAAATACCTATGATTTTATCCCAGGAAGTCCCTTACCAGAAATGTATCCTACAGAAATGTCAGGAGGCTTCAAAGCTATGAGGATAAGGGTGTTCAAGGAAACGCCATGTGTGAGATTCACTGAAATGCAAACTGAAGGCCCACAGAGAAGGGCTCAGTGGACAAACTGGGTACGTGCAGGCGCACACCTCCAATCCCAGTCTTGGAAGCCAGCCTCAGCAACTTAATGAAGCCCTTTGCGACTTAGTGAGACCCTGTTTCAAAAAACAAAAAGGGTTGGGGATGTGGCTCAGTGGTTAAGTACCCCTGGGTTCACTCCCCAGTAATAAAAGAAAAAACTAAAAAGCACATTTCCTTTTTTAATTAAAAACTTTTCATGGCTAGGGATTGAACCTAGGGCCTTACATATGCCAGGCAAGCACTCTAACACTGAGCTACACCCCAGCTGCTAAAACATTCACTTATATGTACTGATAAAAGCAAAGTGCAGGACACACAAAGGGAAAATCAAGGTGCAGAACAGTCTGTGCGAGAGCCTTTGGGGACAGCACCTCTAACGGTGTGAGAGACTGAGAGAGCATCTGCCACCTTTAACAGCACCAGCTCTGTCAACTGGCACTGCCAGGGATTTCCATTTATGCTTGACTTTCCCATTATTCTAATTTTAAAAATAAGCACATTGGCAATTCCTGTACTCAGAAAATACACAGTACTTTTAAATATTCAATTCGCTTTGAAAAGATGTAGAAACTCAGAAGTATTTGATATTGCCAAACATTTGTGTGTATGTGCATGCGTGTGTGTGTGGTGCTGAGGGCTGAACCCAGGGACTCACCCATGCTAGGCAAGTGCTCTACCACTGAGCTCCATCCTCAGTCCTTTTTACTATTTCTTCAATGTTGTTTTGAGACAGTCTTGTTCAATTGCCCAGGTTAGCTTTGAACTTGCATCCTACTGCCTCAGTCTCCCAAGTAGCTGGAATTAAATGTGCACCCCGTCATGTCTAGCAATAAACTGTTTTGTTTGGTACTGAGGTTTGAAACCAGGAATGCTTTGCCATTGAGCCACATCCCCAGTCCTTTTTATTTTTTGAGACAGATCTCACTAAGTTACTGAGGCTGGCCCTGAACTTGCAATCCTCCTGCCTCTGCCTCCCAAGTCTCGTGGATTACAGCTGTGTGCCACCACACCCAGCCTGGCACCAAACATTTTTAATAAACGGCTTTCAACAATCTATGCCGTGACCACAAGCAAGATTAAGAAAGGGGAAAGAATGAGATAGAAATCCATGAGCCACTGGAAGAACACAGTAATATTCTAAAGATAAATTTCCACATTATGGATTATGGAGGCAGGATTGGGGAGGGCAGTGCACTTCTGGTTTCTTTTTAAAAAAAATTGAAAATAAGAGTTCTATTATTGAATTCTTCAAATTATTACTCCAAGCTTTTCTTCTTGGTAGAAGTTTTTTTTTTTTATTTTAATAACCTAATTTATTTATATGCAGTGCTGAGGATTGAATCCAGGGTCTCAAGCATGCCAGGCAAGCACTCTACCCACTGAGCCACAATCCCAATTCCCATGGTAGAAGTTTTTAATCATTCATAATTTGACCAAAAAAGAGATATTTTGTAAATGTGTCACAGACATGCAAAAGAGAACCTTACTTTTGTAGAAGACTTAAGTCTGAATAAAGTTATGAGTTTTTCAGTAAATCTCCATGGGTTTTCTGCTAATTTACCCAGGTAAGCCCATCGCCGTTCATGAACAATGGCTGACTAGACAGACAGGTGTTCTTGCAGTTCATCCACGATCTCGCTCATCCTGCTGTCTGGAATTAACATCATGGTTTGCAAGGGATTCATTAGTGTGTCATCGAAGACCACCTGCCCCCAGGCAGGCCGCTCTGCCCTGGCACTGGGTACTTGAACCTCAGGACGGCCTTCTCATAGAAAAACTCTTCCTCTGCATTTGCAGACATTGATTCGTCCTTCCGGTTGCTCCACCTCTTTCTGGAATTGGTTTTTCCTGCTTCCACAAACGTCCTGCTGATCAGAAGGTGGAAGGGGCACTTCCCACATGGCCTGTCAGCTTTGGGTGACTCCACTGGCTCTTTCTGCAGCTGCTGGTGCGTGGGCACAGGGATCCGAGGAGGGATGTTGATGAACCCTCCACTTAGGAGAAAGCCCACAGGCTTGGTGGTGTCATTTAAAAGCTTGTCCAGCTGTCTAACCACCCTCTCTTCACAGTTCTTCTCACAGAAGCTTAGAACCAACTCTTTAATTTGTTCAGCACACTGGGTACCCTTTCTTTCAGTTAAATTTAAAAGGCTGTGAACCCAAACATTTCATCTCCAGCCACATCATCATCGCAGTCTTCTGAAACATTTGCTCAATCGCTCTCCCAAGATGGCTCTGTTGAATGAAGAGATCTGTCAGTTCTGCAGTGTTCACAGGAGCCTTTAGGGAAAGCTGCGGCAGTAATTTCTTAATTCCATCATAATCATTATCTGAGATGGAGTAAGTTTCAAATTCTGTATTCACTTCCTTGACGATGACCTCATCATCCCCATCCTCTTCTTCATTTCTGTCCTCATCATCTTCGTCCTTGTCCTCAACTTTATCTTCCCCTTCCTCTTCGTCCCACTTGGCCTGGGACACCCTGAACGTTTGGTTTCTTCCAGGAAAAGAAAAGACAGCAAAGACGTCCCGCTGGATCAGGAGGTAGATCATTCAGGATCCTGCAGCTGGTTGGCAGAAACCAGAGCAAGGAAGCAGCAAGGCAGTGCAGAAACACACACGAGTGTGCAGACAGGACTTTTCTCTTAAAAAGACAAATACTGAACAATGGAGCGGTCCAACTTTTAAGAAGGTGCTTAGTTTATACTTTCAGTTTCCCTTTCTTAGAATGTGGAATAATATAAAAGTCTCCTCTTTGAAAAGGCAGCCAGCTTTCCTTCCCAAAGGAAACCTGCCGGGGTCCAGCCCTAGCAGGAGTTGGGGGTCCTGGGTGGAGGGGAAGCATCGGTGGAGAAATAGCACACAGAGACACCAAGTGCTCTGAGGCTAAATCTACTTTATTCACAATCTCTGGGGATTTATATACTGTAGCTTACATCTCAAACTTTAAAGATTTACAGAAGTGAGAAGTTAATTCACAGAACACAGTCATTACAATTAGGTCACAGCTAGCCATTGTTAAGATCCTACTGACCCATATGCACTTTTTATTTTTACCTAAGAAACATATTTTAAGCAATACTTTCTAGTTGTTTTTCCTATGGGTAATATTAAACTAACCTTTACATGCTAACCTTTCCATGAGGCCAAGTGTTTGGCCTCGGACCCATTTGCCATTTTTCCTTCACCATAATATACGCCTGAATAGGAAAGTGGAGGGTCAGCTGGAGGGGGCTCTTGTACGTGGGAACAGCAGCAACAGTAGGGAGTTTCCTTCCTGAGCTTTCTCTGGATCATCGATTAACTGATCTGCCTCAGGCCAGTTAGGAGCGGTAACTGTTTCCCTAGGGGTAAACAGTAGCTCTTGCTGGATTTTTTCATAAGATTCCTTATTACTTAAAGTCTTATTACATATGAAACTAGTTAAGGGGAAAACAGTCTTGTTTTTATGTTCTAATTCATATAATGCTTAATTTTCCTTGGAAATTTGTAAATGTAGACACCCAAATATTACACCATTGATCACAAAAAAAAAAACAAACAACACAAGAGCCAGAAGGAGCATGCCACGCCCACATTTCCCAGAAGATTAGACCGTGCAAGAATCTTCATTATTCTTCATTATTTGCAGTGGAACCGTGAGCACTGAGGGGAATAGCAGTGGACATGGCAGAAACCAGAGCTTACAGGTTCAGGTAAAGACCCTGCAAGGAGAGGAAGCCATCTCCTCCACATCACTACCCTAGGCGATGGTTGCTCCTCCCTGGAAGTACTTCTGGACCTGCAGATCCCACAACCAGTGAGCTACACAACCTGACTCAGGGCTCCAAGCCTCCTTGGAAAATTGCAAAGTCTAAATCGCAACCAATGAGCAGCTAATGTTAGTTCACAAACTGCATGAAGCACCAACCACTGAAGTTTAATGGACTAGGTTATACAAGTTTCCTTATTCCTACTTATATTCTTTTAAATTTGTGTTAAAAATGTTTCTGAAGAAAAAAAAAAAAGTTTCTGAGCCAGGCACAGCAGCACATGCCTATGATCCCAGAGACTCTGGAGGCAGAGGCAGGAGGATTGCAAGTTTGAAGCTAGCCTTGACAACCTATCGAAACCCTGTCTCAAAATAAAAAGCAAAAATAGAAAAGGGCAGGATGAGGCTTAGTGGTACAGTGCCTACCTAGCACGCATGAGGCCCTGGGTTTAATCCCCACTACTAGAAAAGAAAGAAGAAAAAGAAGACTCTACAATACCTCTGTAAATTCTGTGAACAACAAGGCGTCTTACATCTGCCTTTCTGATATCTGAGCAACAGAATTTAACAGTTGCAAGCACCTTAGAGAACAGCCAGGGAAAAACCATTTACTTGCAGATGAAGGTTCACAGTAAGGTACTTTCATGGAAAAAGTACAACTGACCAGATTACACTAAACATTCTCAGCCACTCTTACCTGGCCACCTAGCCCACTACCTATCCCAGAAGCCAGCCATGGATCTGGCCAAGTGCTGCCCAGTGCCCGCCTCACCTGGCACGTGGACACACAGCTGTGAGCTGGCCAGGTAGTGCGGATGCGCTCTGGAGACACCGCACAGGCGTTGCCCATTCTCCTTTCTCACCTTAGACACACCTGAATTGTTTTCTCTAGTGAAAGAATCAAGAATCCCTATTTTCATTGAAATGTGAGTTACTAATTTTCTTCATTAATAAATGAGTATATATATTTATAAATATAATGTATTGCTTTTATGTATGTATATGGAATTACTAAGCTAAACTGATTAACACATCTCATCTCACTTCTTTTTTTTTGTGGTGAGAACATTTAAAATCTATTCCCATAGAGGCTGGAGGTGGGAGGGGAAACGAGGATAGAGGAGATGTTAATCAAAGGGCGTGGGGTTCAGTTATGGGAGGGGAGGAAGTTACGGTGACCTCCTGCACAGCAAGGTGAGCACAGTTAGTAACATACTGTATAATCTGCATTTCCCCTTCAGTACTAGGGACTGAAGGCAGGGCCCTACACATGCTAGGCAAGCCCTCTACCACTGAATAACATCCCCACCCCTTTTATCAAATTTTTGAGACAGGCTCTAAGTTGCCAAGCTGGCTTCAAACGAGGATCCTCCTGATTCACCTCAGGTGTAGCTGAGATTATTGGCATGTGCCACTACACCTGGACCCCAATTTTCCTTTTTTTTTTTTTTTTTTTTATAACAAAATCATCTGGTTTCTCAGTGAAAACAGTATTCCCATTGTTACGGTTTAGATGTGTGGTATCCCCCGAAAGCTCATGTGTAAGACGATGCAAGAAAGTTTAGAGGTGAAATGACTGGACTATGAGAGCCTTAACCTAGTCAGGGCATTGATCCCCTGGTAGGGATGAACTGGGAGGTACCTGTAGGCAGGAGGGCGTGGCTGGAGGAAGTGGGTCATGGGGGCAGGCCTGCCTTTGGGTGTGTGTTTTGTGGTGAGAGGAACTCAACACGTCTTGAGCTGCTTTCTTCCTCCACACCCTTCGCCATGATGTTCTGCCTCACCTCAGGCCCAGAACAATGGAACCAGCAATCTATGGACTGAGATCTCTGAAACCGTGAGCACCAATAAACTTTTCCTCCTCTAGAATTGTTCTTGTCAGGTGTTTTGGTCACAGCAATGAAAAAGCCGACCAAAACACCCACTAACTAGTAGTTCTAAGTTCTAGTTCTCATGGTTGCTCGACTGTGACAACAGCAGCTAAGCCCCTCCCCTGTGCCTGGGACCCCGCTCACCGGCCGAGTTCTCCTGCTTGAGGCAGTGGATGGAGGTCCTCTGGGTTTTGGGCTGCAGCAGTAGCAGGAGCACAGGTTCCAGGATGCGGGCCACGTCACCCAGGGAGAGCGCACGCACCAGCCAGCCTTGGGCTGCTGCACTGATGGCGCCGTCCGTGCAGGCCAGGCTGTCCAGCACAACGAACAAGGACCTGCAGGCAGGGGCAACACCACCAAGTCACACTCTGCCCTGCCTGCCAGTCCACTCGCTGTCAACAACAGGGACACCGGCCCCAGGAAGCTTCAGTAAGCTGGACTCGGACCCAGGCAGAGGAGAAGGGGGTGCAGTCTTGGTTTCCATTGGAATGACGGGAGCTTCTAACACTCAGGCCTCAGCCAATGCTGGGTGCCAGGCCTCCACCTCAGAGACAGTGGGGCGCCTGAAAAAAGCAAAGTGGAGCAGAATGTGCCCGCACTAAATCTCACACTGTAAGGTGGTCGAGGGCACCAGTGAATGCACTCAGTGTGGAGGGCGTCCCAGGCGAGGTCTGGATCCTCTGCAGCTCCCTACAAAGCTCCCGTGGGGGTCAGCTGGAGAAGCTGCACAGGTGACTCAGGTGTGCGGAGCTTCCTCAGACTCTACCAAATCAAGAGTTCTTGACATGTGCTCAGTTTCCAGGTGAACTTCCCTCAGAGGGCCACGGGCACCGTGTGCAGGGTCACAGCTCACGTGCAGGGTCACAGCTCATGTGCAAGGTCACAGCTCACGTGCAGGGGTTCTGTTTTCAGCTTTACCCACCCTCCCACCCCACCCCACACACTGACTAAAGCCCCTCAGAGTCTCCGGGGAAAATCAGTGCCTCACCTATCAAAGGAGCGATTGTGAGACGTCACGCGGCTGCCTTGGATCTCTCTTGTCAGGTGCCAGATCACAGAAAACCTGAACAGGGCTTCCAACCTTGTTCCCTTGATGAGAAAATAAACGAGAGTGAGGAGCCTGGATGCATGAACAAATGCTGTGTCCAGCTACAGGGAATCCCATTTCAGTAACAAATGAGCCCCTTGTCACCGCCAAGGGACTATTTTCATTCGGACTTGGCCAGAGGGAAAGGGAAACCTGCACCCTCCCCTCTTCCTGTGCAGTGACTCGCATACTCTAGACTCCACCGAGTCGCAGTCTGGGTGACTCCCCAGAACTGTGATCCAACAGACAGTGGCGTCCTCAAGCCCTGGGGAAATGCCAGGCCCAGGGCCTTAAGGACTGAGCATCAACCCTTAATGAGCTCTGAAAGGACAACCATTCCTGCACCTGCCTGTTTCTGCCAACAGCCCCAGAAGCCCTGCCAGCCCCGCTGGGCAGAGGAGTGGGACTCCTGGTGGGCCTTCATAAATGAGGACACGAACCACATTGTTCAACTCCAAAGGTGGCTGGAGCTCCCAGAGATCCTCCAGGCCTGGAGCTCGGAACAGCTCTGCTCCTGAATCAGGAGTTCACTGAGCCGCAGGAAGACTTCACCTGGGCACGCGGAGCAGGGTGGCCAGCAGCGGGTGGTGGCAGGTGGGCGGAGGGCTCACCTTGTCGGGGTCCAGGAGGGCGTGGCAGATGATGTCCTCGCAGATGTTAGCCGTAGGGGCCAGGCAGTGGAGCCGGTAGAACAGCTCCACGCAGGCGATGTGATGCTCCCGCGTCTCTTTGTTGAGCTGATTCCAAAGGACGCGAGCCACCCTCTGGGACGAGGAAAAGGTAACAGAATGTGTGAACCCAGGCAACACCTGCGCCTTTCATCAGCCCACTCCCAGCCCAACGTGCTGGCTTTCACCTATGTTAGCTGAGTGTTCTGGTAACACCCAGATGCACATCAATGCAAATCAAAGCCAGTACCCACCAGGAGCCACCAGGCAACAGGCAGAATTATTGGTTAAATCTGGAGGTTTCTGACTGGCTAACAGCATTGCGGCTCGTCTGCACATCAATGCCACTTTCAGGAAGGGAACCAACCACAGCCTAGATGTGAAGAGTTGGAGCTTTTCAGAAGCACACACCAACACTCAGCCGGCGCCAGCACTTGGCAAGCCGAAGACACCCCCTCTAGGGAGCCCGGTGGCTTTGAAAAGATTACCAGATGGCCCAGTCTGCAGCTGGACACAGAGCACGTCACCGTCTTGGGGGCAGGCTCCCACCAGCCCGGAGCGGCACTGGGAAAGAGTCACAGCTCACCAGAGCTGACAAATGTGTACGGGCACGTGCCTCAGTGTCAGTACCCAAACTGCACCCAAATTCAGCTGTCCATCTCTCCAGCCCGATCTTAGCTTTTTAAACACAGGGGTCTGCAAGCAGCTGCAGCCCCCTGCAGGGGCTGGTCCCCACTCACAGGAGGGCACTCTTCCAGGTCAGGAAAACAGTTCAGATTTCACAGACTCTACTATTCCAGGCACACTTGAGATCACCTATCTTTTTTTGGTTCATGTGTTTCTATTTGACAAAACTGTCTTCCCTGAACAAATCAATAAATTAACCACCAACTGACTTGAGCCCCTCACCATTATTTTCTTATTTTTTCTCTAAGGGCAAGCAATTTCCAATGATCAAGTTACAATTAGCCTTTGAAGGCTTTCTGATTAAGCAAAGGAATCTAGCCCTCCTCCTGGCCCTTATGGGAAATGCAAGTATAAAAGATTTCTTCTGGAAGATTTTAAAGTATTTATTTTGAACAAAGTTGAAAACAAACACTTGATGGTTGGCATACATGTATAAAAATAAACTGCAAGGAAACGAAAATTTTGTGTAATGATCTAACTCAAATCATATATAAAATCAAAATCTCACTACACTTGTTCCTGAACATTTTGAGGGGATTTTTTTTTTTCTCTAGTACTGGAGAATTGAACTCAGGGGTGCTCTCCCCACTGAGCTATATCCCCAGTCCTTTTTGTTTTTTTAAATTTTGAGACAGGGTCTTGCTAAATTGCTGAGGCTAGTCTTGAACTTGTGATCCTCCTGCCTCAGCGCCTAAGCAGCAGGGATTACAGGGTTGCTCCACCATGCCTGGCAAAGGGAAAATATAATCTTGAAAGAGAAAAGTGCAAAAAACAAAGTTAACAACAGCCCTGAGGGTTACTGATCTGGCATACACAGAAGAGGTGCACAGGCCCAGGATCCTCACTTCTTCCAAGGAGATGATACAGGGGGAGTGGGGCAGGTGTGGTCTTTGCACACCCCAGGAGCCCTGGGTGGTGGTGGTGAGCTGAGTAGCCAAGAGTCAGTGGGGCCAGAGTGCAGAAACAGTCCCTGTCCCCAGTGCTGTCCCGGGTAAGGAGCTGTCCTCTTCCTCCCCATACACTCTCCTCAGGGTGGGTGACCGGGTACCGGTGCTCAGCCACAACGTGGACTTGAGGACACAACAGAGCCACCACTCCTGTGGGTGCCTGGGTCATGCCCTGGTGCTGTGTGGCTGCAGTGGCTGACACTGCCCTGAGGCCCCAGCAGGCAGAGGTGCTGGTGGTTAGCGGTGGGTGGGGAGGAGAGGCTCCACCTCCCAGATCTGGAAGTCTGGAAGTCTGGGAGGAACTTTGTCTTTCTTTTCTCTTTTTTCTTACTTTGGGGTGCTGGGGGTAGAACCAGGCTCTCAGCACGCTAGGAAAGCATTCCATCCCTGGAGGGAGGGTTTTCGAGAGCTGATGCTGATTGCAAAACCCACACCTGCTCCTTCTTATGGTCTGGCCTTACTTTATCCCTATGTGCTGTGTGTTTTCTTAGTCATCTGAAACCTGCCATCACCACCTGATGAGAAAGGTCAGGGCACTCTTGGGCTATCTGACCTTATTCTCAGCAGGAACACTGGGAGGCGAGCTGTTCTACATCAATAAGAAAAAGGGGAAAAGATCTGTTCACAGCCCCACGTGGAGTCTGACGGCTGGGGCACATCCTGCCTACCTGCGCAGGTGATATGCCATTTCTAGTTACAGCATCTGCAACAAGTACAGGCCTAAGCCCCAGCTGCCCTGGCTCTTGAGAAGTGTGGAATACAGTTGTTTCTCGGTATCCATAGGAACAGGTTCCAGGATTTTGGTATTCCCTTGTGGATGCTCCAGTCCCTTAAATAAAATGGCCTGAGAGCTGGGGTGTAGCTCAGTGGTAGAGTGAGCATTTAAATACATTTTTTTTTTTTTTGAACCAGGGATTGAACCCAGGGGCACTCTACCACTGAGCCACATCCCCAGCCCTATTTTGTATTTTTTTTAGAGACAGGGTCTCACTGAGTTGCTTAGGGCCTGGCTAAGTTGCTGAGGCTGGCTTTGAACTCGCGATCCTCCTGCCTCAGCCTCCCAAGAGCTGGGATTACAGATGTGCACCACCATGCCCGGTTAGAGCGAGCATTTAGCAGGCGCAAGGCCCTGGGTTCCATTCCCAGCACCAAACAAAACCGAAGCTGAGAACCTCTGCAGGCCCTCCCATACCCTGAAATCATCTCTGACTACTTGCAACACCTCAGATAAGGTAAGCGCTATGCACACTGTATTGCTCAGAGAATAATGACAAGAAAAGAAACCTGGACAAAGTCTTTTTTCCCCAAATACTTCCATCTGCAGTGGCAGAATCTGCAGATCCAGAAAGCCAACCATGCAGACAAGTGCATGGTGAGCTCACCTTCAGTGCCAGGTGAGCAGAAGTACTGATATGTACAACGTGTGAATCAAAATGAAAACCAGCCGTTCAGAAAGAACCTGGAAAAGCACAGCGCATCTCCCCAAACCAAAATGAAAAATGCTGCCACTTCTATTCTATAAACATCATTCCAAAACTCACAGATGAAATTCTTTCCTCCTTTTTCTTCCCTGTGCCTGCAGGGTAATTACATGGACCTTTCTGATCTAGGCAGGCAGGAACAAGGAGAAACTTGCCCCATAATGGCTGCTTACAGTACTGCTGGTCCTGGTTCCAAGTTCAACAGATTCAAGATGGACACTGTGACTCTTCTTGGGTAAAGGGGAAAGGAGGACGTGGTGTCCAAGTCAAAGAACAAGTGAACACTCGCTGCCCAAGGCCTGACACCACAGAGGGAGCTGCCTCACAGGACAGAAGCTGAGCCAGCAGCAGTGCACAGAGCCCAGGCTCCTCTCCCTAAGGACACCACAGGCGAAAATTAGAAGAAACAACACTGGAACTATTTGGAGTCTTCAGAAATTATCCTCAAGGCATTTGAGAAATGGAGAAATAGTTATTCAGGAAAATCTAAATTTTGGTAGAAGCAGCCAGAGCCTATGGCACTGGAGCCATTACCACCTCCTTCTCCACTTCCTACCCAGCTCAGCCTACGGAAACTCGACTGTCCACTCCTGTTGGCTGTGACCAAGACGAGAGGTGCTCTCTTTCCCCAGCTCCCCAGCAAGGGCTTCTGCATCTCCCAGGGACAGGCAGGCCACCAGCGTGTCGTCTTCCCACTCCTCTGCTTACAGACGGCCGCTGCAGGTGAGGGCAGATCAGGGTCCCAGCCTGCTGCCTCCACCCAACCCCAACTGGTTGGCAGAGGCTCCCCCCAGGTGTCGCAGGCCAAGCTGTTCTCACTGTAGCTTGCCCAGTGACAGAGCCAGAAACTGTGCCAGGAGCCTGGGATATAGAGGCAGACACAGCAGCCTCAGGCCTCAGCAAACCTCCAGTGGAGCTGCATGCTCCTTACCCTGGACAGTCATTCCATCCTTAGGGAGGACCTTAAATAAACGGTTCAGAAAGATGGCTTGCTCACCCCTCACGACCCTCTTCCCAGTGTGAAGTACCTGGTAAAAGTCTGTTTTCTCTGCGATGACTTTCAGTACCCCTGGGGCAATGGGAGGCAATGTCACCATCTGCAGTTTGCCAAAGAAGGGGTTGTGCCCGGAGCTTTTGTAGCGCTTCATCTTGTCTTCAATGACCAGCGCGAGGGACTGGGAATGATTTATCACTTCCAGCAGGGTGGAGATGGCCACGTTCTGGAGGTAGCAATCGCTCACACAGCAGCAGATGGTCATAAGGGATTTCAGCCATGAAGGGAAGGTGGAGTCGCTGGCTCCTGAAAGGAAGCCAGCCAGAGAGGACAGAAACAAGAGAACTAGGTGAGAAGGGCTGCTAACCCATAGCACCCTAGGTCTAGGCAGTAACCTGAGGTCACCTGGATAGCAGTGTGCTAACCTGGGGGTGTGGCGCTGACTTGGAAATAGGGTCTTTACATTTGTAACCGAGTTAAGATGAGGTCATCAAGGTCACCAACATGACTGCTGTCCTTTACAGAGGATGAGGCCACTTGAGGAGAGATCCATAAGGAGAATGCCAGGTAACGCCAGAGAGGCAGTCACCAGCCCAGGAAGGCTGGGAAGGTGCAAGTCAGGTTCTACCTCGAGTCTCAGGGAGCACGGCCCAGCTGACACCTTGATTTTGGACCTCTGCCCTCTGGGGGACTAGGAGACAATAGGTTTCTGTTGTTGAAGCCACTCGGTTTATAGCAGGCCATACATGAATCTCTAACGACAGGTATCACAAACGTCTGCCTACGTCACTGAGCGCTGTTCATGTGCTAGGTCTTCTGATGGGCCGTGCTGGACACACAAGTTTCAAAAAATATAGTCCCAGCCCTTATCAACTTGCCTGTAATGACACACAAATCAAAAACGTACACAACTTCAGGGGCTGGGGATATAGCTCAGCTGGTAAAGTGCTTGCCTCGTGTGCACAGGCCCTGGGTTCAATCCCCAGCACCGCAAGAAAAAAAAATGTACACAACTTCAATCCACAGCACCAAACATAAAATTCTACAAACGAATTACAAAATAAGGAAAGAAACAAATGTGGCCAATACAGGCTGAGATCACTCATCCAGAGGGTCTGGGACCAAAAGTGCTTCAGGTTTTATATTTTGGGGACTGCTGGAATATTTGCAAAGACTTAACTGACTGAGAATCACTAATCCAAAATGCTCCAAAACCACGGGTCAGTGCTCAGAAAGTTTTGGATTTGGGATGCTCTGCTGCGGTCCCTTCCTGGCTGACACACCTTTAGCTAATCTTAAGTCTCAGCAGCCTCAGTACCTGTGCTCCCAGCAGGGGGTGTCCCCAGCCGCCCTCTCACCTGGAAGCTGGAAGAGCGTCTCGCAGAGCTGCTCTGTCTCCTCCTCGGACAGGTAGACGGGGAAGGTGGCACAGTCTAGCAGTAGGTGGCAGGCGGCGGCAAAGGCCTCCCTGCAGTCCTCCTTGGAGCCTCCCAGGTGGACCACCACCTGGTCAACATCCCATTCTCCTCCTGTTTTTCTGCCTGGGCTACTGGGCAAGGATGATGGTGACTCTGAACTCTTTGTCTTGAACGGAGACCCACGTACGGTGAACAGGTCTGAAAGCATCTGCTTAAACTGGGGCACACTGAGGGGCTTGGCCTCCCAAGGGTTCTTCCTGCCTGAGTCGTCGCCCGCCGTGCTCTGGGACCCACCCTTGCCCCTCTGCCCTGCAGGCTCTTCAGACTTGCTCTCTTCTCCAGACGTGGTCAGGGGTACTGTAAAAATGTTCCTGCTGGCGAAGTTGGCGACCAGATCCTGGATGCAAAGAAACGTCCTCTGCATGCTCCCGCCCTTCTTCCAAATGTCGTCTCTTTCAGGAGAAACTCGAGGGACCTTCAGGTGCTCAGAGAGCTCTGGGGACGAGGCACTGAGCCCGATCCCACTGTCCTCAGATTTCAGTGGGGGAAAGGAAGCATCTTCATCCACCGGAACCACTGCCTTGGTTTCCACGGTGATTTCGCCTTTTACTGGACTCTGCAAAAGAGGGAAAAAACCACTGTATTGTGCTGCGCATCACAGGAGACCACAGGAGGCGAGAGTCAGATGGATCAGACAGACTGAATGTGTTCCAAGCCCATCTTTCCAAATCATGACTCTCTGCACCAAGAGAATCCCCTGTAAAGGCGTGTAATGAGTTAAGAGGGCGGGAGGGGAGGTTGGCCCCAGGAGAGGCTGAGGCACCAGCATGCTCCGCAGGCAGGCCAGCTTGGGAGTCTACTTTGTCTTATTTATTTAGACTCTTCAGAGTTCAAAATAGTTGTTTAAAAATTATTTCTGACAAATTTAAAAGAATGAATAGGAAACTGAGCTGAGGGTAAAATAAAGGCATAAAGAAATAAAACAAGGAGGAAGCGGGCCCAGAGCGTCTCCTCAAAAGACACACAGTCGACCATCCCTAGTCTGAAATGCTCCAAAATCCAAAGCTCTAGCACTGACAGGATGCCACAAATGCAAAACTTCAAACCCGATTTCATGTGACGGGTCACAGTAAAAATGCAGGTGCCCTAAAAATACTGTGTAAGGTGTGTATATAACATAAAGGAATTCTGTGTTCTGACTCGGGTCCCATTCCCATGATATCTCATTATGTATACATGAGTATTCCAAAATCTAACAAAATCTAAAATCTGAAATATATCTAGTCCCAAGCACTTTGGATAAGGAATACTCGACCTGTTTATGCACACATGTACACACACACACACACACACACACACACACACACAGGTTTTTCCAAAGTGGTGATACTTCAAACATCATAAATCGACCTTCTTTTTCTATAGTTACTTAGACATTACATTAAATGTGAAATTCCTTAGCATTCACCCCACTGCGCTCTCAGGGAAGAATAGACCGGGTAGGTGGCTTTGGAAGAGTGCTGTTGTTTGTGTTTGTAAACTATGAGTGATTCATGTCCTAGTTTGGATCTGGAATGTCCCCCAAAGGCTCATGTGTTGAACACTGAAGGCCTGGTCCCCCGCTGGTGGTGGAATCTTCGCAGGCAGGGCCTGGTGGGAGAAGGAGGTCGCTGGGGCGTGCCATTCAAGGGCCTATGTTGTCCCTAGTCTGCCTGTCTGTCTGTCCTCTCTGGTTTCTGGTTTCCATGAGGTGAGCAGCTTTCTGCCCTGGGCTTCCACCAGGATGCTCTGTCTCACCACAGGCCCAGAAACAACGGAGCTAAATGACCATGGACTGAAGACCAAGGACTGTGAACCCAAGTACATCTTTCCTCCTCTAAGCTGGTTTTCTCAGTGGTTTGTCAAGCGACTGACACACTTAAACTTTATATCTTAAATCATTTTCAGGGATTTTTTTTCTAACAGCTAGAACAGCCAAGGAAAAAAGAACACTAAATTCTAAATTGGGGTAACAATCTGTAATTAGTCTATAACCTGAGACTGAATGTCTAGCACTCATTTGCCACCAAACCCTAATCAACACCCGTGACCCCCTCAGAGAGCCTCGCGTTTCCCTCTCTTTACGCCCCGTCTGCTGCCACACTGAACTGGTTTCAAAACCCCCAAAGGTTTTAAATCTCCAACTAAAGAAGAAAACAAAAATAATTCAAAGAACATGGGTATAAAACATTTGTGGGACTATCACTGTCTTTTTGGAAGACATTTGGCAACATCTCTCACAGATTAAAAGCAGCTCACCATGCCTTTCCATCCTAACCTGCTGTCACGAATTTGTCCTTCAGACACTGGCACCTATGCACAGCTGTATGTGGAGGCTGCCTGTGAGCCTGCTTTCACACAGGAGGGAAGGAACCCACGTGACCCATCGGGAGGGAGACAGGAAGGGACCCACGTGACCCATCGGGAGGGAGACAGTTTTTTTTTTTTTTTTAAATTCATGTGCAAGAATGTCCCCCAAATATTGTCTGAACGAAAAACCAAAGAAAGCCACAAAACAGTGTAGGCATTGGATTGTGACCTCAAAAAGATGTTGCAGTCCTGGCCTCCAGGGCCCAGGAATGTGACCTCATTTGGAAATAGGGTTCTGAAGGTGATCAAGTGAGGATGGGGTTGTTAGCGAGGGTCCTACTCCAACAGGACTTCTACCTCATAAAAAGGGGCAATCTGGACACAGAGCCAGATGCATTCAGGAGGGTGACCTGGGAACACGAAGACTCTTGCTTCAATGAACCAAGAACACCAGGTCTTCCAGCAAGCCAGCAGGGGCTGGGAGGGCCTGAAGAGTTCTCTTCCATGGCGCACTCGGGAAAATCCAACCCCGTGGACACCCTGATATCAGACTCTGGCTTCCAGAACTGTGAGAAATTAATCTCTGCTGTTTAAGCTACCAAGTCTCTGGGACTTTGTTAAGGCAGCCCTACAAACCAACACGGTACATACGCCTGCTGACCGTGTAGGTACCCCAAATCACAAGCGCGCACACACATCCGAAGACCCAAGCCCAGAGACAGGCAGCCTGAGTGCAGCTGCATCGCTGTTGGCTGTCTTGCCTTAACCTCAGCTGGGCAGCAGGCAGCGGGTGAGATGGAGGGAACGAGTGACACTGAAACCTTTCAAGGTGTTGGAGTGTTTTACAAGCATACTTGACGTGTGACCGTACATCTTCTCATCCGTAATCCTGCCCTGACCAACCCTCACCACCTCCCACTCCCCCGGGCACGAGAGCGGCTTGCTCCTCAGGCACCTACCGAGCTCCCACTTGCGGGCTCCGTGTCCAGGTAGGAGGGAGGCATCTGGACTTTGCTGAGCACCTTGAAACAGGTCTTCAAGGCGTGCGTGAGCTCGGGCAAGCTTAAGGCCTCCACCTCCTCAGCAAGAGGCTGCACCAGGCAGCCGAGCACCTGCGGGAGGTACTGGGTCTGCACCTCCGAGTACAGCTCCTGCGGGAGAGAGCACAGTTGACGCGTTCCCGCTTCCCGTCCAGGAAAGAATGCACCTCAAAATGGCATTTCAGACAATTCTGGGTTCAAGAGGATAAATTTCATGTTTATTCTCAAATCAGAAGACAAATCAAGGATGTCTTTCTCTCAAGTGGGTTTTTACAAGACCTATGGAAAAAAATAACAAAACTGCCATGTGGATTTCTATATTAAGGAAGTTAGTGTTCTTCGAGAAGATTGGCAACTGCACAGTGTTTTTTTGGGGGGTGGGGGCGGTGGGTACTGGATTGAACCCAGAGGTGCTTAACCACTGAGCCACATCCCCAGACCTTTTTATTTTATTTTATTTTATTTTATTTTATTTTTTTGCAGTGCTGGGGTTTGAACTCAGGACCTTGTGCTTGCAAGGCAAGCACTCTGCTAACTGAGCTATATCCCCAGCCCCCTTTTTATTTTTTTATTTGAGACAGGGTCTCACTAAGTTGCTGAGGCTGCCCTTGAACTTGTGATCCTCTTGCCTCAGCCTCCCAAGTTGCTGGGGTTACAGGTATGTGCCACCAAGCCCGGCTCAACAACACAGTTTTAACTAGGAAGAATACTTGCTTTCACACTTAAATAACTGTAGTACCAGTTCATCCCACCTTCTGGTTTATATAACTTCAGTTTGGCCCGCTTACAACTGGCCCAAAAGTTACAACACCTTTCTTTCTTTTCTTTTCTTTTTTTTTTTGGAACTGGGGATCGAACTCAGGGACACTCAGCCACTGAGCCACATCCCCAGCCTTATTTTGTATTTTATTTAGAGACAGGGTCTCACTGAGTTGCTTAGCACCTTGTCCGTGCAGAGGCTGGCTTTGAACCTGCGATCCTCCTGCCTCAGCCTCCCAAGCCGCTGGGATTACAGGTGTGCGTCACCACGCCCACCTTACAACACCTTTCAAATGAGATTTCCTTTTAAACTTTTTTTTAGTTGTAGATGGACACAATAACTTTGTTTTTTAATGTGGTGCTGAGGATCGAACCCAGTGCCTCACATGTGCTAGGCAAGTGCTCTACCACTGAGCCACAACCCCAGCCCTCAAATGAGATATTAAAAGTAGAGCACCTAAGTAGCCAGTTTGTAATGTTTATATAGTCATTCACTGTGGCTTACATTTTTATACTTTTTTGTTTAAGCAAACTACAAAATTTCCCATAAATGTAAAATAAAATATAAAAGGACATATAGCTCAGTAGTTCAGCATGTGCTCAGCATGCAGTCCTGGGCTTGATCTGCAGTACCCCCGCCCCAAAAGGAAGGAAGGAAAAAAAAAGATCACATCCAGACACACATGTCACAGCAAAACAAACGTAAAGATCATGTGTGTGTGTGTGTGTGTGTTGTGTATGTTCATCAGTACACTTAGGGTCATGAAGCAGGACGCCAACACTAATAAGAGTGCGACAACACTCAGTGTCGCGCTCTCTCTCCACAGCAAGCACCTACCAAGGGAATAACGTCCAGAAGGAACACGAGGAGGGTACAGAGCTCCGAGACCGTGGGGGCAGGGCTGACGGTTTTTCCAATGGCGTTACTCTGCTTCACTGGTCTACATTAGTCAAAAGAAAGAAAAGCAAATTCATCTTTTATCCTATAGTAATTTCAAGCATCTTATGATTTCCAGTAATGCATTCCATTTCAAACCTAATGAGGGACGGTTTTTACAGTTCTAACACCTAAGCTGTGGTGACAAGCTAACACAGAGAAGTGTCGCTAAGGGCCTGAATCTGTTTTCCGCTGGGTTGCCTCTGATTTGAATTCCTTTGGTGTAGACGTTCGCAGTCGCATGTCTACATGGGACTCCACACCCAGCAGACCTCAGAGGTGTCAGCAAGTGCATTCAAGGACCCGGCCCCAAAGGACAGTGCAGGCCAAACAGCCATTCACCCTGCCGTAGGAGCACCGAGACACCCTCTCCCCAGGAACAGCCAGGAACTCGTCAGCATGAGTTGCTTGGAATTTGTCCATGACACAGAGAAGTGCAACTCCCAAATCGGAAGCTCCGTAAGTGTAGCTGACATGGTGCCCTGGGCGGGAACCAGCCCAGTCGGCTGATACCAACTCAACACTTTTTAAGTCAGCAGGCAACTGGGTAAATGGCTATGTTAAAAAGTACCACTGAGCTGGGCGCGGTGGCACACACCTGTAATCCCAGCACTTGGGAGGCTGAGGGAGGAGGATCGCAAGTTCAAAACCAGCCTCAGCAACTTAGCGTGGCCCTAAGCAGCTCAGTGAGACCCTGTCTCTAAATAAAATACAAAATAGGGCTGGGGATGTGGCTCAGTGGTGGAGTGCCCCTGGGTTCAATCCCCAGTACCAAAAAAAAAAAAAAAAAAGAAAAAAAAAAAGAAAAAAGTGCCATTGAACCGGTGAAGCCCTGAGTTCCACAGGTACGGATCCAACCAACCACAGATGGAAAAAATCAAACAAGCCATGCATCCGTACTGAACACGTACAACTCTTTTCTTGTTCGTTATTCCCGAAACAATACAACCATCCACAAATAACCACTATGCACTGGCACCGTGTTGAGTACTGAGTTATCTAGAGATGACTTAGTGCATACGGGAGGATGTGGGCAGGTCACGAGCAACTACTATATATTTCACATCAGATACTCCAGCACCCAGATTTGGGTGTCTGCAGGTGACCCTGGGAGTCATTCCCCGACGATGCCAAGGGATGAGTGATGACTGCATATGCTGGTTCTCCAAACAGTGACCAGGGATTCATTTAGCTACTATAGTACCACTCAACCTGAGTTAGTTTGCTTTCTTGCACGTCAGCGCATAGTTATCTTGGTGCTCACCATAGGAGGAGGATTCCTGTAGGGAGCTGGAGGCCTACGCGTGCCTTAGTGACTCTACTTCTAGGTGCCTACTGGGAAGACGCTGTGCTCCTGCACACAGACAGGGCCAAGGTGCTCGCCACGGTACTACTCACGTGGTTAAGAGCGGAACTGGGCCACCAGCACCAGGTGCTATTGCACCTCAGATGCATGAACTGGATGAACACTGCAGAGTGCTAACCTTACAGGAAGGTGCACACAACCTGGCATCACCCAGGTACCACTGAGCAGATGACATAGTCTGCTATGCCACCCACAGACACACACTTGCTGCAACGGTACCTACCAGCATCATGGGAAAGGGACAAGTGGGAAAGTGTAGGACAGGGATTAACTTGGGATGAAAGGAAGAAGCGCCGGGCAGGAGGGCATATAGTTCTACCTGGGCAGCAACACTTCTTGCCAAGAGGCTGAGGTGTGGCTCAGAGGAAGGGCTTCCCCAGCAACACAGGAGGCCTGGGTTTAATCCCCAGTACCACAAACAAAACAAGACAGATAACTAGCCGAGGGGCCAGGAGTGTGGTAGGATGCCTGCCTAGCGTGTAACGTCCTGGGCTTGATCCTCAGTACCACAGACAAGTTAAAAAGTAAAGAAAAAATAACCAGACTGGGGATGGGGCTCAGTGGTAGAGTACCTGCCTGGCACAAGAAAGGCCCTGGGTTCCATCTTTGGAACAGAATTAAAATAAATAAATAGCCCAAGGTGACCAAGCAAGCTTTAAGCTCCATTATCACCTGGCCTTGCTGTTGCCTGTGGGTTCAGTGACAAATGATTCAGGACAGGGTAAGACTATCTGGGCCTGGTGCTGGGGAGGCAGAAGAGCTTTGCTGCAGCAGTGGGGAAGTCAGACTCCCAAGGCAAGCACTGCTGGGTTCCAGTCGGAGTTGCTATGATTTGCTGTGCAACGCCAGATGAGGTACTTCACGTCTCTGGGCTCTAGCTTTCTTATCTGTTACAAGCATGAGGACCAAATGCCTGTTTCTCTTAGGGATGCTCCTGAGCATTAAAACAAGGCTTTCTAGCCACCAGATACACACAACAAACGGTTTATATGGGGAGCTTCTGTTACAGCTGGGCATGTAGGAATAGGAAGAAGTCCAAGCATTATAGCAGAGACTGGGGGGAAAGGAATTTTTACAGCAGGCCTCACCTCAGGGGACAGAACAGGGTGGGAAGACTGCATTCCTCCTCTTGGAAAGGCAATGACCTGGGAAAGCTCTCTGGGGAGCCTGCTGTCCCTGCTTGTCCCACGCACAACTCTGAGGTCATGCAATTCACCCACAGATTAAAGTAACAGCAAAGCTGATTACAGTAGCTTAAAACATTCATGCTTTTATCTGACCTGATACTAATTTCAATAAGAATTTAAGAAGATTGAAGAGATCAAAAGCACTGCATCCAGTCCCAGAGACACAGAACTCAGCTGCGCCGAGGAGACTGGGCCCGCAGGAGAACAGAGCACAGAAGGCCGATTTGATGAATGAAACCAGAAAACGCGCCCAGAGTTTTCTAAAGTGAGATTGTAATAAATGAAGCACCTTCAGAATATGGCAAAGATCACATGCACTGTCTTTTGGGGGACCTTCTTCATCCTATGAGAATTTTGAATGAATGCTTTCCAATCCTGTTTTGCTGAACTCTGAACCTCAGGAGGGACACCCGACTTTCGACTTCCGCTAGTTATGCACAACCCGGCAGCCGGCAGCTGCAGAGCCGTCACACCTGCCCACCCCCCTACCCCCCCCCCCCCCCCCCCCGCCCCACTTACCTAAAGCATTCCTCAAAACACCTGGTCATGTAATCCCACAAGAAGTCCGTGCTGAGGGAGGAGATGAGCAAGTTCACCGTCTTCACGATCTCAGAGGCATTTCTGTTCTCTTTGATTGCACTGTAGGGGGAGGGGAGGAAGGAAGTTCACCTGTGAACAACCCCGAGCTGCAGGAACCCACGTCTGAAAGGCTGTAATGGATTTCTCCATTTCTAAGGTATTGACACAGGGGCTCGGTGCCAGGGCGCCTGCCCAGCCGCGTGAGACCACAGGGGAAAGGTCGGTTCCAGCTGGGTGTGGCGGCACAAAAGAACCAAAGGCAGGGGTTAGAGGTAACCGCACACTCGGAGCCAAGGTGCCAGCTGTCTACCAAACTCCACCCCTGCGTCCAGCATGCCGGACTCTGCCTGTGGTGCCCTGCCTCGGTCCCTCACCCGGTCACTCACACCTGGGCCACATCTGAGCCTACTCCCCTGCCACCCTCTCTCTGGGGGACTCGCCACGGGCCACTCTGGATCATGCTGCCTTTGCCCCACGATTTGCACCCTTGATCAGTGAACACCATCTGCACACCCAGGCCAGGGAAGGGACCCAACTCCCCACACTCTTCACCAGACTCAGCAGGAAGCATGACTGACCTAAGAGCATGGAGGACTGTAACAAGTGACCAGCCTGTGCCGTGTCCACTTTCTCTAGCATGTCACATCTTACAGTGAGCCTCAGAGAAAAAGAAAATGTGGGCACAGAGGGAGGAGGACAGGTGAGGTGAGAAGCCACGTCCTTACCTGATCAGCAGGTTTCCACTCTGAGTATAGCTAAGCTTCAGGTCAGAGCCCAGGGCATCTCTACAGTAAGAATAGAAGGCCCTGATGACTTCGAGGAACAAACTCTCAACCACTTGAGGCCCTGCAGCAAGAAGAAAATGGTCAGAGAAGGAATAAAAATCCCTTTTTAAAATCAATATGCAACACACATAAAACAGAGTAACCCACACACGGGCCCTTCCTCCACTCCAAACACAGCGACTGACCTTGAGGGGTGACAATGGCGGCTTTGGCTGGGGATGACATTCATGAAAACAGCCAGCACCCCTGTCCAGCTTGCTCAGTGTGGGACGCTGCTGCTGACATTGCACATTGAGACCACCCTGATCCTCACCACTGCCGCGAGCACACGTTCTAATGCTGCCCCTCAGGACACCTGAGGTGACTGCACACAGAGAACTTGGGCAGGCTGCCCAAGCCAGCTTCTGCTGGGCCACAGGCAGATTGCCTGTGACATGTCCCAAGTGTGCACAAACTGCGTGGCCAGACGTGTTACTCAACAGAAATAACCCCAGACAAGGGCCAATTTTCCCTATCCTCAGTTCTCCCCTATCTTCAATCGTGAGCTAGAACAATTCAAAGGAAATAACACCAGTCCTGAAAAGCCTATAAAGAGCCACAAAAGAATTGCACCAGTTGGGCATGATGACGCACACCTGTAATCCCAGGAGAATCCCAAGTTCAAGACCAGCCTTGGAAACTTAGTGACACTCTGTCTCAAAATCAAAATAACCAGGGCTGGGAACATAGCTCAGTGGCCTAGCAGCAGCTACATGTCAAAACAGTTTTTCTGCCAATCAGGAGAGGCTCTAGACAGGACGTTCTGCCATGGGACTAGCAGCCGTGGGGCGGGCAGCTCCCCACACATCCAGAGGGATGAGCGCATGCCAATTCACAGAAAATGAAAGTCTGTCAACGCCACCTTGCAAAAAGCAATTAGTGGATTGATCTAATCCTCCCCCTTGTGAGGTCCTGGGGATTGCACACACTAAGTACACCCTACCACTGAGCCACAAGGAAGCCCAAAGACGGGCCTCTGAGAAAACTATCTTCAGGATAAGCCTGTACGTATCTTGCCTGCCGCATAGAATGCCAATGTAAAATGTCTTTTACAAAACAAAGGCCATTTTGTCAGCCCTCTCTTAGAGGAGGTAATCAGATGTGGCGAAAGCCCAGATGCTAAAAGAATGGAGGGACTGAAAGACTGTCCCATGCCTTCTGGCACCACATCAACTACTCCTTTCCTCCTATGAATGTGTCCCTCAAGACAACTAAATCATCAGACCCAGCAAATTAATGGCTGTTCTGACTGGACAGAGCTGGACACCCACCCCTTCCAGAAAACATGACCGGGAGCCCCAGAGAGCTGCAGCCTTTACTTGGCTCCCAGGTGTATGGCTTTGACATAAAACACACGTCTCCAAAGGTTGAGCTTCAGTTTCCTCTTTGACTATTTCTCTAAGCTAGACGGCTAGCTCCCACCACATCCATGACTGGCTTCATTTTTAGTCTAAACCTACGGCTTTGGAGAACTGCAGTTACTCCACTCTCAGGAGGAAGGTTAAAAGGAGCCTGAGCGAAGTACAGACAGCCTGAGGTAGTGTGGGGAAGAGCAAGCCGCCTCACTTGGACTTGGTCACCAGTGGCTGGAGCCACAACGGAAGAAAAGCTCCTGTTTGTTACACAGGAAGCACCGCGGGATGGCTGGGCTCAGTGCAGCCAGGCCAGCAGCAGGCTGGTTAGCAGAGCCTGGGCCTCTGGGGGGCCGTGGGCAAGGGCTCACCCTGGCTCAACCTCAGGCTCTCCCTGTGCAAATGGGTATAACGAGAGCTCAGCTGAGGGTTACAGGAGCTGTGGGGACCCACGTTAAAGCCCACTGTGTCCCACCCTGCCCACAGTGTACAGGACACTGTGAAGTTTTATACTGGCCAATCTGAGTTTTTATAGGTGTTCCATGTACAAGAGGACAGCACATAAGGGATGGCGATGGGGCATGGCGACACTATTTGGGAGACAGAAGAATTCCAAGTTAGAGACTGCCTAGGCAACTTATGAATACACCGTCTCAAAATGAACATGAGTCAGGGCTGGGGATGCAGCTCAGTGGTAGAGTGCCCTGGATTCAATCCCCAGTATGGCAGGAAAAAACAATGGATGCAAATCACCTGGCATAAAATAACTGCTCAAAATTGTCAGCCACGGCCATTATTTAAAAAAAACAATCCAAGGCAGGGTGGTGGCTCATGCCTGTAATTCCAGCTGCTATGGAGGCTGAGGCAGGAGGACTGGAAATTCAAGGCCAACCTAGGCAATTCAGTAAAAGCCCCCCAGAAAACAGTGCAAACACTCCAGAACCTCAGCATGCCCTCCATCTATTTGGATGAGGTGCCTCAGTCCTCTCTTTTGTACTCAGGAAGACTGACACTGTCCCTGCCACACAGCAGAGGCTTTGTAAGTGACCCAGTGAATAAAGGAAGGGCCTCCCTCCTGAGACCAGAGACAAGCACCACCAGAATGTCCTGGGCTCTTGGTCTCTGCAAGCAGGAAGCAGACACCTGTGTGACGGAGGACAGAGAGCTCCTCCCTGTCCTGGGGCTCAAGTGACCAGATAGGACAGTGTCAGATAGGGCAGTGAATGGACACTGTAGAGAATGTTTTTTAAAAAGCCAGGCAGAGAAGGCCCCTCTCTCAGTCGATGCTCACGGGGCTGCAGAGTGTAAGAGCAGAGTCTGGTTTGACCTCTGTCATTGTACAGTGAAATGCTTTCAGTTTACTCAGTGAAAGGAAGTGATTTGTTTGTGGTCACAAAGCAAAACACAGGGCAGGCGCTCCCCTACTTAGCTGAAAATAAAACCAAAGTGCACTGGAGCGCGACATGGAAGCGACACGTTCCTAGCAAATCGCGAACAGGTTCCGCCAGCACAGGCACCTGCACACAGGAGCCAAGGGCACTCTGCTAACAAGGACAGCCAAGCAACCGTGCAGAACCTGGATGCGGCCTCCGATGGGAGAACCACCCTCACGACTTCCAGATTCTGCAATTCCAAAGATCGAATTATGATCACTTCTCACTGTAGTTTAATTCCCTAAAAATGGGTGTTCGACACCTGCCACCTGCAGGCAGCGGCACTGGTACGTTACCTATCTCTGGCTTGTCGAGCAGACTGACAAGGATGCGGAAGGGCTTCAGGTAGGTGTGGTGGCGGTCCTCGACGTCAGCGTCTGGGAACTTCTGATGCAGTATCTCAGCCAGACTCTGTCAAAAGCCATACGCGAAGACGTTGTATATGGTAGAGCATGACATCTGGCTGTCCTCACTGCTGAACAGCGGGACAGAGAACCCTTCCCTGGCACACAGGCACCCTACATTTCTCCCGACCATGTGCCAAGGAACACCCCATGAAGTCACAGCCCGCTGCAGAGCTGTGATGAGCAATGCCCCCAAAGGGTCAGCTTTCCAGAAATGTCCTTTACCTCAACCAAGAGATCCTTGGAGTATTTTTCAAAAAAATAAGAAGACTGGTCTTCATAAGAACTTGAGATTTCAGATTCCAGCACGACAGTGTTTCCTTTAATGTCTGAACCTATAGAAGAAAAGCACTCTGAAGTGTAAAGGATCTATGCTTTTTCAGGACTTTACAGTGTACAAAGTCTCAGACGCTGATATTTCTAAAAACAGAACTACTCCAACAAGAAAATTGGACCAAACCACATCGTTTTCTCCCCCAGTGCTGGGGACGGAACCCAGGGTCTCACACCCAGGAGCGCTCCACACTGATGGACTCCTAGCCCACCTTCTGACTGTGCTGTGGCTGAGGATCAGGCAGGCAGGTTCCATCTCCGTGTCCTATGGACCCACCCTCTGGGACAAGTGAAGCTGCAAGTATGTAACAGAATGAGGGCTGCTTTCTAGAGCCACGTCCACTTGTCCAGCACCATGTGAAACCATGGTGTTTCTGTGGACACACTCCACACCCTCATTCGGAGGCCGCCTCAGTCCACGAGGTCCTCAGGCCAAGGACAAGCACTGTCCTCACGATATGAGTGTGAATCTGGGGCTCCTGGGACATAGCTGGGGACAGAACATGCATCTAGCAGAGGAGCCTTCCACTGCCCATCCTGGAAGAGCCCTGACCATCTGAAATCCTGAGTGAGCTTCTTTGCAACGTCTGCTGGAAGTTATGTACCTAGGGAGGTAAAGGGAGGAACAATCCCAGAGGACTTCCTGACTTGGGTGTGATGAGGTCTCGCGAGAACGGTGAACAAAAGCTATGGTGTTCGGTCACAGTGGCATCTCCTGCCACCTTTCCTTAGGAACATGAACAGGGAATTTATGAAGTTCATAGGAGGACTACCTTTCAGTCCTCTATCTGCTGGACTCTGTCCCTGGGAAGCTTTCTGACCAAGAGTCCAGGGCACTTGGCCTACAAGTCCAGAGACTGCCAGGAAAGCAGTGCTCCCTCGCAGAGACCCAGCCCAGGGCTCCCGCTCTCCAGAGTCACCCAGCATCGCCCCAGGCGTTCCCATTTACTCGGACCTTCTCCTTCATTTACGTGTACTCCACGACTCTGTGGGCTTTCTCCATAGAATCCCTCATCCCAGGAAACCTCTTTAGAACAGGCTGCTAATTCAGTAAGACTGGCTACAATTTTTAGTGTGGTATTTCAAGCTCTTGAAATGGAATTCAGTTGACATTTTAAAAATCCCACTAATTTCTCTTTAAAAAAAAAAAAAAAAAGCTGCCAAGAACCAAAGCCGTGTGTGGGAGTAGCCCTTGATGGACGAGTGCTATACTTGGTGTGGCATCTTGGCATCTTTCCACACTGTGACTCAGAGGCAGACCGCCAAGACCGAAACTCAACCCAGTCAGCACTATGAGGTTTCCTGTTCCCCGACTGAACCACTGCATACCCAGCAGCCAGGCATAGAGTCTTCTGTTGAGAGACATGTCCCTTCTGAGCAGGGTCTGCGTGGCTGCCGAGAGAATGCGCACGATGTCCGATCTGAGCAGGGGAATGGCCCTCTCGCTGGAATCCTGTTGGAGGACAGAGAGACCTTACTGCTAGGAACTGACACAGCAGCTGGCAGCCCTTGCCTCACCAGCCACCCCAGAGGCAGTGCTCAGAAGAGGCTGGATTTTTCCACGCCGCCCTTGGAAAGAAGCTAATTGATATTTGCTATGGAAACATCATCCTCACAAAAACAAATAAGGGCCTTTAATTGTCAGAAAGCAAACAGTGACCAGGGAGGGGCTGAGCTCCACTCTCTTGGCAAGACTGCTGGAGGGTCATGCCCTGCTCCCATGCCTCGGAAGTAGCATGGACTTGTCCAGAAGGACTCCTGCAACTTACCAGACAGGCATAGAATGGGAAGAAAAAGAGAACGATCTCCAGGTTATTTCTCTGTACAAGGACATTCGAGTCCAACAGCGATGCACATAGCGACTTCACCTGTAAATAATAAATGACAGCTTATTCCAAAGGCATGTGACATCCTTGGCAGGCTCTTCTTTATAGTCATAAAAATGAAATAACCCTTGACAATACTGCATTAGATCGTGCAGAAGAGAACAAGCTGTAGGTCAGAATGGCCGGGGCTGGTGTCTAGGGGTGGGGTTACGTGACTCAGGGAAGATGCACAGCTCAGACCTTGCCTGCTCCATGAGGGGTATCAACCAGATGGTCAGCTTCTAAGACCACAAATTCTGAGACCCCAGAGAGGATCCATCAGAAGCCTTGCACTAAGTTAGAACTCTGAAGACACATGGTCCAGTGGATTCTAAATCAATTCAATACCTACTTTAGGTGTGATTTCTGAATAGTCAGGTATAAGAGCCTGCATCAGCGCTAAGAGCCAAAGACAATGCATCTCGAAATGCCATGAGGATCCAGAAGAGAGAAGCCCTTTCCACTGGGGAGGACAGGGATGCTAAGCTCCAAGGACAGGAAGCAACCACATTGAGACTGGGGTAGAAGAAGGGCGGGAAGAAGCTGTGAGAGGAGGGGGCTGGCGGGCAAACAGCCTCAGGGCCAGGCTCCCTGGGCAGCTCGGTGCAAGTACAGAGGGCCTGAGGGGAGCAAGTGAGTGGTGGCTGGGAGCAGACTCAGAAAACTTCTCTGGAAGCAAGAGGAAGCCAGACATCTTAACAGCACAGGACAGATGTTAACAAAGCCATGCTCAGAAAAGCAAAACTCTCAGCAACTGGCAAGGATGGCATGAGTAGAAAGCAGTTAGAAAATTACATTTTGGTTCTAGAGCAAAGCATGAGAAGCCAAAGCAGGGCCCTAGAAACAGAGAGAAAGAGCCAAAGGGGACACTGCCTGGCAGAAGGAGGACACTCGTGTATGGGGCTCCCACGGTCCAGTCGCCAGCAAGGTGAGCTTCTTCCACTTTCCCACTGAATCAACAGAAGGCCCTGTGAGGGAAAGCCACCCTCCACGGAGGAACGGCTCACAAGGAATGAAAGGGAGATGAACCAAACAGACACTTCTCAGGAGGAGAAATGCAAATGGCCGAGAAATACATGGAAGAATGTCCAGCAGCAACATCAGCTAGGGAGATGCCCATCAAAACCACACCAGAGTTCACCTCCCCCAGTTACAACGGCAGTCTTCGAGAACACAAGTAACAATACGTACTGGAGAGGATGTACAGAAAAAGGAACACTTCACACCATCGGTAGGATTGTAAGTTAGTGCAACCCCCATGGAAATCAGCATGGAGGGTTCTCAAAAGACTAGGCGTGGAACCCAAGCCCACGTGACCCAGCTGTGCCACTCCTCAGTATTTATGATGAAGAATGAAAGTCAGCATGTCACAGCGATGCATGCATGCCCGCCTTTACAGCAGCACAACAGCCATGCCATGGAACCAGCCTGGGTGTCCATCTGGATGAACGGATAAAGAAATGTGGTATGCATACACAAGGGGCTTCACTCAGCCACACAGGGAAACAGAGTCACGTCATCTGCAGGAAAATGGGTGGAACTCGAGAGCATCACGTGAAGCAAAGTAAGCCAGACTCAGAGGGTCAAGGGTCGTGTTTTCTCTCATATGTGAAAGCTAGAGAGGAAAAAGGAAAAGAAGGGTGGAGGGGGCAGGGATCTCCTGAAAATCAAAGGGAGATCAGGAGGGGAGAGAGACTTGGGGTGGAGGGGAGGGCGTGGGGAGTGCTATTGGCCAAATCACACTGTTCCATTGTGTGCATGTACGAATACGTAACAACAAACCCCATTGTCGTGTACAGATACAGTGCACCAATAATACATGTGGAAAGCAAGGAGCGGGGAGGGGAGGGAGGGAGAGAAATGTGCTCAGTGGGGTGCGTGGTTTGTACCAAGTCAGCCTACAAGTGCGAAGTGTGGGCCCACCACCAGGTGGCGACAGACAGCAAGTCATTAACAGGAGGGTGTGGGGTAAAGCGGTTCCCCAGGTTACTGAGAAGAGAGCTTCCTCCAAGGGCCAGGAGATGGACACCTGGGGAACCCCCATGGCTTAGGCTGGAGAGCAGCCAAATGAAGGAACAGGGCCAAGAGCCTCAGAGACAGCAGCTGGGACAGCAGCTAGAAGAGGGGAAGTGTCAGCCCGAGTGGTGGTCAGTGTGACTGGGAGGAACAGAGACTGAAGCCACACAGCAGCCTCCCTGCAGAGATTTTCTGTGCCTCTGAGAACAGCAACTGCTGCAGCCAGAGGCCACGTGACCTCCCAGGGAAACCGCAACCTGTGTGAATGTATCCACCTTAATGCACGAGTTTACAAACAGAAGTGCACACGGTCCTCCACTGCACCCTGCACAGGGCGCCTCCTCATCCTGCCAGGCAGCTCATCTCACACAGCCTGCACCTAGGAGGGAACACTACTTCCCTCGCCACTACCTGATGTCCCTATGCAGCCTCAGAGACAGCTGCACCCGACAGCCACGCCCACACGCCCCCTGGAGAAGCAAAGCACCCACCGTGAGCTGGTAGTCGGTCCCCAGCATGTATTTCTGCTCCTTGCCGGGCAAGTCCCTGTTGATGTGGCCCACCACGAAGAGCGAGGCGGGGAGGCGGATGGAGGGGCTTGCCAGAACACTGCCCCACAGGGCGGCGTAGAACACCTCCCTGCCCACCACCAGGGACAGTCTCAGGAGCAGGGCATCTGTTCTGTGGACAAGAGAGGAAAGCTATAAGGCCTGTCCCACGATCCCCACCTCACTGCACATGGTTCCACGAGCAGATGCCCCCTGGCTGGGGGAACTCCACCGTCCTTACGGTCCTGACCTCGGCCATCTCTTGCCCTTCTGTGTTGGTCCACCCACTGCTGTCATGGTGAATCTAAATTTGCTAAAACAAACATGTCACCAAGAGGAGCAGCTTCCTGGCCACCTGACTGGGTCATGTCAATGTGGTGCAGATCCCGTCTTCATCCGGCCTTGCCGTGGATACGGAGAAAGGAAGGTGTGTCCACCGTCAGAAGGGCGTCAGCAGACCAGCCGCTTGATCAAGAGCACAGGAGTCACGTGTGTCAGCAATGAAAGCTGCTGGGACTGACGGGAGGCTCAGCAGCGTGCAGGCCCCAACCTGGCACAGCCAGAAACGTGTTGGGTGGCGTTTGACTTCAGAACACTGGGGACACAACTGGCCAGTTCTGCTAGCCTGCAGACCCCACAGCAGCTGGAGAGGTGTGCTCGCCCGCCCTGCCCACAGCGCCTCCACACGCCGATCTTGCTCTGAGAAGCTCCGGTGCTGGGACCTGACAGGAACTGCACTCCTACCTCTACCGAGGCCTCCCAGGACACAAAGTCAGCACATCAGGGCCTGTTTTCCATGGATGGTGGCTGACCACAGCCAGTCCCATTCTGCTGGATGGCATGGTGCAGCTGCCGGAGGAAACCTCTCTGTCAGCACCAAAAACGTGCAGGCTGGTGATGGCACCTGCCAGTGATGCAGCAGAGGCAAATTCCCATGCAGACATTTCACTCACGATGCTCTGACTCATGTCTGCGAGGATTCCACTTGTCACATGCTTCCTACTTACAAGGGAGACAGGAAGACATGGCAGCACTGGCCCAGCGTGATCAGGAGCTCATGTAGGTTTCCGGAGTCAGCCCTCCTGGCGGGGAGCCCTCCTGGCTGTGGGCCTAGGACCAGTTTCCCTCCTGCGCATGTCCACACTAAGCAATGAGACAGGGCAGAGAGCCCCTTCCTCGTGGAGATGCAAGACTCCCCGTGAGAAAACTCGGTGCAGGAGAACAGGGCTGGCCTTGGGCTACGCCACCTGCTGTGACACCAGCTCTGCTGCCTGGTGAGGGGTGCCACACAACAGGCACAGGGGAAACCGTCACATGAATGTCACTGCTGACTTATGACGGCTCTAACTATCTGCAGCTCACTTTTCTTTTTTTTTTTGGTACTGGATATTGAACTCAGGGGCACTCCACCACTGGGCCACATCCCCAGCCCTATTTTATTTAGAGACCGGGTCTCACCAAGTTCCTTAGGGCCTCGCTAAGTTGCTGAGGCTGGCTTTGAACTCGCGATCCTCCTCCCTCAGCCTCCCAAGTGCTGGGATTACAGGTGTGCACCACTGCGCCTGGCTGCAGCTCACTTTTCAATCATCAGAGTATATAAAAATATTTCATACAAAAGACCACTCCCTTCATATATTAAAAATGGATTTTGTTCTCCTTAAAATGAGTCTGAAACTTTTTGTCTCATAAAATACTTGTAGGAAGTGACACACAATATCATTTCAGAGAAACAGAAGTGAAGAGGTGTGAGTGAACAGCACTCACACAGGGTAGGTGTGAGTGAACAGGGAAGGAAAAGTACACAGAGCAGTTTTGTGGCTGAAGCTGTTGACTGGTCTTCCATTCAAGGCTGAGCAAACAGAAAGAGCTCGGCCTTGCCAAGGTCTGAAAAAATCACAGCAAAAGCTCTAATGCTGGGCAGAAGGCCCACTGGGCTGCTGTGATTATGGCCAGGCAGTCAGATGGGTCACACAGTGCCCTGGACACAGGCCTGCCGGGCAGCCTCTGCGTGCAGCAGACAGGATGGTCCTGGGCGAGGAGGAGACTCCACAGCAGCAGACTGATCACAAAGCCCCTGCAGCACGTGACTGTCCGGGATCCCTTGCACGACAAGACAACACTTAGGTAAAACCCACTGGAACTGCACACGCACAGCCCCTTGGCCAAGAACAGAGCATGCCCAAAGTAAGTTCCATGGAACACTGGCCACTAGAGGCGGTCCACAGAGGAGGGTTTCCACTCTCAAAAAGCCAGGGAGCTGGGCGTGGTGGCGCAGGCCTGTAATCCCAGTGACCTAGGAGGCTGAGGCAGGAGGATCGTGAGTTCAAAGCCAGCCTCAGCAACTTAGCAAGGCCCTAAGCAACTCAGTGAGACCCTGTCTCTAAATAAAATACAAAATAGGGCTGGGGATGTGGCTCAGGGGCCAAGTGCCCCTGAGTTCAATCCCTGGTTCCAAAAAAAAAAAAAAAAAAAAAGCGCCAGGGAAATGCCATGGACATTATTCCTTTTCCAATATTCAGGGTACGCTGGCTAGACTTCTGTATTAAAGAAATGCAACTTTATTCCTTAAGTCTTATTTTATTCTAAAAAATTAATGGGTACTAACAATTTAATCACAGTGGAGGAAACAGCAATTATAACACATCTTCTTTATGGGAGAACAAAATAACTAGGATTAAAAACCAAGCAACTACTGAACAAGAATCCTCTGCTCATCTTGACTGTAAATCACAAAATCAGCACACAGTCCAGAACCCCAAACTCTCGTGTTTTAATTCAAAACCAACCAGCAACTCTAACAACCTCAAGCCCCCAGCCCTACAACTCCACCCTCATTTTCTCTGCTGCTGCTGTTCTGGGCCTCCTGCAGACACAGCCCAATCAAGCGGCAATGACCTCTACTCAATGTGAAGTGAGTGGCCTGGGAACGGCACTTCACAACTTTGGCTCTGCAGCCACTTATGCAGTGACAGCCACGGGAAACCAACCCGTCACAGACCACACAGCTTTTGTCTTTTTTTTTTTTTTTTGCGGTGCTAGGGATTAAACCCAGGGCCTGTGCTTGCGAGGGAAGCACTCTACCAACTGAGCTACATCCCCAGCCCAACCACGCGGCTTTGATGTGGTCATCTGCCACTGAACATGCAGATTGGTGACAATAGTGCCCCACGTCGTGAACCACGACAGGGTCAGGCACAGGGTTAAGGCAAGGTAAGAATGAAGTCCAGAACCAGCAGGGCTCACTATCACAGCACAGGACCCAACCTAGAGAAAGGCTCACTCACTTAAATCAGGGTTTCTCAGCTGGCACAGCTACCTAGGCTGAGGCAAGAGGATCGCTTGAACCCAGGAGTTTGAGACCATCCTGGGCAACACAATGAGACCCTATCTTAAAAAAGGAAACAAATAAATCAGGGCTTGTCTGAATACCTGGTGCTGTGGGGTAGCTGTGTGTGAGCAGGGTGTCACAGCACACCTGGCCTCCACCCACCCAGGGTGACAGAAAGAAACGTCTCTAGATACTGCCAAAGGACCCTGAGGGAGCGGGCACCGTCCCTGGGTGGAGAACTGCTGATCTGAATGGAAATTTCAACCGAGGCAGTTCCTCTTCCTTACAGACCATTCAAGACACTCACCTGTCCTGTCTCCAAAGGGGAAAACTCCTCTTAGTATTAGTTAGCATTTCCCCTTCCTGTCTTGTTTTAGTTGGGACAGTAAAAAAGAACAGCTCATAGCTCTTTAAAAAAGGGTTTCTGGCCAGCATAGACAGTGTGCGGGGCTCTAAAGGTAAGAAAGCCAGGCAGAATAACTGCCTAACGCCAGCCACGACTGCCATCTCTTACGGTTCACTAAAAAGGGCAAACCAGGAACAGTCTCCGCCTGCAGGAGGCTTGTGGGTGGCCCCAGACTAACTCACCTCTTGCACGCACATGTGACCCCCGCGCCCTCCTTTCCTGGCTGCGCAGGGCTGCTGGGTGTTTAACTCGGTTCCTAAGCACTTTAGGAAATGTGGGCACGCTGCCTTGGGCTAACCCGGAGCCGGCCAGCAGACAGGGCGCAGAGCAGTGCTGTCCCTGCTCTCGGTACCTGTGCCCTCCCACTCGGCAACCACAGCCCTGGACCACTGTCTGCCTCGGAAAGCTGATAACCAATAACTCCTGGGAGCGACAGATCCTGGGCTTGGTGTGCTGTGACAGCTAAATCCATTCAGTGATTCATGCAGCTACTCAGCTCTTGGTTCACTGTCAAGAAACACCAATGTTGGGAAAAATCCATCAATGTTAAGCAACTTTAACGTCTGTTCAAGTGAACCCTCGTTTATTAATTAGGAGAACAAAGAACACTGTACTGACACACTGTTATGGTCTGGAACTGGAATGTCCCCCAAGGACCCCGTGCAGCAACGTGTGGGGCTTTGGGGAGGTGACTCGATGCGAGATCTGACTCACCCCTGGTCTAACCCAGTGATGGATTCACAATTTCATGGCATTACTGAGAGGCGATGGACGCTGCAGGAGGCAGAGGTCACTGGGGGTGTGCCCTGGAAGGGTACATTTTGTCCCTGGCCCCTTCCTTGCTCTCTCTCGCTCTCTTTCTCTCTGCTTCCTGGCAGTCACAGAGAGAAGCTCTGCTCTATCATATCCTCCTTGCCTCACCACAGCCCGTGGTAATGGAGCCAGAATTCTTTCCACCTTTAGTTGATTTGTCAGGTATTTTGTCACAGCAATGAAAAGCTAACACATACTTCTAGTGTGATTCACAATTACAGATTTAAAAGATGGTAATACTTTGGGGAATTAATGTGCTCCTCCCTCAGATGATGGAAATATACAGGCATGCATGCACCCACACAGGGAAACCCACACATCTGTTATCAGAACGCGAATGCAGTCAAACTTCTGGAAAGAGCCTGAGACTAGAAGTCAAGAGGCCGGACTCCCGCTGCCTCCAACACGGCCTTGACCAGTCCTAATTCGCCACAGAACCCCCTTACTACAAGCCAGCTGCAGCTCAGGGTGCCAGGATTAAAAGGACCACAAGATGGATTCTCCTCTTAATGAAGTGATTGCAAAGGCGGGTCCTCCGCCGGGAAGTGGAAAGCCACCACCTGGTGTGCACGAAAGCCTGGGTTGGCTGAAGAGCAAACCTGGCTGGTCTGTCAAGTCCTGGCCACGATGCCCCAAGCCACCTGATTCCTGGGTTTCCTCAAGTTGAGGGGAAGGAGCACTCCAAGTGGGCCCTGGGTTGGTTCCTGCATTCTGCCCCAGCCCCCAGCAGCTCCCAGTCATGGCCAATGCCCCAGGCCAGGGTGGGTGGCTCAGGCCTCAGCACGGGAGAAGGCAAGTGGTGCGCCCGTAACCAGAGGGAAACTTTCAGGCCGCGTCTCCAGTCCCTGCAGCTGGGCCCTCAGAAGGGGGCCCGATGCAGCTGCTCTCAAGAGTTAGCAGGCTGGAAGCATGTGCTTCATGATTCTCAGGAAAAGGAGCCTGCACCGACTCCAGCGTCTGTGGACACACGCCCTCTCCCACTCCTGAGCAGCAGCAGGAAACCTCATGAACTTCTGAGGCCTCTGGAGGCGCTGCCGAGACCGAGACCGGGGCAGAGGCTGCTGCGCGTCACGAGCCCTGCGCTCCGTGAACCCGGCTTCGCTTTCTTCTTCAGGAGCTGAAGGAAGGACTTGGCACCGGACACCCGAGGCTTAGAATCCTGGCCCTGCCACTGCTGGCCGAGCACCGGGGCCTCCTCCCTACCTTCCCACCCTCGCGGTGAATGGAGGCAGGGCTCAGAGCACGGGCGCCTGCGTGAGGAGGTGCGACTGCGCCCTGCTGCCTCCTTCCTCCTGCTGCCTGCTTCCTCCTGCTGCCTCCTTCCCCTGCTGCCTGCTTCCTCCTGCTGCCTCCTTCCCCTGCTGCCTGCTTCCTCCTGCTGCCT
>JAJEJO010002800.1:315155-339127 GCA_020662805.1 Glaucomys volans
AAAAAAAAAAAAAAAAAAATTAAAATGGTAACTTTTATATTATATATATTTTAAATTAAAAAAGAAAAAGATTCTGTTTCATGGATTGCTCTTGCTGGCTAAGGCCACATGAACATGAACTTGGTGTCACTTGCACAGCAGAACTTTCCCACACCAAACTGAAGACTGCTTGCTGCTCAGACAGACAGGGGACACACTTCAGCAAACCCAAAAAACCGTGGACACAGTCCAGCCTCCCTTGAGAGGAAGCTTCAATTCCTAATTATCCTCTGAGGGCTTATAAGCTCCTGACTCCTGCTCAGGGGGTGTGTGTGTGTGTGTGTGTGTGTGTGTGTGTGTGTCTCTCTGTCTGTCTGGTGGGTGTTGTCTTATTCTCTGCAAGCCTCTTCACCCTTTGCCCAACAACACACGCAGCTCCCATCTGCACCCACGATTGACATTATGACCCATGAAACCTGGCTTAGGCAAAGTGAAATTATGAGGCACTGGGATGTTAAGAAGGAAGCTGCAGTTCATGGGCAACTCTCAGAATGTCCTCCTGACTCACCACGCTGGACAAAGCAACGCCTGCCCTCTTGTGCAATCTTGGTGATTTTTTCTCCCCTGGGCTAAAACTGAGTCACACGTGAAGAGTCAGTCTCTCTTCCCAGACTTTCCTTCATTCTCATCCACCCCAGCTCTCCACGGCTGCCAAGAATGGCATCCTGGTGCAGACAGGAGGGCTATCCTCTGTCTCTCTCCTTCCAGCCTCTATCTGGGCATTTTGCTCTGGCAAGAATCTTCTCCAGCAAGAAAAGCTCAGCAAATACTTGAAGGGCTGTTTCATGGTTTGGGTGGGGTTTTCAGAAAATGAGAACCCAAACTGGCTGGCTAGTAAGCTTAATATATGTAGCTTATGAGAAATGTCCAACAAGTAGAGAATAAATACCGCCGAGAGACAGATAAACCTGGAAGGAAAAGCTACGATTAAAAGGAAATTAAACTTCCTTATTTCACCCAGAACTGTATCATTCCAAAAGCATTTCTGGAACTATAATTAAGATATAATTACAGTATTCTTGACCTCATTACATTTGTAGGCTCAGTGGCAGAGAGCACACTTAGCATACACAGCCCCTGGGCTAGATCCCCAGCACCAACAAATAAAATAAGTAAATAAATGATTACAAAATACAAGAATAGAATCAAAGTTTATTTTATTTATTTTTTTTGGAACCAGGGATTGAACTCAGGAACACATGGCCACTGAGCCACATCTCCAGCCCTATTTTGTATTTTATTTAGAGACAGGGTCTCACTGAGCTGCTTAGTGCCTTGCCCGTGCTGAGGCTGGCTTTGAACTCGTGATCCTCCTGCCTCAGCCTCCTGAGCCGCTGGGATTACAGGAGTGTGCTACCACGCCTGGCTTCAAAGTTTATTTTTTTAAAAAATGGACAGGGAGTCTTGAACTACATTCCAACTTCATTTCTAAAGGCCAGGAAAATTACCTCACTTTCTTACACCCAAGAAAACATCTATGCTTTCCTGTGACAGTGTGATATTCTCCAGGGCTCTCCAACTGATTCAGAAGGGTCTACGTAGGAAATATAATGAAAACTTTCAAAAGGCTAGACCATGAGCTCAAAGGGTAATTTAACAGACTTAAAAATGGTTAAGATGGTAAATTTATGTTATGTGTATTTTCCCACAATTACAAATGTTTTTAAATAAACATAATTTTTAACAATATGGGTGGGGAGGAGGTAGAGTTATATTTGATTTTAAAAATGCTTTATTTAGCCTGTAAAATTGGTTTTAAAAACCTTTCCTTTAAAAGTTCCCAGCAGAGAGTCCAACCTGCTCCTGTAGAAGCCAGAAAGGAACGAGCCGTTTGGAAGCACAAGTCTCCTCAAGCAAAGGGGAACTGCGCTCATCGCATGGACACTGGTCTGCTCCCGTCCGGAAGTCGGTCGTCTTTATAAGCATGCTCCTTTCATGCCATGAAACACAGCTGTGAGAAGGCACAGAGTCAGACCCGACAGGTGGGTCCGGCTTCAACACTCGCTGTGTCCTTGCCAAGGGACACCAGCGCGCCCTTTGCAAAGGAAAGCACAGGCCTGAGTGATGACGGACTGGCAAGGACTTGCCACGTTGCAGCAGGCCAAGGCCCCACGGCCCAAGTGTCAAGCCTTCACTGGAATCGTGGTGTCTCGGGGGCTGCGAGAGAGGAGCTGGAGAAGCAGGTAGGTGAGTAAGGCCCCTGGGCGTCCCTTCAGGAAGCTGGCTCCCACAGGCGTCCCGTGAGGTCACCTTTACCTGGGGGAGTGACACTGTCGGAACTTCTACTTAAACGAGGAGCTTCCTTCTCAAAAAGGTCACCAGCTGGAATGTGGCCAGGATGCAATCAGAGTCAGCTGGTCCTAGTTACCAGCTCTGGGCAGCTGCCACCTGCAGCCCACCCAGCTGCCGGGCAGCCACAGGCCCGGGACTGGATGTCTGGGTTCCCTCCACCGTCCAGTCCAGTGACAGACACACTAGAACACTCGTTTTTTCTTTGAAATTTTTCTTAAAAGTGTTTTATTTCTTTTGAATCCCTTTACCTTCTTGCTTAGACTTGCTCTAGATAACACTGACTCACACTTTCTGAGCAGGCCTTGTTCCTGGCAGGGGACATGGAAGGATACCACATGGCCAGGTGACCAAGACTTTAAAGGTGCAGGTGGGAAGGTGGAGGCAGCAGGGGAGTCAGGCAGGCCTGGCCTGGAGGTTTAAGAAGCCACTCTGTGTATGTGCCCCACCTGGCTCTGCAGGGAGGGAGCACTGGCCTCAGAACTGCCCAGGCCAGCTCACACAGCGCAGCTCGGAACCAGACCGCCAGGCCTGCTCCATCTCCACCCCCTGCGAGGAGCCACAGGTCACCTGAGCACTCCGCAGCCACTTCCTCACACAGAATGTGTGTTGCCGCCACTCACGAGCTAGCCTCAGGGAGGACAGCAAGCACATGGCATGTGCCCCATGTACACTTCCCAGCCTCGCAGGGGCAACACTGAAGGCGCGCGCGCGCGCGCACATACACCCCCAGGCAGACACTTGCCACATGCAAGCACCAACGTGCAACTATACATACATGCCCACGTGCCCAACTCCACATGCTGATGTGCAACACGTGCACATAAGTAGTACACACCCACACTAGACGTAAGCCACAACTACCGACACATGCAAACAGATGCCACACACGTTCACCCAGACCTGCACATGTGCACTCAGCACATGCAAACACAACACACATCCACACGTGCAGTCCACACATCCCGACACATGCATATTACACACACCATGTAAGCGCACACACCCCATGTGCACATACACACCACACATGTACACCCCCATGCACACACACGCCCCCACGTACATACACATGCCACCCATATGCACCCCCATGCACACACCCACACACCTCATGCCCCCCACAGGCATACATGTGCACCAGGGAGTCATGAGCAAGAGGCCCTCCAACCACAGAGGATGCTCCCAAACTCTTGGTTAAGGTGACCTGAGTATCAACATTCTAGATCAGAAAATGACTTCTTAAAAACAGCGTAACCAACACACTGCTGCTCACCACAGACAGGCCACAGCCCACTGCTCAGCATCGTCCCCTTCCGAGTGGGTTCCATTTAGATCCCTAAAGCCACTCAACATCACCACTAACCATTGTCACACCTTCCCACAAAGAAGCTGCAAGGCTGTGCAGTGCTGATTCCAGACAGCACCACACTCCACCCCCAGGGTGGGGACTCCTGCAGACGATGACCCAGCTGCAGGACAGAAATGCTGTCCATACAGCCCGAAGCCTCAAGCAAGTTGCTGAGCTTTTGTTTCTTCATCAGTAAAATGGGTGAACGGTGCTGACTTCCGAGGATCATAGGTTTGGAAAATCACGGTTGACAAGCACATCGCAGGGGCTCACAGAGGAAATCACACTATTTTGGGGGGTTACCACCCAGTAGGCTCAGAAGTGGAAAAAATGGTGGGAGGAGATTGAGGCAACGGAGTTTTGTAGGAAACCAAGGAAAAGAGCTCGAAGATACGGGACACACACACCCTTCAGAACCCGGCTAAACCTCAGAACACATGCCACAGAGAGCACCAGAATTCTTACTGTGTGTGTGTGCGTGTGTGTACGAGAGTGAGAGAGCGAGACACACACACACACCCACTGGGTATTGAACTCAGGAGCTTACACTCCCAGCCCTTTATTTTTTAAATCTGAGACAGAGTCTTGCTGAATTGCTGAGACTGACCTTGGACTTAAGACCTTTCTGCCTCAGCCTTCCAAGTAGCTGGGATAATAGGCACCTGCCACCTTGACCTGCAAAATACTTCAGTACTTATAATTGCAAGTCAGAGACCTAACAGAAGAATGGCATTAGATGTGGAACCTGGAAAAGTCATCTTTCTGCTGTTTAAACGTATTATAATCCACTTAACAGCCCAACAACCTGTTCAAGTCAGCTGAGAGAGAAGAGAGAACATCTTAGGAGCAGTCTCATTACAAATCCCAAACAGGTTTCAGTCCCAAAAATCTACTGGTAGGAGTCAATATTCTTCAAAAGTCACACCTAGGAGATCAGAGTGGGCCTGGCTCTCTAGAGCTGCACACCCAGGCCAAGTGTTGAGGTGGAATGGTTTTGGAATAGCTTCAGAATGGCTGACTAGAACTGGGGACATGCCTCCAGGGCACCGGTTCCGCCAGCACACAGGATCCTCCTCTCTGGAATGCATGGGGGCTACCCAATGGGCTGACTCTGCAGCAGGTGACAGGCCAGGTGCAAGGGCACAGGAGAGTGGGATTCAGAGTCCTGGGCAGGAGGTGCAGAGCGCGGCTCTCAGGCTGCAGCGTACCTGTCTCATCTGACCTGATGGCAGCTGCCCTCCTCCACGCTTGCCCTCTGCTTCCCCATCCCACAGACAAGCCATCTGCACAGAGCAGCAACTCTGGCTGGGTGGGAAGGGACCGTTAACAATGCACAGGAAATGTGACAAAGGCCAGAAGGCCTGGCTTCCTCCAGATCAACGCAAGCCCAGAGCTGACTCCTCTCCAAACACCAGCAGCCTAACACTGTCCCAGGACACTCAGGACAGAGAGGCAGAGTACCAAGGCTGGCACAGAGGCGGGGCTGGAAGAACACGACCTCGTGGCAACCCAAGGTTCTGCCTTGGAAGCTCTGCAGTCAGGTGGTAAAAGCCTCGATCCCAGGCAGCAGCCACTCTAGAGCAGAGGCAAGGGCAAGGGCTGACCAGGAAGCAAGGGCAGGGGCTGACCAGGAAGCAAGGGCAGGGGCTGACCAGGAGGCAAGGGCAGGGGCTGACCAGGAAGCGTGCAGCTTTGGAGGGCACACAAGTACTCTCACCATCAGCAGACGACGTGCCTGCCCGAGCCCACGGGCAAACAGGCTCCAGCTCCAATGGCTGAAAGGCAGTCCGGGGTCCTGGGCTCATTAGGACATGCTGGGCTGCAGAACGGACTACCAACTGCACAGGTTTAAAGGAAGAAAACCTACTGCCTCACAAGACCAGAGGTCTCAGGCAGGTTCTTGGCTGGGGTGGTTCTGTATGGGGACGTTTGGCAATGTCTGGAGACATTTCTGGCTGCTAGAATGGGGTGGGGGGTGACACTGGCACATAGCAGAGAGAACCCAGAATGCTAATAAACCCCTACAACAAAGGACAGCACCCCTGCACCCTGGACGGTCCCTGTACTGAGCTGAGACCGTCCATAGCGGCACACGGCTGTCTTTGGCTTATGCAAAGGGCTCCAAAAGGACCCAAGGGTTTATGTTCCCACGTGCTGCCAAGGTGAGCTGACTTGCAGCCTGTCTTTTCCTGTGGATCAGGAATGGATTCCCACACAACTACACAGAGGAACCAACAAAACAAAACAAAACAAAAAACACAAGTGCCTGTTCCTTTTACAATTCTTTGTATTAGAGGAAATCCTTCCAGAGACCAGCTGCAGCCTTCCTGCCACTCCTCATGGGTCACAGAAGGTTGTGTGCTGTGTCTGAATCCATCTGTGCCAAGGAACACAGATTAAGGTCACACCCTAGAACCATAAGGTAACCACTCGGGCCACCATCGGGGAGCATGCTGCTACCTGACCCCTGCATGTAACTGGGGTTCCAATGGCAAGAAGGAAGCAGGCTGAGCGGGGCTGGGGGCAACCGGGAGTCTGCCCTAACTGGAAAGGAAGGGCGAGTCTCAGCGTGAACCCGGGTTCCAGCCCAGCGCACCTTCCTCGTCCAGCGGAATCTGGGAATTAGATTATCTTCCAGCGCCTTTACTTCCAAGGCACGAGGAGAACTTGGCCTGAGTATCACGATCACCACAAGCACATGAGCAGCAGTCGGGATGGGACTGTGCTGCTGGAAAACTTCAACCCCTGCACACTGAGCAGGTAACAGGTGACAGACGTGTCTTGCTGCATGAAGATGAGCAGTTATTAGTCAGTATCTAGGGTACAGATCCTTAAGGAGACAAACGATGGGGGAATGTGACACTAGAGGCCCTTCCTCTCCTTGTTATTAGCACGTGCCAGGTGGGGACAATGCCAGGGACCTGCCCTCACATCCTGTGCCCCTTCTCCTGCAGTAAGGGGTACAGCTGGCCATCTGCTCAGCCAGGGGACATTTCTCTAGTGTGCCTTGAGCATGTGAGCAGAAGAGGCATGTGCCGTTAAGGCCTGTGAGAATGTCACTGTGGGTCCTGGGGTGCAGCTCAGAGGCGAAGCCCGTGCCCAGCATGCCTGAGGTCCTGGGTTCCATCCGCAGCACCACAAACACCTCACTGCGCGTGCTTTTACACAGCACTGAGGTTCTGGACTTGTTACTGCAGCTAATATTACTATAATATGTTGGTAATATCATCTTTATTTAACTCTGTTCCAGAAAATGCTAGCAGAATATTAGGGAAAAACACAAGTTAAGTAGTGGTGGGTGGTGCACCTGTCCGCCCGAAGAACTCCAAGACGAGAATCTAAGGAGACAAATGCATTCACTAAGATGATCGGTTCTCACTTCCACAGCTTGATGGGTTTCCTCTGCATCAACTAGTTAAAATGGGGGGCTGGGTGCAGCTCAAGGGCACAGTGCCTGCCTCGCATGTGTGAGGCCTGGGGCTCCCCCCGGCACCCACCCCCAACACACAAGGAAGATGAACCCAGACACGACAGCAAGACACACGCACAGCACATCCTTAAGAACCCGAGAAGCAGGAAGGACTTGTGTGCAGAGTGACGAACTTCGCAGGGTTGAAAAGTGAAACCTTTTTAAAGACTGAAGAGAACTACCACATTCCCACGTGGAAGGCCCGGCTGTGTAAAGAAGTCACTTCGTCACACAGAGTGATCTATAATTGTTAGCTAATGTCAACAGACCTCCCCACTTAGCGTTCTTAAAACACTTTGCAAGTGATCCTAAGTTCCCAGCCTGAAAATGCCAGAGGAACAGACAAAGAGCAGGCGGGGGAACGAGCCCGACCTGCCGATCGGCACACGATGGACAGCAGCTAACAGGCTGCGCCCCTGGCATCCCTGCAGACAGATCAGTGGACAAAGTAAGGCCCAGAAAAGACCCTTGTGGCCACAGCCTCAGCCTCAGGTCCACTGCCACAGCCACTCTACCTCTGCCAATTTATCTTTTAATTTTTAAATTTTATTTGTTCTAATTAGCTGTACATGACAGTAGAATGCATTTAGGCATTTTGTTGTTGTTGTTTTGGCACTGGGGGTTGAACCCAGGGGCACTCCACCACTGAGCCACATCCCCAGCCCTATTTTGTATTTTATTTAGAGACAGGGTCTCACTGAGTTGCTTAGGGCCTCGCTAAGTTGCTAAGGCTGACTTTGAACTCGCGATCCTCCTGCCTCAGCCTCCTGAGTTGCTAGGATTACAGGCGTGCGCCACCGTACCAGGCTGCATTTAGGCATTTTGATAGATCATACATAAATGGAGTATAATCTCATTTTTCTGATTATACATATTGTAGGATCACATGGTCACATAATCATACATGCACATGAGGTAATAATGTCTGTTTCACTCTACTATCCGTCCTTCCCCCATGCCCCTTCCCCTTTCTTCTGTCCCTGCTACCTAATATAAAGTAACTCTCTTTTCCCCTAGCCCCCCCTTACTATGAATTAGCTTCCACATATCAGAGCAATTCATCTTGATGAAGACAGCCACATGCACAAACGTGTTCACTACAGCTTTAGTTAGAATTGCGAAAAACTGGAAATATACTAGTGCAACAATCAAGGGCTTCTAGATTTGTCCACGCTATACAACCCCTGCATCTCTCCCCTCTCATGTGTGCATGCGCGCACACACAAGCACACACGCATGAGACAGAGGCTACGAACAAGCTGTTATCCCGCCTTTTCTGCTCCCTCATTTCATCACAAGCATTTCTCGAGTTTTCATGCCAGGGGACCTCAGGCCTGTTCCACCGAAGGCTGCAATTGCCATTACACGGTTCCATCGCAGACCACCCCATGACCACACCCCTACTGACAGGCCATCTCCCACATTTTTCTATATACTATGAATCAGTGAAGACCCTCCTGGCTGCCTCTCCATGGGGTGTCGATGGGACTAGAATACATTCATGGTGACCTAGCTCACTGCAAGTCCTTGTCACGTAAGAAATGCAGGGGCCACAGTGAGGTGCTCACTCCCCTGAAGTGGCCAAAGTCAACAATCTGACCACACCAAGTGGGGTGAGGACACGGAGGAGCTGCCGCCTCAGACTCGATGGCTGGGAATGCAAAATGGTGCGACCATTAGGGAAAAGGTTTGGCAGTTTTTTAAAAAATTAAATCTATACCCCCTGGATGGGACCCAAACATCCATTAACAGGGAAGTGGATAAAGCAACCAAATATATCCATGGATCTTACTCAGCAACAAAAGGGAACTAGCAACATCCACAACTCAGACAGCTCTCAAAATAGCTTTGCCGAGGGAAAGAAGCCAGCCAGAGAGAATGACTCTGCCTATATAGAATCTTAGAAAAGCCAACGAATCTATAGTGATCGGAAGCAGATTGCACTTGTCTAGGGACCAGGAGGGAGTAAGTGGTTACGAAAGTGCCTGGAGAAACTTCTGGGGGTGACAGATATGTATTCTTATCTTGATTGTGGTGACGGTTTCACCCGGATGTTCACAAATCTCAACAGTCGCCAAATTATACACTTCAAATGTGTGCCGTTTATTTATGTCAAGAAAATGGGAAGAAAAAAAAAGGAAGGAAAAGACCATTTTAAAGGATAAATAAATGGGAATGCCTGCATCAGGCTTCAATACCTGCTTGAATAACAACCACTATTCATGTTCAAACGGCTGTCTTGACTGAAAAACAGCCAAGTTCAACTTAGTTCCTTCTGTGTCAGTCTGCTCAGGCTGCCACAACAAACACCACGGACAGTGTGGCCTCAGCAACAGAAACTCACTTCTCCCAGTCCTGGAGGCTGAAGTCCATGATCAAGGTCGACAGGTGATTCAGTTCTCTTCCTGGCTTAGAGAGCCGCCTCTGGCAGTGCCCTCACAAGGGGTGGGGAGAGAGCGAGGAAGGAGGGAGTGTCTATCTCCTTATAAGGCCACAGTGACATCAGCTCAGAGCCCCACCCTAATGACCTCATTTAACCTAAACTACCTGCTGAAGACCCTGTCTCCATAGACAGTCTCACTGGGGGTTAAGGGGGCAACAAATGAACTTGGTGTGTGGGGGGGGAATTCAGCACATAGCATCTTCCACACCAAGGCCTGACATGAAATTTCTAGCTGCATAACTTTCTCAGCAGAATTTATACCACGTAAGTGGATCACAAGCCATTTCCTTTATTCATAAACTCAATTCTGCTAGAGGAGTTTTGGTCACTAGTAAAGTGGAGTGTAATTCATCTGTCCAAACCTGGACTGCTTCCCTCCAGCATGCTGGAAAGGAAGAAAGGCAAAAATGTTATTTTACTCAAACACAAAGCAAATGAGACTTTATCTGAGCTACCAAAAACTGAAATGCACAGTCGATTCCTCTCGGCAAAAAGAAATGCTCTTGCAAACCATCTCAACCCTAGGGCGCCTGAGTGGCCTGCACCGAGGCTGCTGAGGACGGCCACATCAGCAAGGCCCTCACAGAGCTTCAGTTCCTTTCAGACAGCCTGGGGTAGGGAACGAAGCCAGAATGTCCTCAAGCCCCAGTGTCACTGTGGCAGATCAGGACTTGCAACCTCTGCCCCCATAGAAGGGGGCTAGACGTGCCGTACTTCTAACTGAATCTTCTCAATTCCGCTGCCAAGAACATCAGGATGCTGCCAGAATGAATGGCTCCTTTGTGTACTTCGAGTACAGGACCTACTTCACTTCAGCGAGAAGAGTCAGTAACTGCCAACAGCATCCTTTCAACTTGGCCCCTTCTCAGAAGGCCATCCAGGCCACATCTTCCCACTGTGACCCGAGCACTGAACTGTTGACGACCTCGAGGTCACAGGTGCGGAGACCCAGAAGGTTGCTGGCAAATGGCTAAAATAGTAGCCCATACCAAGGAGCCACACCACCAGATAGGCTGAGGAGTGAGAAGACGAGCCACTAAGATGCAGGCGCAGCCGCAAGACCCTCAGGAGCAGGTGAGTGGGACCCCGCATGACGCTGCTCCACGAAGCAGCCTGGGCAGAGCTCTGGAGGCACAGCTGCCAGGCAGGGGTTAGGAGGCTGCCTGACCCAGAGGTCTCAGCACCACCACGCCCTGCACACGCAGAAGGGAAGGTCTCAAGGGTGCTCCTGGGCATGCAGGAGACTAGAGAAATGACATTTTAACTTCCACCGGGTCCCTCATGAGAGCCCATGTGGGCTCCACCAGATGAGCTTTCTTATCCAGCTGGAATGTGCAGAGGTTCTCAGCACCTCTCAGACCCGGTCGGGGGCTGAATCACGTTCCCTGCAAACGCCCACGCTGAGTCCCAGTTCCCGATGCCTCAGGGTGTGACTGAACATGGGGACAGGTCCTCAAAAGAGGCATTAAATAGGATGAGGCCCTTAGGGTGGGCCAGTGGCCCTGTAAGAACAGGATCAGGACACAGACACACAGAGGGACGACCCTGTGAGGACACAGGAAGAAGACACCACCTGCAAGCTGAGAGAGGCCTCAGGAGAAACCAGCCTGGAGACACCTGCATCCTGGACTTCGGCCTCCAGGACAGCGAGACACAAGTCATGTCTGTGTGCAGTGCCCACAGACAGGGGGACTGGGTGTGGTGGTCCTAGCAGACCAAGGCGGCCGGCCTCAAAACTAGAGAGGGTCAATGTGAACAGGCACCGTTCAACACAGGAGAGGGGTGATTTGAGCGGATGAAAGTTAAGATCCTGCGTGGACTCTGCAAAGGCAGGACAGTTCACCCAGCCTGAGCCTGAGCCCGAGCCCGAGCCCGAGCCCACGCACTCCCACTCCTCCAGAACCTCACTGATCATTCCAGGACCAACAACAGGAGGCACCACTCTACAACTAAGCCCGAAGCCCTCAGGAGCTGCCCGCAGATGCCCAAGATCCTAGCTGCCCATGCTGTTCAGGAAACCTGCCTCTGGCATCTGTGAGTCTCATGGTCTGTCCTCAAAAGCAGAAAAATGAGATGGCCTGCTGAGGGCACTCGCATTTTAAAAAAAAAAATATTTTAAGCCACTGATGGAACTTTTATTTATTTATTTATTTATTTATCCATCCGTGGCGCTGAGAATTGAACCCGGTGCTCACGCATGCTAGGCGGGGGCTCTACCACTGAGCACAGCCCCAGCCCCTGAGGGCATCTAAAAACATAAGATTGGTCATAAGAGGTTTAAATCCACAGAGGAGTTCACTCTACTACCCTTCATTCTGGAGCCAGGAGCCACCGTACCCAGCGGAGCCTCTATCTAACTGAAATCTGGTATCCTCTGGTCAACAGCTCCTAACCCCGGCCCCCTCCTCTGCTAACCACCCATCTACTCTCTACCTCTAAGAGCTCAGCGCTCTTGCGCTCCACAGGAGTTAAGAGGACAGTATCCGTCTTTCTGAGGTTGGCTTACTGCACTTAACATAACCTTCTTCGGATTGATCGGTCTGTCCCAAATGACAGGGTGTCCTTTTTTGAAGACTAAATAGTATTTCATTTTACAAAGTGTCCTGATTAAAATTTATCTAAAAATAGACAGTGGCTTGAAGTCTCAGAAAACAAGTACGCAGAAAGCACCCTAATGCGATTAACTAAAAACTATACAAGATAAACAATACCCTGTTATAGAAAAATTCCAGAAATCGTATTGAAAATTTAGCATGTTGGTAAAATGACACAATTAGAATCTGTCTAGAATTGGACAAAGGAAGGCTTCTTTCTCTGTTAGTAAAAAGGGTTGAGCAAGAAGCTGTTATACTTCCCAAAAAGATTCTCCAGTGCCATCAGGAAAGTCAGCCCCACCCTAATCCCCCCTCTGTATAGTCCAACCCTAACCCCTCCGCGCCCTATAAAAGTTGGCAACAACAGAATTAACGCGCGATTTCCCGGCACACCATCCTTAGGCGTAAGGGCCATCGTCGCTGGCCAGCTAACATAAAGGCTTCTTTTGGCTTTATGTGATCGGCTTGGATGATTTTATTTTCTTTGGGTTCAACAAAGCATCTGCTCTTCTGAATCTATGGTTTATGCCTACAATCCAGTCACCCACCTAAAGAGCATCTTGACCAAACCCAGAGTATGGCTGGCATCTGCATCGTAACAGCTTTTATTAATTCAGTGCTAACGTAACCCACTGAGTTTCTGTGCATACACATAAATCCAAGAAATCTCACCACACTAAAGCCTTAGGAAAGTCTCCATGCACATCGGCTCCCCAGGTCAGCCGAACACAGAAGCTGCAAGTCTCAGAGAAGCAGTAACCACTAGTTGCCCTGATGGACTTCTCCCTCCTGCGCCTCCAGACCCCGAGCCAGTGACTGCTCAGGCTACAGGTGCCCACCTCCACCCGGCCTCCTGTGCTCGGTGGCGGCAAGAGGGATTCTCTTAACAGGAAAGGTCTCCTTGCCTAAATCCTCCCAGGAAGGAAGCTCACTGGCTTCCCCTCCCCCTGCCCAACTCCAGAATAAAGCCCCACCGGAGACCTGGCCCACTGCCTCTCCTCCCTCTCTCCTATGCTGTCTCCACTGCAGCCACGCCTGTCCCCTGCTGGGCCTTGGACTCAGGCCTTTGCCCAGATGGCCTTCCTACCAGCTTGCTCGCTGCATTCAGGCCTGCCCAAATGTCACGTTGTCAGGGTTGTCTGTCTAAAACAGCACCCGGCCTCCTCACTACCCCACCTCCCAGGAGTGTTTCTCTTCTGAGCGCTCAGCACCCACATCACGTATTTGCTGCCGGTTGTCTGTGTCCTACCAGTGAAGCCTCCAGCTCCGTGGGAGCAGGGGCTCTGTGTCCAGGGCACACTCCAACACCCAGGCATACGCCTGTCTTGCTTACCACTGTGTTCCCGCGCTAGGCTGCTGGACACAGAGCCACACACCGAGTGGCTCTGACCACAGAAATGTACTGTCTCACACTCTGGGAGGCCAGGAGTCAGAAATCAAAGTACCAAAGGTCCTTCTGAGGGCCCCGGAACCTACTCCAGGCCTCCCTGGTGCCTGCTGTTGCTGTTGGTCTCCGTGTTCCCTGACTGGTGGTGCCTCGTCCTGATGTCTGCCCTTGTCCTCTCCTGGTGCTCTCCCTCTGTGCAAATCTCTCCAAGTTCCCCTTCTTATGAGGACACCAGTCAGACTGGATCACTGCCACACCCTAATGACCCATTTACTTACTGTCTCTGTAAAGACCCTATTTCCAAATGAAGTTACATTCTACGCGTCAGGACTGCAACATGTCCTTTTTGGAAGACATAATTCAACCCATCAGCACCCATTCCCACTAGGAGCTATGCGACATAGGGCAAGTTGGTGGACAGTCACTGGTAAAATGGGGCTAATGGCTGTACCCACCTCCTCTGGCCAAGGAGTCAGGGTCCTTGGCAGCAAAGAGGCAGGGTCCCTGGAAAGAACAAAAACTTGGGCAGACATGCACAAGGGAGAACCCAGGTGGAGATCAGGAGGATGTGCCCACCACCTAAGCCACTCCGGAGGCTATCAACCCGCAGACGTCAGGGAGGCCAGGAACAGACTCTGATGGCCTCAGAAGGACTGGCTCTGTTCACACTTTGATTTCTGACTTCTGGCCTCCAGGAGCGTGAGACCATACATCATGTGGCTGAAGCCACTCGGTGCATGGCACTGTGTTCCAGCAGCCCTAGCACAAGAACGCAGTGGTAAACCCAGGCTTTACAACACTGACGTGGAAAAGCCTGGGAACCCTGCTCAAGACTACAGATGATCTCACCCCAGTCAGAATGGCAATTATCAAGAACCCTAGCAACAATAAATGTTGGTGAGGATGTGGGGAAAAGGTTCACCCATGCATTGCTGGTGGGACTGAAAATTGGTGAAACCATTGTGGAAACCAGTATGGCGATTCCTCAGAAAACTTGGAATGGAACCATCATTTGACCCAGCTATCCCACTCCTCGGTTTTTACCCAAAGGACTTTAAATCAGCACACTATAGTGACACAGCCACATCAATGTTTATAGCAACTCAACTCACAATAGCTAAACTATGGAACCAACCTCGATGCCCCTCAACAAATGAATGAATAAAGAAAACATGATATATACACAAGGAATATTACTCAGCTTTAAAGAAGAATGAAATTCTGGCATTTGCTGGCAAATGGATGGAGTTAGAGAGTATCATGCTAAGTGAAATAAGACAAACCCCCAAAACCAAAGGCCGAATGTTTTCTCTGATATGTGGAAGCTAATTCACAATGTCAAGGGCAGATAGGGAAGAACAGTTACTTTATATTAGGTAGAGGGGAGTGAAGGGAGAGGAAGGGGTACAGGGAAAGGAATGATAGTAGAGTGAAACACATTATTACCTCATGTACGTGTATGACTACATGACCGATAAGATCCTACAATATGTATAATAAGAAAAATGAGAGATTACACTCCATTTATGTATGATCTATCAAAATGTATACATGCACTCTACTGTCATGTACAACTAATTAGACTAAATAAAATTTTTTTAAAAAAGACCACAGGTTGAGCCAGGTGACACATGCCTATAATCCCAGCAGCTTGGGAGGTCGAGGAAGGATTGTGAGTTCAAAGCCAGTCTGAGCAACTTAGCGAGGCCCTAAGCAATTCAGTGAGACCCTGTCTCTAAATAAATATAAAAAAGGGCTGGGGATGTGGCTCAGTGCTTGAGTGTCCCTGGGTTCAATCCCCTGGTACCAAAAAAAAAAAAAAAAAAAGATAGAAAGAAAGAAAAAAAGACCATGTCCCCAGGGCCAGGCTGCCTTCCCTCTGGCTGGCTGTGACCCGCACCATTTCTCAGACTAGGCCTGATCTCAAGATATGTTGCAAGGGTCACAACAGCAAGGCTAAGGACACCAGGCTCCTAGCACACAGTGAGCGCCCACGGATGTGAGCCATCGTGGGCAGAATGGAGCAGGCCTAACAGTGTCACCCCTGTCCCTCTGATGCCTTGAAAATCCTCCAGGGTGGCTGGTAAACTCATTGGCTAATTACAGTGACAAACAAGAAGCACAGCCAAGATGAGACAGTGGGGGTCCTTGAGTCACAACCATAACAAAAGCTGTCTTTTAACCTTTTAACCAGCACAATAGTGTAAAAGGTGGTGAGTCTGGGCGAGTCTGAGGGAGGGAGGCACTGGGAAGTGCACTGTGGCCTGCTGTGGCAGAGGGATGATGAAAGACGGCTGGGGATGGGTGTGGTCGGAAGCAGACCAACTCCAACAGGAGCCCTTAAACTCCTGGGCCAGGGCTGTGCCCGGCTGTACCTGTGGACTGGGCCGCTTGGCTCTGCAGGGACGTTTTGTTACGGGCTTAGCTCACACCTGGTGGGGCCATTCTCTCTTTGTTGGGATAAGAACGGAAAAAACCGACGCCCACCACGGTGGTACTCAGGGATCAAGCGCTTCAAAATGCCCATGTGGGGCAGATCAGACACTGTCCATCCTGCAACACAGTAAGTACGCAGCACCCACGATGGCCTGGGCTCCGGGAATGTGGCAGGAAGAGGGAAAAGCCTCGGCCCTCACCACGCACGTGAGCTGCACCACGGGGCAACAGACGGGCGCTCCATGTTTCGGCTCTCCTGGGTGGACTCAAGGGCCAAGCCTGATGTCACACACAACATGCCCGAGCTGGGTCGCTCTGTTGGCTAACCTGACATTAGTGGACCAAATGCATGAAGACAGCATCATGGTCACATTTACAACAGGACAGAGAGCCCAGAGAGACTCAGTCTCCTGCCCAGGGCCCTGGGTGCAGCTTAGTGCTGGAGCGCATGCTTAGTCTGCGTGAGGTCCCGGGTTCCATCCCCAGCACAAAAGTAAATAAAAACAAAAACAAACCCCCCAAACCACAATGTGGTACTAACAATAGGTACAGACACACAGAGCAACGGAAAAGAACTAGAGGCCAGAACTGCATCCGGATCTCTACGGTCAGTTGGTTACCAACAGGGTTCCCACACCACTCAACGGGAAAAGAACAACGAGTGCTGGGACGGCTGGATCTCCAGGCAGAGGATGAAACTGGACCCCTGCCCCCCTCACGCACAGAGGTCCACTCAAAAGTGATCAAAGCCCTAAACCAGAGCTAAAACTCAAAAAGCTCTTAGAAGAAAACATATGGCCAATGTTCGTGATGTTAGATTTGGCAGCCATTCCTCATAGAACACCAAAAGCTCAAGGAAAAAATAGTTAATTTGAGCCAGGCGTGGTGGCGCATGCCTGTAATCCCAGCACTTGGGAGGCTGAGGCAGGAGGATCACAAGTTCAAAGCCAGCCTCAGCAACGCAATGAGGCCCTAAGCAACTCAGTGAGACCCTGTCTCTAAATAAAATACAAAATAGGGCTCAGGATGTGGCTCAGTGGTGGAGTGCCCCTGGGTTCAATCCCCAGTACCAAAAAAAAAAAGTTAATTTGGACATCAAAATTTAAAACTTTTTAAAAACATATTATCAGTTGTAGATGGAAACAATACCTTCATTTATTGATTTTTATGTGGTGCTGAGGATCAAACCCAGTGTCTCACAAGTGCTAGGCAAGTGTTCTAGCACTGATCTACAACCCCAGTCCCTCAAATTAAAAACTTTTGCACATCAAAGGACACCATCAGATAATTTGAAATGACAACCCACAGAATGGGAAAAAATATTTGCAAATCATACATCCAAAAATGGCCTAGTCATTTGCAGGTAAATGGATGGAGCTGGAGACTATCATGCTAAGTGAAATAAGCCAATCCCAAAGAACCAAAGGCTGAATGTTTTCTCTGATGCAGATGCTAATTCACAATAAGGTGGGGGGGGGGGCTAGGGAAGAATACAGATACTTCAGATTAGCCAGAGGGGAGTGAAGGGAGGGGAGGGAGTATGGGGGTAGGATGGAGAGTAGAATGAATCAGACATTATTACCCTATATGCATATGTGAGTGCGAAGCCTGAGTAACTCCACACCAGGTACAACCAGGAGAAAGAGAAGCTATACTCCCTGTGTGTGTGATGTGCCAGAGTGCATTCTACCGTCAGATATAACTAATCGGAACAAATTTTAAAAATTGATTTAAAAAAAAAAAAAAGGCCTACTATCCAAAATACATATAGAACTACAAACCAACCACAAAACAGGCCAGGTACTTGAATGAGATTCTTGGAAAGGTATACAAATAGCCAATGAACACATGAAAAGTGCCCAAGATTATCAGTCAGTAGGAAAATGCAAATCAAACCCACAACGAGGTATCGCTTCACACACTTTAGGAAGGCTATTATCAAATAAAAACTGAAAATGAGTGGTGGTGAGGATGAGGAGAAATCAGAACCTTCCTGTGGTGATGGCAGGTGGTGTAGCCACTGAGGAAGACAGCTTGGTGTGTCCCCGGGGAGTACACACAGGCCCCTATGACCCAGCAACCTCACGCCTGCAAGTATACGCTCAAGAACTGAAGCCTGGTGTTCAAACAAACACCTGTCCACATACAGCCACAGCATATTCACAGCCACAGGGTGGAGACCTAACTGTCTATCAACTGATGGAAGGATGAGAAAATGCCATCTTTCTAGACAATGGGATGTTAGTCTTAAAAAAGTGACTTCTGGCAGATGCTGCAACACGGATGAACCTTGCAAACGTTATGCTAAGTGCAATATGGCAGACACAAAGGGCTACCTTTGTAGGATTCCGTTTGCAGGAACTGCCCTGTAGAGACAGAAGTAGGCTAGTAACTGCTCGTGGCTGGACAGGGGACAGGGAGGGTGGGGGAAAGACTGATGTGCATGGGTTTCCTTAAAGGGTGATGAAAGTGTTTCAGAACTGAACAGTAGTGCTGATTGGGCAAATGAACTATGTAAATGAAAAGCCACACAACTGTTATATCTTAAAATGGGTAAGTGAGAAATTTTGTTATGTGAATTCATCTCAATTAAGAAAAAAGACAGAAATAAAGAACACTAGCCCCAGCCGGGCGTGGTGGCGCACACTTGTAATCCAAGCGACTTGGGAGGCTGAGTCAGGAGGATTGCGAGTTCAAAGCCAGCCTCAGCAACTTAGTGAGGCCCTAAGCAACTCAGTGAGACCCTGTCTCTAAATAAAATACAAAATAGGGCTGGGGATGTGGCTCAGTGGCTGAGTGTCCCTGAGTTCAATCCCTGGTTCCAAAAAAAAAATAAAATAAAATAACACTAGCCCCCCTCCACACACACAAAAACTCTCTTCTTAGCCTCCAGGTGAGCCAAGTGCTAAAGCAGTGAAATATGAAGAAGCTGAGCACGCCTCCGCCCCAATCTTCCACTTCTCCCTCTCCCCTAAAACGGTGACCTCCTCCAGGCGAGCCAGTGGTCACAGTCCTCGGCTTGAGAACTCCTTATTTGCAGCTGGTTGACTGCAGGAAGCTCAGGCTCTGTCTCCTGCCTTGCGGGAAGACCTTAGCAGCCTATGCTTGTCCACCCCAGGCAGCACCCAGCCGTGACATTTATGTGCTATAAACGTGCCTTGCAAGAGACCAGCTGTAATAACCACCCATCTCCACTGAGCGTGACAGCCACCTGTCAGGGCTGAGAGCGAGTTTCGGCATGAGGGCTGGACTGCTGCTCAGGCGGCACATGGGCTTGGCCTGCTCGGGTCCTCGCTCACACCTGCTGCTGGAGATAAAGGGAGACCTGCTTCCTCTCCGGCGAGGCTTGTGAAGAGCTCCCTGGCATGTCTGACCTGGGGCTCTCCCACTCCCACCCAGTACTGAGGTTCCACACCGAGTCCTGGCCAGATAGCCAGAGTTGGGCACAGCCTTGTTGAGCTCAGATATTCTCTACCTAGATGCCACCAAGTCATCTGAGTGCTGAAGGGCTCCTCCATCACTGCCCTCTGGGCAGGACAGGTCCTCTACAGGCTGTGTAAGAGCTCAAGGCCAAGCCCCCATCTGACCAGTCTGGGTCCCCCCCAGAGCACACCCCTTGCTCTCATCCAAACACACACACACATGAGCACACACACAAGTGTACCTACACTAGTCTGGGGCAGATTTCCATGTTTACTTCATCCTTTGTTCTAGGAGTTACCAGTCAGGAGTGAAAGGGTCAAAAAAAGTAAACCAAAGAAGAAAAGGTAGTAAAAATCCTGGGCAGTACATAAAGAGCAACCTCTGAATAACTCAGCTGACAATTTCAAATTTTATTGTGTGCAGCCATAAATACTGTTGAGAAAAAGACTATCCAACCATATCAACGCTGTAATGTCCAGCTCACCAAGGCCAGAAGGCAGACACACGGGTAACTGGCAGTGGGTGACTCTGAGGGACAGAATTAGGGGGGTTCTTTTCTGTATTGTCTAACTGTTATGGTCATCACAAATTCCTTGCAATAAATATTAAAAAAGGCAATGGTGTTCCCATCTCCAAGCAATCCAAACAGTACCCACCCCACGTACCTTGTTGAGCTTGCCAAGCGAAGATATGAGATCTGCCCATTCACTCGAGGACTCAAAATTTCTTAAAGCCTTTTCAATCACTGAGGAATAATTTCTGTATCTATAATCATTTAATAGCTCCTGCTCTTCTGGATCCATCTTACATTCTCACAGTGTGGAAAGTATCTAAAAGCAAACCAAGGAATAAACAAATGAGGGGTCTGTTCAGGGACACAAATCCTTCCCAGCGCAGAGTCACGGATGACACGTGTCCACAAACACTGCTGTGCAGACGCACTTGGCGATGCAGTTCAAATATTTAGCAAGGCTTCTGGGCCAGGCACTAGGGTAAATAAAAGATCAGTAATTCCAGCCTCCTGGATTCTGAGGGAGACAAGTGCACACAGCAGGGAGGAGGTGGCCAGGTTCCACCTAATTGATAACATTAATTCTAGGAGTGAAACTTGCAAAACTGCTGAACTATATATTACTGCCAGATGCCAAGTCTCAGTGTAGACGGCCCTGCCCATCACAGGGCATTTATAAGACCTAAGGACATGCTCTTAACCTGAATGGTCTATTGAGCACCTGGATCCTCTACCACGACACTAGGAGACTGGAAATAGTCTACAAGAAAATCAGGTGAGAAAAAAATACAGCATAAGGATGTGCACTGGGGAGGTAGCTCAGTGGTCAAGTCCTAGCCGTGTGACTGTAAGGCCCTAGGTTTGATCCCCAGCACTGCGAAAGCAAAGAACATAAGAATGAAGCACCTGAGAGCAGCGCTGTTTCCCAGAGCAGGATGTGATTAGGCAACGAGGAGGAATAGGTGCTGACCCTGGCTACAGCACGGTGAGTCTGAAAACGCAGCTCATGGGAGAAAAGGCCGAGAAAGAGCACAGGCTACAGGACTCCACTCACATGAAATGTCCAGAGTGGACAAACCTGCAGTGACGGCAAGGTCAGTGGTCACTAAGGGTGGGTAGAAGCAGAGTGACTGCTACTGGGCACACATTTCCCTGGGGTGGTAGAAATATAGAATACGATGATCGCTACACAACTCTGGGAATTTACTAAAATCCACGGGATTATATCCTTGAATGACTGACCTTTGTCATCTTTAAATCATACTCAATAACACTGCTATAAAAACTAAACTCTGAATTCTATCCACTCTGCATGCTTCTTCCTGTCTTCCTCTTCTCAGAAAGTGGCACCACCTGCATCCACGGGACATTCTGTCATTCTGGACTCTTCCTTTGCCACACCCAAGTCCTGTGGGTTTCCTTAGAAAACACTGTTGACCCAATGGCTCTCCATCCCACTTCAAGGCAGCGCAAGCCTCCTGCCCCATGTGGTCTGCAGAGGGTTCCAAATGGCTCTCTCACATCCTTGTCCCTCTCCAATATATTTCACACTTCAGGAATCTTAAAACATATTAAAAATATAACTGCTACATTTAAAACTCTTCCTACTAAGTTTATAATAAATTCAAATTCCTCCCTCCCCTACCTACAAGACTGTACCTACTTTTCTTCTCACTGCACTCTGCAAGTCCCAAGACAGACTTATTCTACCACAGGGTATTTGCACATGATGTGCCCCCTCTCCAAAAATATACTGTACTATACATATGTATCCTGAAAGCAAAATCATTCTTGGGAAGACTTGTCCCTTTTTCTGAAATATACTCCTTCATACTGTGTGAAAATATTATGGAGAAGATGGCAATGAGAGGTGGTACTTTTGTTTATTTTGCCAAGAAAAGATTGAGAAGTTGTATATCCGAATAGTCCATACCTTGTTTTTTCTCCCCAAGAAATTTCCTGGCCTGAAATCCAGCCTAACTATAGCACTACCCCATGCACAATCTGTTTACTCAACTAAACATCTAAACACAGGGGAAAGAAACCTGAAGATTACAGGGTTCCTAGTCTTACTGTTCAAAGCCTAATAAAAAGGAAACCTCTACATGCATAATTTCAACTTAATGTGCATACAGTGAGAGAGAGAGAGTAGGTTGAAGTATCAGATGCAGGCAAGAAAAGGAAGCCCTACTACCAGGACAGGAGGGCTCAAGGTCCACAGGTGTGGGCGGCTGGCAGTACCAGGAAGAGCTGCACCAGTGATATGGTGTGTGTTTAGGAGGTGAGCTGGCAAAGGTGTTCACTGCTCAGCCAGGCAAGAACAGGTGACTGAAGCAGTTCAATGCTATGGTCACCCACACGAAGAAAGTACTATCTGGTATAAGAGCACAATGAGAAGTTTGGAAATACTCATTTAAGCAAGCTCCTTTATTTCAAAATATGGGGTATTTGATATTATGATACTACATCAGTCTGAGCTTGGTACATCCATCATTTATGTATGCATTTACCTCATGTAATATGCAGGAGTCCCCTGAGTATTATCAGTTCCAAAATGAAGATATTGGGAATCAGGACATTCAGAAAATTCCCTAGGTCACTCAGCTAGTAGCTGGCTGAACCAGAATCCCAGCTCAGGTTAGTGAGATGTTATGTTATGCTAGGGCAAGAAGGATCTTAGCTCAGTCCTTAAATAGCTTTTTTTTGTTAGATCTTGCATGTATCCTGGATACCTTTCTGTGAGAGATTTGATAGTTTGCTACAATTATACACACAAAGGCGTAATCATACAAATAAGTGTGTCTCACCAGATATGTTCACCTTAAAACTGAAAATGTCAGTAAGATATCTCTACCTTACCCATCCTAAACTTCACAGAAAAACAAGTTCAAGTGAAAAATCATCTGCTAGATCCCAAAGAAGTTCATTGTAAATACGGGTACAAGAAGAAACAAGTTGGCTGAAAAGAAGAAAACAGAGTGAAAATAACAAATAGTCACCATTCCATGAGCAAGATTTACCCACAGATAGGAACAACCCTTGATCTACGCCACATACGCTCACAGCCGGGTGGCCTAATCAAGTCGAAGCCACATTATTTTAAATTTGGTTTTTCTGAGTGGTAATCGTATGGGAAATGTAAAGACTCCTTGTAGGAGTAGGCTTTGGGGGTGGGGCTGTCCAACACTTTATCCCCTCCCCAAAAAAACAAAATCTAGGAAGGTTCCCCACATATGGCTGCTGTCTCCAGGTGAGGGCAACACCTGTGGGTGACAGAGTTGTCAGCAGCTGCTTTTGGAGGACCTAAAGGGATCCCCATGCTTCCCGCAGCCAAGAATCCTGCAGGACGCAGGGCCAGCCGGCAAAGCGCGCGCATTGCGGCTGGATCCCTTCTCCTGGGGACAGTCTTGGGGACGTGGTGGTGCTGGGGGGGGGGTGTTTCCTTAACAGGAAAGCCCTCAGTTCTTAAAGGTCTGCGTCCCCAGCCTCCTCCCCAATTGGGTCCGCACCCGCAAACAAAGGCAGAGCTCCTCCGCCCTCCGCCAGCGGAGGGGCTGGGCGGGTGGTGACCCACCTGACCTCCACCGGCCGGACCTGACCCGCGCCGGGCCCGGAGAGGGCGTGCCCGCGCATCCTCCACCGCCGCGGCCGGGGGAACCGGGAGGGGACCCTCCCAGGCCGCCCACGGGGTGTCAGGCCTGCGCCCACGCCCACGCGCGGCCTCGGAGGGCCATCTCCGCACTGCAGCAGCGCGCGTCCGGGAGCCACCTGCACCCCGGGACCGCCCCCCGGCGCCGCCCGAACCCTCCGCACCCGGGGAAGGACGCCCGCGCCGCCTCGCCGCCAGCGGGCCGGCAGGAGAGGACGCCGGGCGGCCGAGGGCGTGAACGCCGGGCAGGGCGCGGGCACGACTTACCTGCGGCGGCGGCCCGGGTCGGCGGGCGCGCCCACGTGCGGCGTGGCGGAGCCTGTCGGGCTGCGGGAGAGCGCGGGCGGGGGCTGCGGCGCGGCGGGGACCGGACCGCCGAGC
>JAJEJO010002800.1:339527-359480 GCA_020662805.1 Glaucomys volans
GCGGGGCCGCGCGGGGCGGGCCGGGAGGTGGACCCTCGGCGCGCGGGGAAGCGGCGGGGGCGGGCCCTCGCCCGGGGGCGGGGCCTCGGCGCGCCCGGCCGGCTCTGGCGTCACCCCCGCCTGGTCCAGGAGCACCAGGGTTCCGAGGCTTCCCGGCCGTGGGCGTCGCTTCGCGGTCGAGCTGCTGCTGAGACGGCCTTGCCCAGGTGGGCAGGGTGGTGTCCGCCCCTCACGTAGGGCTTTCCCGACCCAACCGGAGGGAAGGGACATCGGTCAGTACCTGCCCGGAGTCGTCTGCCTTCGACCCTCGGAAGGGCGTTGGAGTTACAGACGGGACCGAGTGAGGTGCATGGGCCTGGCCCATTCCGTCCTTTCCTTCAGGGCTACCCCCTGACCTTCTCCCCTCGGAGAGGAGCCAGATGAGCCTTTCCATGCCCAAGGCGCGGAAGGCCTGGGGTCCCTCCTTACGGCGTATGCCCCACCCCACCCCACCCCAGGCCTTTTCTTTCCCTGTAGATGTCAGGGGAAGTGAGATCACTTCTTGGAATGACCCCTTAATGGGGACTCCGGCTCAGGAAAGAGGATTCATGTCAACTCTAGGTAGCATTAATATTTCCGGACCAACCCTCACGCCTTCCTATCATCCAACCCGCCCCACCTGGCCTGACAGCTGCAGAGCTGGAAGCACCAAGTGAGGTCAGAGGAGTCACCCAGGCTGGCCTGGGCATTGACCCTATCCTGATTGCCCCAGCTGGGGCTCCCAGCCAATCCAAATACTACCACCTGTTGATTAAGGTTGTAATTTGTTTTGGCCACTCCCATTTTACCCCCCCCCCCCCCGCCGCCCCAGGCCCATAGGAATTTTTGGATCTGGTTTGGGTTTCACTATAAGGCTAGGTAGTCCATGAATGAGTTTGGGGAGTGGAAAAAGCCCACAGACATTTGGAAATCGTGTAGACTCTTTGTATTACACGTATGTCTCTGGGGTAAGGGTGTATAGTTTGTACCAGATCCCAATGTGGATCTATCACCTCTCCCAAAACATTGGGAATATTTTAATAGTTTGGGATGCTGGGTAGCCAGGCTGCTGATTCAATTCCATCTCCTTTTGTCACATCCCAAGAGTCCCAGATGTAAATCCTCTAATGATCAGTTTTAGGACAGATCTTAAATAGAAGCAGAGGAAAATTAAAGGATTGAGCCACATTTAGCAGGGAATAAAAAAGATGAATTTTATGAAAATTGATTTCTTAATAAAGACATGATAAGGTCTGTTTTTACAAAATGGCAGATAAGAAAGGCAAAAAAAGTATATATATATACACATATACAAAAGTATATGTATATATATATACATAAGAGTATATACATATATATATATACATATATATAGGCAAATGAGAGTTTTTTTAGGTTCTTCAAGTCCTAGCCACACTCACTGAAGTTCTGAACAAACAGAGATGAAAGAACTGCTTTATACTCAACATTAAAAAGAAAAAGAAGCCTGAGGTGTTGCATGCCTATAATCCCAGGGGCTCTGGAGGCTGAAGCAGGAGGATCATGAGTTCAAAGCCAGCCTCAGCAACAGTGAGGTGCTAAGCAACTCAGTGAGACCCTATCTCTAAATAAAATACAAAATAGGGCTGGGGAATGTGGCTCAGTGGTTGAGTGCCCTGAGTTTAATCCCCAGAACCAAACCAAACCAAAACAAAACAAAACAAAACAAAAAAACCAGCAGTAAAAAAAAAGAGAGAGTACCACTCCATTTGTGTCCAAGCCACCATCTACAAATTTGTCCTAATATATAAATACATGCCTTGGAGACATGCCACCTGTCTGTAAAGAACTCCAGGCATGAGAGGGATTAATTTAAATAAGTTTGACACATTCAAGTACTGTAAGTCCTTAAGAAAAAACCCCAATTTACAATCAGGATTGACAGCAAGCATTACACCATTAAGAACACCATTGTGGGTATGGCTCCCTAGTAGAATGCTTACCTAGCATGTATGATGCCCCGGGTTCCATCCCCAGCACCACTCAAAAATAATTGAATATTCTTAAGAGAAATCTGTTTTCTTGGGTCAACTTGTTACACTTAAAATTCTCTCGCTGGGCACGGTGGCGCACACCTGTTGGGAAGCTGAGGCAGGAGGATTGCAAGTTCAAAGCCAGCCTCAGCAACTTAGCGAGGCCCTAAGCAACTCAGTGAGACCCTGTCTCTAAATAAAAAAATACAAAATAGGGCTGGGGATGTGGCTCAGTGGTGGAGTGCCCCTGGGTTCAATCCCCAGTACAAAAAAAAAAAAAAATTCTATCTCATCTGTTTAAGATTTGTAAGTAGAGCAGTTTCCTTGCGTAAGAGTATTCAAACTAATTAGGGCCTTTCAACTTTAATTTGAACCTGAACTGTAATACTTCTCCTGACAGTAAAGATGTTACATGCCAGGGCCCACTACATTCTCCGGCTGGGGTTGACCCGCCCTGTCCAGTTAAATGCATTCTCAGTTTTGTTATACAAATATTGGTGACCCTTCAGACCTGTTGTTTAAGGTAATTCTGCTTCACCCATCGGGATAGTAAGTGCAAGTTCCCAGTCAACTTGGCCTTCTCCCCAGCAGCATTCATGCTAGCATTTGTCCCTGCTGCTCTCCCCATGTTCCTCTTAGTGGAGAACTCTTGTGCATGTCTCTATTTGATGCTGTGCCCAATTTGTGGTCAACCTGCAGTAACAAGGAAACCTTTGTCCGGCTCATTATCTCCTGTTTCATCTCCACATGACATTGCTGTTCAGAGTTTGGGTCTTTCACAATTCCTTTTGCAGTTTGTTAGGAGAAGGAAAAGTCAAACGAGCAGGTCTAGAGCTGGTATTGTATGTGGGTGTACCATGCAAGCATCAACGGAGAAAAGTGTAACACAGAAAAGCTGGTGTAGAAGTGACCACTGATGACCAATTTAAAATATGCTGCATTTAACCATACTTTTTTCATTTCTCCATGGAAAAATTTATCCAAGATAATTTAGGGATCTAATGGCCAGATAGCTTACAAATCACTTAGATTAACTATGTCATCTCCCTTAATTTTTACACCAAGAGAGTTACCCATGGTCTCTAGAGTCAGAGCTGAAGCCAGACATGCCCAGCTCCAAGGAGTTTTGCAGTAAGATGGTCTTGGATGTGGTCCAGGCTCAACTCATAACTCTGTGATCCTAAGTACAATAATTAGCCTCTCTGAGCCTTTATTTCTTCATTTGAAAAAATGACCTTAAAGGGACTGTTGTGGGAATTATGGAAAACTATGCTGGGAAAGTACGAGGATGATATAAAGCCTTGTATGTCATGGGTTCTCACTTCATGATTTTGTTTTCCTTTTGATCACAAGCCTAGTTATTATTTTCTCTACAGGATACCATGAACTATTTTAGTGTAGTTCTATTTGCAAAGTTCCTTTGGATCACAAGTAGCACCTATTCAATTCCACCTAGTTAAGGAAAAGGGAAATTTTAAGGAGACAAAGCTATATTAGATAGCTTTCCATCACTGTGATAAAACGCCTGAGAAAAATAAATGTAAAAGGAGGAAAGATTTATTTTGGCTCATGGTTCAGAGGTTTCAGTCCACGGTCACTTGGTCTCATCACCTTGGACCTGTGGAGATGAAGAACAACTGGTGGGGAGCACATGGCAGAGCAGAGCTGCTCTCACGTCTGTGGCTAGGAAGCAGAGAGAGGAAGGGACAGGGTCCCTTCCAGCACATGTCCCCAGTGACCTACTTCCCCCAACTAGACCCCATCTTCTAAAGTTTCTATCTCAGTAGCACCATTGGCTGAAGACCAAGCCTTCAACACAGATTTGGGGGAACATTAAGATCCAAACCACAACAAAGGGTATCTTGTAGCATTTCTTGGAACCCAGATTTTCAGGAATGATCTGAAGCCAGGGAAGGGTTGCCACTGTGGGAAGTCAGCTTCTTTGGGGCTACTCTTAAATGTTCTTTTTGAGGTTTGACTTCTTCTTCTCTAGTTATGGCCTGGCTTGCTCTGCTTCTTGGACCACAAGGGGTGGGATGTTCCATTACCAGCTCTGATCCCATCCAGCTGGTCCTACTTTTTAGAAGAGGGGCAGTCAATAGAGGCTAGCAGGGCAAAGTCACCTTGTGGCTGCTGCAATCAGCTCTTGAGGAAGCAGAGGGGAGGCAGGAGATATCTGGGCAGAGGGTGCTGGGCAGAACATCCAGTGAGGGTCCCCTGCAGCACTATCATGGGAAACCTCATTCTGACCATGAGCTGACAATTAGGTATCTTCTAAGTGGGTTACATGCTAATCCAAGTGTCAAGCTGGGATTGGCTAGACAAACAGGAAGTTGAAATAAAAACGAGGAGTGGTTTACTTGTGCACTTTCTGTGACTTAGCCAGAGCCCGAGTTCTGTGGTTCCCCAGCTATTGCCTGTCAGCAGCAGGACTTTGGAGATTAACTGGAGGGAGAGACCAGGGTCTGGGAGGTATTCAGAAGAATATCTTATTGAAAACCATCCAAATGTCTTAGGAGCTATGGCCTGAACTAAATAGATATTGGATTTACTCAGCAATATAAAAATGGGCAGAAAGGAAGGGGAATGCAATCTGGGTGGGATTCAGACTTCTCTGCATCCCAAGTGGATGAAGAGTGAGGTGATAGTTGTGTTAGTTAAGCTGATACTTTGAGGTGCTGGAGACATGAGAAAAATAGATACCTACCTGCCCTGCGGGATATGCCAGAAATAACAGGGTCACCTTGTTTAGCCCTGGTCCCCCAAATGAGCAAAACCTTGAGTGTTTCTGTACTTTACTGATTCCTTAAGGGAAAACAGCATCATTCCTTATGTCTGAAAGGTCAGGAGGTAGGCTGTGACCTTGGTGAATGTGACAATCAAGTGTGCATCACTGTTTCACACTGAGCAGCTGTCATCAACCTAGTGACGTGAGTGAATCGCAGCTTCTCCCCCTTTGTGTTCTCTCCACTGCGTACCTGTTGAATTGCTGGGGTCTCCTTTGGTTGGCCACTCCTCCTCAAGCCTTCACTTCCTTACAAACTTTTGCCAGTAGTTTCTCCTCTTTCATACAAACCTTTGGTCTCCAGGGTTTTTCTCCAAGCACTTTGGAGTCCCAATCTCAGAACCAATCCCACTTGAAAGCAGTGACTCACACGTGGATTTGCCTTGTCATAGAGACTATAAAAGGGGCTCAGGAATTCACCCAAAGAACTGCTGTGGCTCAGAGAGGGATGTCAGCAGGGGAAGGAGGTGATTTGCAGAGTAACTGAAGCACGAGCGAGATGGCAGATGGGGCAGGGTGAGTGCAGACACAAAGCCCAGCTAAAATCCCAGTGTGGCTGAGTGCCGTGGCACATGTCTGTAATCCCTGCGGCTTGGGAGGCTGAGGCAGGAGGATCGAGAGTTCAAAGTCAGCCTCAGCAACTTAGCAAGGGCCTATCTCAAAATAGAAATAAAAAGAACTAGTGATTAGCTCAATGGTTTAACCACCCCTGGTTCAAACCCAGTATGGAGGAAATCACATCCCAATGAAACAAGACCTTGCTCCTGAGTTCCTCAAGTTTTACTTTTTTTTTTTTGGAACCAGGGATTGAACTAAAGGGCACTTGGCAACTAAGCCACATCCCCAGCCCTATTTTGTATTTTATTTAGAGACAGGTTCTCACTGAGTTGCTTAGGGCCTCGCTAAGTTGCTGAGGCTGGCTTTGAACTCACGATCCTCCTGCCTCAGCCTCCCAAGTCGCTGGAATCACAGGCGTGCACCACCACACCCAGCAAGTTTTACTTCTTAAATGACATGTACAGGAGGTCATTGGTTTGGGCTGAGCACTAAACCTAACAGATCAAACCAGCTGGAGTTGCTCATGCTAAAGTTCCACCTCACCAGGCCAAAGCTTAAGAAAATCAGGAGAGAGATGATCACCAAATCTCCAAACAACCCAGGTTTAGCCGGCATAGGTAAATTCTCTCCTCTTTAACCTTTACAAGAAAATTAACTTTGAAACAACCTATCTGTTTCTCATTCTGTCCTTGCCTTCCTTGGCCCTTTTTCATCTATAAAACCAACCTCTTGTGCTCAGCTCATTGGAACACTCACTATTTTATGGAATGAGGTGTTGCCCTACTCGAGAATTGCAAATAAAAGCCAATTCAAGCCGGGTGTGGTGGCACACGCCTGTGATTCCAGCGGCTTGGGAGGCTGAGGCAGGAGGATTGCGGGTTCAAAGCCAGCCTCAGCAACTTAGCGAGGCCCTAAGCAACTCAGTGAGACCCTGTCTCTAAATAAAATACAAAATAGGGCTGGGGATGTGGCTCAGTGGCCGAGTGTCCCTGAGTTCAATCCCTGGTTCCAAATAAATAAATAAATAAATAAATAAAATTCAATTCAGATCTTCAAATTTGTTGTAATTTTGTCTTTTGACAGAACCAATAAAAATAGACTCAAATACAGAAAGACAATGAGAGACAAAGGAAGTTTGCAGAGCTAAGGTCACTGGATACATCACCCTTACAGAATCAACAAACTAGCAAGGACAAGGAAGGGCCGTTGGAAAATGGCCAAGACGGGTTCCACAGCTCTGAGACCACTACCCCATGGGTTCTCCACCACCACCCCAGGACTGGGGGCAGCAGCAGCATTACCTGGGAACTTGTTAGAAATGCAAATCTGGGTCCATCCCAGCCCTCTGGGATCAGAAACTATGGGGTGGGAAGCAGCCATAGGCTTTAACCTGCCCCACCTGCACCACGATGCAGGCTAAAATCTAACACGTCCTTTTCTCTCAGGCTAAGGAGTGTGGCCATGGCAAAATGACTCTGCTCCAGGGTCTGGAACTAGACACCTTTGTCCCAGGGAGGTTCCAGTGGACATTTCTTCTCAAAGACAGAAATAGAATCCAACCACATCCCAATTCACTCACTCCTCCCACCAACATTTATTAAACAGCAAGCCAGGAAGCGATGTTCACCAGTTCTGCACAACTTTGTCATGGACTAACTGGCCCTGCGGCCCAGTGGCATCTGGAGGCAGGAGGGCCAAGTAGACGGGTGTCTGTGCGGCCTCTTCCGCAGTCCTGGAGCCCCGGTCGCCCGCGGCGTCCGTCTGCACCCACCCGGGGCAGCAGGCGTTGAGCAGAATCCGGTCGGCTTTTCTCTTCTCATCCAGCCGCCGGGCCAGGATTCTCGATAAGACCGTGACCCCCAACTTGGACACCCCGTAAGCAGAGCTGGGCCAGCCTTCCCTCTCGTGCACCTCATTTCTTGTGTCCTCCACAAACTTCTTCATGAGGTCCACCAGGTCCCCCTCGGTGAGTGTGTCGCATCGGAACCTTTCCTGCAGATCCTCGCTGCAGTGTTCAAGCGCCTGCGACCCCTGTAAGCTGCTGATATTCACCACCCTCCCTGGAACAGAGGAGCAGACAAGCGTCAGGAGGCAGCACGGTCAGCCAAGCACCCCGCACGCCCGCCACTGGGGGGTGGCGTTAAACACCTGTCTTGGCTCTGGTTTTCCCGAGGGGAAGAAGGAGCACGGCTCCACGGAGAAGAGGGGTTCCCTTCTGCGGGGATCTCCCGGGATGGGCGGATCTGTCATCTGCAGCACGTTCACTGCGCACGTTTATAAAACAGCCTCCTTTGACACACATGCTGCCCGCGCCTGCCTTCTGAGGGGCAGCACCCTCACCCTGAGGACACGGCTCCCAGTTCCTAGTTGGCACATTCCACAGCGGCCACTTCTACCTCTGGGCGCCTAAACCAAGGTCGAGTGCCACCAGGGAATGCCCTCCTCCTTAGTGCCAGGCACCTGCACAGGGAGCAGGTTGATTCTTCATTCTGCTTCTGATTGTTAGTTTCTAGTTAGTAAGAATATGTTATGACTCATTAAACTGATGTGAATTAATATTCATGCTGATACTAATTCACAGCTACTATAGGGACAGTTTGGTCATGAAAGCAAACATGCACGCCAGCACACATACGGCAGTCTGAAGCACTGCTGGAAACCCCAGAACCAGCCAACAGGAATTTGCACATCTTATCCACCGTCAAAACCTACTGGTCAGGTGTGGTGGTGCATGCCTATAATCCCAGCCACTCGGGAGGACTGCAAGTTCAAAACCAGCCTCAGCAACTTAGAGAGGCCCTAAGCAACTCAGTGAGACCCTTGTCTCCAAATAAAATATATAAAAGGGCTGAGGATGTGGCTCAGTAGTTAAGCAATTGAACTGGGTTCAATTCCCAGTATCTTAAAAAAAAAAAAAAAAAAAAAAAAGAAGAAACCAATTTTGGGTGGTTCTTTTCCTTTTTTTTTTTTTTTTTTTTCCTTTTTAAACTGGGGATTGAGCCCAGGGTGTTTTACCACTGAGCTACATCCCCAGTCTTTTCCATTTTTTGTTTAGAGACATGGTCTTGCTAAGTTGCTGAGAGTCTCACCAAATGGCTGAGGCTGGCCTCACACTTGTAATCCTCCTCTTTCAGCCTCCTGAGTGGTTGGGGTTACAGGCATCTACATCAAGTGGCATTCACCCCAGGTGCACATTTTGGGGTGTGTATACATTTTGTTGGACATCTTTGTGGGCCCTGTTTATGGAGATACCTTGTCTCACCTTGAAAACCAACAAATCACTCATTTTACAGGTATGTGTGATTCTTCAGTCTCTCTCTCCTTCTTTACCTTTCTCACTTTCAATGGTGATATGTACTTCTTTCCTAAATTTCGAAAAACTTGAAAACTAGTGGGAAGTTGCAGAAAGAGTTCAGTAAAAGCCCACACGCTTTCCCCCCAAGTGCACCAATGATCAACATTTTGCCACATTCTCCCTCTCTCCTTTTCTCTGCGTTGCAGAAACTGTAAACTGTCCCCTCAAATATTTTAGTATTTAAGTGGTCCTTCTGTTGGTGTGAGACTGGTTCCAGGATCTGGGGACACCAAATCTGCAGATGCTCACATCCCATCTACAAAATAGCATAGTATTTTGCAGATAACTAAAGCAATCCTCTAACAGGCTTTAAATGGTCTCTAGCTTATTCACAATCCCAGTACCATGTAAACACTATGCAAACCTCTGTACTGTTTGGGAATAATGACAAGGAGAAAAGGTTTGTACAGTCAAATACAGATGAGGTTTTTTTTACAAATTGAAATATTCTCATTTCATAGTTTTTGACTCCCCACCTACAGAACCAGAAGGTACAGAGGCCTTCCCCACCAGAAGCACAGCACTATTGTGTGACCCTGTTATCTCCAGTGATGTGCATGTTCAAATGTCCCCAATCATTCCCATAATGCTGCTTTATAGTTTTTGTTTGTTTTAATCCAAAATCCAAAGTGGGATTTCGGACTGCATGGTGTCACCAGATCTCTTGAGTCCATGTTCATCTAGATTTGTTGCTAATGAGCTTTCTTTTGAAGACTCCAGTTCCTGATTTTGCACTATTTTCCCCAATTTGGATTGGTCTGACTAGATCTCCTTCATTATTTTGAGCAAGAATCCTACATGGGCGATGGTGTCTTCATTACTTTCTATACAGCTTTGTTCTCAGTCACTTGGCTGCTCAAGGAATGACATTCACAGGGGAAAGAAGAAAGAAAAGAAAGCATCAAATTACAGGAGCTGCTCACAGCCTTCCAGGAAATGCAGATCCTTCCACAGGAGGGGTGTCCTCTGAGGGCGCACCTCTGAGAGAGGCAGGGGGAGGAGGGGGAACCTCAGCAACAGGATGGGTCTAATAATGAGGGGGGCCACACCCCAACCCCATCCCAGGTCCAGGTGACTCTGTTGGTCCTGAAACACTGGCAGCCTCATTCTAGAAAGAGTGGGCAAGTAGCTCCCTCTAGTGGCTCAAAGGTTGCTTAGCCTATTTACAAATGAGCAAACCAAAGGGTTTTTGTTTTTTGTTTTTTGTTTTTGTTTTTTTTAAGTAGCATTTTAGAGCCATACAGAAAGGAATCAAGAAGTAATGATGATTACTTCATTGATCATCAATGAAGTAATGGCGTGGTGGCGCTTGCCTGTAATCCCAGCACTTGGGAGGCTGAGGCAGGAGGATCGCGAGTTCAAAGCCAGCCTCAGCAACTTAGCAAACTATCCTCATTTGATTGGGTAGTGAATTCAAGAAAGTAGGAGACTGTTTCCAGATACATGCCTACATGTGTGTGTTCAGCCTCTTTTGGCTTCAGCTCTCCTCTCTGTAAAGTGGAGGTGAAGCAACACAAGGCTTCATCAGTATTTTCAGCTCTCAACTTCTATGACTATAGAATTCAGCAGGGAGATGACTTCCTGATAGCTTGGTAAAAGGCAGTAGTCCTGGAGTGGAATATTATACAGCCATTAAACAGAATGAGAAAACTTTCTGTTCTAATCTGGGAAAAGCCCCAGATGTGGAAAGTGAACAGAAAGCAAGATCACATCTAGTGTGGTGGTATGGGCCTATAGTCCCAGCTACTTGGGAGGCTGAGGCAGGAGGATCACTTGAGCCCAGAATACTGGATCAACCTGGGAAATGTGGCAGGATCCCATTTTAAAACAAAAACCAAAAATCAAGGTGGCAAATAATGTGCTAATCTTCACCTTTTGTGTCAAAAAGGGAGTTTTGAAGATGTGCACTTTTATTTGCATAGGTTTATATTTGTAAACTCCATCTCCTTGCCTCTGGCCACTCACCAGCTCCATGCACCTGGACCAAAGGCTTCCAACAAGCAGCACCTACAACTCTGTCTGGAGGCTTTCTATGCTCCCAGTCCATTAAGAAACTGAGAGAGAAAATCAACCCCCGTGGAGCTGGAGAGTGAGTGGGTGGGTGCTGCAGCGCACCTCCCTTTACATACCTATTTAGATTCAAAAATCTTGTATCCAGAGATAATCCCCCAAATCACATCTCTAATAAATCACAGTTCTTCCTCAGAATCACAGCCAACTTCTTCAGAAAGAAAATCCTCAGGGAAGTAAACCTTCAGTTGGGAGAAAGCCAGCCAGTGCGGTTGTCATTTACACATCTGACTCACTGCTAATGCCTGTCTCCGCCACTGGGCTCCAAACTCCATGGATAAGATGGTCCCCAGCTACCAGGCTCACCACTGCATCCCCAGCACCCAGGACGATGCCTTGGGTATAGCAGGCACTCAATAAATATTTGTGGGAAAGTAACAATGTGTTCGTTCAATACTTGGGGGTGTGGGCAATGTTGTTTGCTTCTTTGTTTTGGTACTGGGGATTGAGTTCAGGGGCATTTAACCACTGAGCCACATCCCCAGCCCTATTTTGTATTTTATTTAGAGACAGGATCTCACTGAGTTACTTAGGGCCTCCCTAAGTGCTGAGGCTGGTTTTGAACTTGTGATCCTCCTGCCTCAGCCTCTCAAACTGCTGAGATTACAGGTGTACGCCATTGCATCTGGCAACAATGTGTTTTTTTTGTTTGTTTGTTTTTTTGGTACTGGGGATTGAACCCAGGGGCACTCCACCACTAGGCCACATCCCCAGCCCTATTTTGTATTTTTATTTAGAGACAGGGTCTCACTGAGTTGCTTAGGGCCTCGCTAAGTTGCTGAGGCTGGCTTTGAACTCGCGATCCTCCTGCCTCAGCCTCCCAAGTGCTGGGATTACAGGCGTGCGCCACTGCGCCCCGCTAGCAGTGTATTTTCTAGTAAAGAAAAAAACTTTCAGATTTTCTCAATCTTGCAAAATTGGGAGTAAGAAAGAAATAGAGGGAAAGTCATAACACCAGAATGGATACTGTCTCACAGGTCCCCAGACAAGCCAGGTGTGGGCCCATCCTCGGGGAGGAGGAGAGTCACTGGGATTGCTCAGAGGCAAAAGCCTTCGGGGACTTGTGACTTTGTCATTGAGGGGTGAAGATCGTGATCTGGATCCCAAGGGCACTGTGGTCTGTAGTACATATATTTGAGAACTATAGCTGAAATATTCAAGTGAGGAGCCAGACACTTGAGAAAATAGGGCAATTTTCTACCCCACCCCCACCCCCCTTTACAAAGAAACAGCGGAGGCCGGAAATGTAGCTCAGTGGTACAGTGATTTCTGGCCTGTGCGAAGCTCTTGGTTCAATTCCCAGCACCACCAAAAAGAAAGAAAGAAAACAATCATCAGTCCTGGGTGATTCCTGGGGTCAGCCTTGAGCGGAGGGCCCGTGGCTTACTCCTTCCTGAGGGACACAGCCTAACAGTCCACCCGCTGGACTTACCATGAGGCTTCATTATGGGCAGCAATTCAGTGCAAACATTTCTAGTAGCAAAAAAGTTTGTCCTCAAGGTCATCTCAGCTTGAATGTCGAAGGGTGTTGGATCATCCACTTTCAAAAGACAGAGAAACAAAGAGGAAGTCACCCCCCAACACACACTCATGAGAAAGTGGATCCTATTGCGTAACAATTAATTAAAGGAGAAACAAACTTTTTAAAGCTCTAGTGGTTGGTTCTCAAACTTCAGTGTGCATGGGAATCACCTGCAGGGCCTGTAATAACCGCTTTCTGGGTCACAGCCGGGGCGTTGGTACTGCTGCAGCTGCTGGGCTTCCCCCCCACTTCCAGACCCCTGGCTCGCTGCTGCTCCTCAAACTTGAAAGTCACAGGCGACACCTGGGGTTTGTGTTAGAATGCAGGTTTTGATTCAGCAGGTGTGCGGTTATGGCGCGCACAGGATCCTCCACCTTTTGCCTAGGAAGCCGGGTATTTATCCGCCAATTCCTCAGCCAATGGCTGGAGTCCACCCCGGACTGTCAATTCCTGGTTCAGCTGCTCCCCAAAGCCCACTGGCTGAGTTGGAGGTGCTGGTGAGAGGAAGCCATGGTCGGAGGCAGCGCAACAGTGAGTGCGGGGGCTGGGGTGGTAGCTCAGTGGTAGAAAGCTTGCCTAGCACGTGAGATACTTGGTTCATCCTCAGCACCACATAAAAATAAATAAGGCTATGGTGTCCACCTCCAGCTAAAAAAAATTAAAAAAAAAAAAAAGTGAGTGCCTAGGGCCAAAGGCACAGCGACTTCTGCATAATGGGTCCTTTTCCTCTTCCTGTCTCAGGCTTTTCTTCCCCCCTCGGTTGTAAGTGAAGCTGACCTGTTTCTTTATACTCCTGGACCATGGCAACTCAACTTTCTTCATTGAGAAACTGCTGGAATAAATAATCTCTTTGATTTTTCCCCCCTCAAGGAAGATGCTTCTTAAAAACCACACTTGCGTGTTTGATAACAAACATTAGCTCCCTGGGGGCGGGAACCAGCCTCGCTTCCCTTTGCCCAGAGCCTATCAAAGCTCTCCATTAAACCAACTGTGAAATCCACTCATGTGCAAGTGCGCGCTAATTGTGTCTTAGCGACTCATTTCCTGTCCTGAGCAGATGTCTCCAGGCATCTATGAATGCGCCCTTGTTTCACAGGGAAAGCGAAAGCCAAAAGTGATTTTGGAGACCCTTGGCAGAAAAATGGGTCTTGCAGTGGACAGAAAGCTGATGAGCTTCGCGAGGCGTGGCTCCCTCTCGGGAGGCCGGTTTTCCTACAAACAACCACAGCTGAAAGTTCTGGGAGGGCCCTGGGCGGCGCACGGGCCTGCACAGGCCAGCGAGCCGGCGGGGCAGGCACGGCAGGCAGGGCGCGCGGAGTCGGGGGCCTGGGCCCGCCTGAGCTCCGCGATCCAGGAAAGCGAAGGACCGCCTGGTAAGGCGGCCGCTGAACGCATCTCAGGGGCTGGCACCGCCCTCGCGGATCACTCAAGTGGAAGGTGGGGGCGCCTGCGGCTTGCAGCCCGCACCCTCGGAGCGCCGCGGGGAGACCTCCCTCCGAGCCCCGCACCTACTCTTAAAGGCGATGCCTGCGTTGTTGACCAGCACATTGAGACCCCCGTACTCCCTGCGGAGGAAGTCGCGCAGGGCGCGGATGCTCTGCAGGTCGTCGATGTCCAGCTGGTGGAAGCGCGGGCTCAGGCCCTCAGCCTGCAGCTTCTGCACCGCTGCCCGGCCCCGCGCCTCGTCGCGCGCGGTGAGCACCACGTCCCCCGAGAACAGCCGGCACAGGTCGCGCGCGATGGCGAAGCCGATGCCCTTGTTGGCTCCGGTGACCAGCGCCACGCGGCTGCAGGACGACATGGCCGGGTGGGCAGCGCCGGACACCTGCGTGGAGAGCGGACCTGTCAGAGGACCACCCCGGGTGCGCGCTGCGGAGCGGGGCCAGGGCCGGAGCAGCCACTCAGATCTAAGTTCTGGGATCCAGCGCTACGACTCCTAGAGAACAAGGCCCCCGCGTCGGTCCCTCCCCTCTGAGGAGGGGCTGTCTGATCCCGAAGGTTTCGTAACGCCCCCGCTCCCGGGTCCGCCTCCTCCCTGCGCAGGGGTTTTGATCTAGGCTCAGAAATGGGGGGCGATCGTCCAGACGCGCCTTCCTCTAAGCAACACGAATGGGCGATGGGCTACGGGTTCTTAGCAGTTGGACCAAAGCAACTATTTCTGGAGAATTCCAAAGGCAGAAAAACAAGTGCTGAGTAATTTTCTTGGGCGTGAGCCCATTATCCATTGCAAAATGCAAATGTTCTCTTCTGCCTAACGTGCATGAAAATACTTAAACATAGTAACTGCTTCTGCAGACAACGATCCTCTTGCTCGCTCCGGAGAGAACTAGCGGAGATAAGTTCTGTGAGTAGACAGGTGTGGCGGGCTTCCCTGCTCCGGGCGCCCCTGGGCGCCCCCAAGTGGGAGAGGATGTTCGCTGAGTGCCAGATCCTTTATAGGAATGTTTTATGTAATCCCAACATACGTCCATGGTGTCAGGTGTCTGCCTTAAGCTTTGGTTGGAGGAGGGTGCCTTAAGCTTTGGTTGGAGGAGGGTGTCTCTCTATAGATACTTCTCCAAATAGATCTAGATTCATCTGCCTTTCCCCTCGCAGTGAGATCTGTACACCCACCCACATCATTAAAGGCGTGGCAGTGCGATTAGAGCCCCACCCATCTTCTTCAGTGTAACCCCAGCCTGTTTGATTGGTGACTTCGAGATTTGGGGACGACGGTGATCTCAGCTGGCCTAACTGCTTGGTTCCTGTTACCCTGACTCCACCCTCTTATAAAGCCAATACCTGAGGTCAGGAAGGTGGGCACCTGCTGGCCTAAGGTGCCTCAACCCAGCATATCATTCTTTTTCTGCCTGAGGATTAGTTGCCCCTGGGTTCAATCCCTAGTACCAAAAAAAAGAAAAAAAAAGAAATTTGTCTTAGTTCTAGTTGGACACTATACCTTTATTTTATTTTTATGTGGTTCTGAGGATCACACCCAGGACCTCACACATGTTAGGCAAGTGCTCTACCACTGAGCCACATCCCCACTCAAAATACTTTCTAATTTACCTTTTTTTTTTAACTGGGGAATGAACTCAGGGGCACTCGGTCACTGGGCCACATCCCCAGCCCTATTTTGTATTTTATTTAGAGACAGGGTCTCACTGAGTTGCTTAGGGCCTTGCTAAGTTGCTGAGGCTGGCTTTGAACTCGCGATCCTCCTGACTCAGCCTCCCAAATCGCTTGGATTACAGGTGAGTGCCACTGTGCCCGGCTTTCTAATTTACCTTTGATGTCCTCTTTGACCAACAGTATTTGTAAGTGTTTTTTTTTTTTTTTTTTTTTTTTTTAATTTCCAACTCTTCCAGGATTTCCCAGCTATTTTGCTGCTGATGATTTCTAACTTAATTCCACTGTGATCACAGAACATACTTTGACACTTAAATTCTTTTTTAAAGAGTTTCAAAACAGCCAGGTGCAGTGGTACATGCCTGCAATCCCAGCTACTTCAGCCCAGGAGTTTGGGTCCAGTGCAGGCAGTGAGACCCCCATCTCTTAAAAAAAGAAAGGAGTTTCAAAAGCAGATAGACATTTTTTTTTCTTCTCACGGACATATTAAACCATGGTTTATGTAAAGGCAATAATCTCACGAAGGTAAACCTTGGTGAAGGAAAGGGAACAACTGCAACCTTGAACTGCGTGGGAAGATCAAGGGGAGGGACCAGGACCAGGTGGGTGAGGCCTGGGAAGCAGGGAGGCTTTTCTCTTGCAGCAGAGTGAGTGGGGTGGTTACAAGTGTGCCCTGAAGGCATCTTAGTTCTTGGAAGGTTGAGAAATTTGAGTCATTGTTGAGAAAGATTCGTTTGGGAGATTTAGGAACAGAACAGACATTTGCAGAATGGTAAAGTGATTTATTAGGCAGCGTCCAGACTCCTCTGAATCAAGGACCCATGGGATCTGTGGTCATAAAGATCAAGAAAGCTGGGTCAATCTCCTGATCCTCTCACCCCCAAATGTCCAGCTGCTGGTGCAGGGGGGACAGTAGTTAAATTACAACAGGAGAGATGTGCAAGGAAAGGATTGGAGTGCAGAATCATGGCCACTGGGGGCAGAAGAAAGGATGTGATGGCACTGGAGCTTCGTAAGGAAGGAAAGTGGAAGGCCTGAAGGAATGGGGGTCTCCAAAGGCGGGGGATCCTGGTGGATGGCACAGGAGACTGGAGCCAAGCCAACTATCTTGGTGCACTTTCTGTTGCTATGACAAAATACCTGAGGCTAGGAAATGTATAAGGAAAAAAGGGTGATGTCTGGCGGTCCAAGATTGTGGTGCTAGTATCCATTCAGTTTCTGATGATGGCCTTCTTGATGGAGAATCGGAAAGGGAAAGCAAGCACTAGCGGGAGGGGCTTGTGGGGAGATAGTGAGGGGAGATTCTGGGTCCCCTAAAACAGCCTGATCTCATGATGATTGCCTCATTCTCGTGAGAGCTACCTCAATCCCCTGAAGAGGTAGAGCCCCTGTGACCTAGTTGCTGCTTAAAAGTCCCAACACTGCCGGGTGCTGAGGTGCATGCCTGTAATCCCAGTACTTGGGAGGCTGAGGCAGGAGGATCGCGAGTTCAAAGCCAGCCTCAGCAACTTAGCAAGGCCCTAAGCAACTCAGTGAGACCCTGTCCCTAATAAAATACAAAATAGGGCTGGGGATGTGGCTCAGTGGTGGAGTGTCCCTGGGTTCAATCCCCAGTACCAAAAAAAAAAAAGAAAAAAAAAAAAAAGGTCCCAACACCATTACCTTTCAACATGAGTTTGGACAGGGATAAACATACTCAAACCAGAGCGGTCAGTTTGAGATGATGTAGGATATAGCCAGCCTGCTCACATTCATCCCTGAAGGGTTGTCAGGGTAGCTTGGGGAATTCTGTTGATCATAGCAGTGGCTTAAAAATTTTGCATGTTGCAATCCCTGGAGATTTTTAAAAAATGTTAAGTGCTGAGCCAGATGCGGTGTTGCATAGCTGTAATCCCAGCAGGTTGGGAGGCTGAGGCAGGAGGATCACAAGTTCAAAACCCAACTCAGGAACTTAGCAAGGTCCTAAGCAACTTAGTGAGACCCTGCCTCTAAATAAAAATTAAAGAGGGCTGGGGATGTGGCTCAGTGGTTAAGCACTCTGGGGTTCAATCCCTGGTACCACCCCTCCCCCCAAAAAAAAGTAAGCGCTGATACCTGGCTGGCATCCCAGGTATTGTGATTTGATTGGTCTGGGATTCGACTGAAGCGCTGGGTGATTTAAAAGTGCTCCAGGTGATTTCAACGTGCAGCAGTTTGAGAGCATTGGGTGAAAGGAATAGGTTACTGGATAAAAGTGACAAAGTGACATCCTCTTCAAAAGAGCCAGGGTCAGGTTGGGGTATAACTCAGTTGGTAGAGTGCCTGCCTCGCAAGCACAAGGCCCTGGGTTCAATCCCCAGCACCGCAAAAAAAAAAAAAAAAAGAAAGAAAGAAAGAAAGAAAGAGCGAGCCGGGGTCTTTGGAAGGAAGAGACAGTCTGGAAATGGCACAGGCTGTTGTGGCAGATAGGAGAGTGCCCCTCCTGCAAAGCGTCCTCACCCACCCCCAGGCTGGCAGAAGGTCGCAGATGTGACTAAGGATCCCTGTGGCCAGGAGGTCCTGGTTATCCAGGTGGCTCCAGTGTGGTCACAAAGAATCTTGATGAATGGAAGGCGCGAGGCTCAGACTGCTGTGACAAGTGGGGCAAGACCCCCGCTGCTGGCTTGCTGCTGGAGGAAGGGGTCCTGAGCCAGAGGACGCAGGTGGCGAGGGGAGGGGCCGTTTCCCCCAGCTTCCAGATGGGCAAAGCTGCCCCGGGACTTCTGACAACCACGGCACTGTTGTGACCACTGATCTGGTGTCAGTTACTGGGGCAGCATCAGGAGCGAGCTCAGGGATCGGGGAGGATGCCTGTCACGCCCAGGGCAGAGGAAATCACCATTCCCTTGTACCGGTCAGCCTGGACGAAGGGCTGGGATTATGAGCTCATCTTCCAGAAAAGGAGAAATTCTGGGGTATGTTTCTGAGGGACGAGGAAGAATGAGTTCCAGGGGAGAAGCTGCCCGACACCCGCTAGGTTCCAGGCACATCTGGGGTGAAGTGATGGAGTCGGGAGGCTCCCTGCCCCACGGAGCTGCTCCTGCTTACTCACTGTTGTGATCTTGGGCAACCTTCCTGGTCGCTTGGCGCCTCCATTTGCTCATCTGTAAAATGGGAATAATTACAGTGCTACCTCTTATGATGCTGCGAGGATTGAGTTCATGCTGTAAAAGTGCTTAGGGCAGCGTTGTCACAGGGTCGCACTGGATGACTCACCTGCTGTTGTTACATTCTTTGCAAAGGAAGACAGACACCCCCTGACACCAATATTGACGTCTTCCCTTCAGTTCGCAGCAGCTGTGCCAGGCACAGGTTCAATTTGCTAGAGGTGGAAAACAAGCAGGCAGGGGAGGGAGGAGAAGTGTGGCCAGCCTCGCCTTTCGGGAAGCACCCTTGCGTCCTCCTGTTAGAAGACACAGGTTGCTGCAGGCAGGTCTGGGCAGGAAGGGGCCCCATTGTTTTTCTAGAAGCAAGACGAAGGTCAGGTTCCCAAGTCAAAAGAAAAGGTGGACAGACCTCTTGGTAACTCCCCACTCCCCCTTCTCCGTCCCCTGTCCTTCTCAGGGCTGGACCATTAGGTGGGCCAGCTTCAGGACAACGGTGCTCAGTGCCACGGAGGCGGGGGGAAGCCTGTCCTGGTGCCACCTCACAGAGCCACCACCCCACTTCCCTCTCCCCCATGCTCTGTGCCCGAGTGCTTCAGTGGGGCGTCCCTGGCCCCAGCAGGACTGAGCGGGGAGGACAGCAGGCCTGTGACTATTCCTGAGGACACCCTGGTGACCATCCCTTTGGTGGCCTGGGTTGGTTTCTGGCCTTTAGATTCAGAGTGACTCAGGGAAAGTGGCTGCTGGCTGTAAGCGCTGCTGTCCTGGGGGAAGCTGGCCTCCCTGCCCGTGTGGCCCGAGCATGGGCTCCACGCCCGGGAGAAAACTGGCCAAGGCCCCGGTAGCCTGGAGAAGGACCCTGGTTGGCCTGGATCCTCGGTACCCCTCAGGCTGCTGAAGCCTGAGCCAGAAAACATGGGCCCAAGTCCTTGACCTGTCCCTAGGACCCACGTCACTGCTTGTTGTAAAACCTGCTTATTCTTTAATCCCTTAGCGTGGAAATGCACTGTCACACACAAACATAAAAGTCCCTCCCGGGCTGGGGATGGGCTCAGTGAGGCAGGACTTGCCTAGCATGCGGTAAGGCCCTGGGTTGCATCCTCAGCGCCACACAAAGCATAACAAATAAAATAAAGGTATTGTGTCCATCTGCAACTGAAACAATAATGATTTAAAAATGTCATTCCATACATTTCTGGCGAGTAATGTGCTACTACCTCCTTGGACAGCAATGAGACCCTATCTTTTGAAATTTTAAAAGATGCATCTTTTGCCCGAAGGTGACTCATGGGAGTTTATCCTATAGTGACTCTCCTACAAGTGACATGACAACAGGACAGAATGTTCTTTAAGAGAAGCTCCCAACTTGTTCCTGCAAAAGTCAACAGTTATCCAGAAAGATA
>JAJEJO010002801.1:0-14988 GCA_020662805.1 Glaucomys volans
TGAGGTACAACTTTTTGTCTCTATGCTTGTGCATGTAGATTCATACCATTTGTGGTATTTTATTTCAATTTTTCTTTTAATGCCAAAGACAACCTTCTAATTGATTTTATTACACAAAACACAATTTGAAATACCAGATATTTGATAGTTTGAAATGCTAGATACTTGACTTAAATGCCACACTATTACACAGTGCCAAAATATACCTGTTGAACTGAACCAAAACATTCAACATGTGTTCCTATTCCTAGTCCATCCTAATTCTTCTCCATAGTTCTCAAATTAGGGATTCCTTTATAATTCCCTAATCACAGCATTCACCAGTTATAGCCAGATCATTTATAGACAGTACCGTCCATAAAAGTACTATGCTAGACCCCAACAAGCAATATCCAGCAATAATTAAATTATCATCAATAAGATTAGTCAAGCAAATAAACACATACTTTTCCCTTCAAAATTAAAAGCAAATTTAGGTGGAAACTACCAATGTCCTTTAATAGCCGATTAGGTAAAATGGGATGTTTAGCAAAGATTCTTTCTCCCTCCTCCAACCCCGTGCAGTACTAATAACTCTCCCCACCTACACCTCCCAACTTGAGAAAAAAATACATCTCCCACTTTTGTGATAAACTGTGCTTTTCTGTACAGATCATATAATCAGAAATTCAACAACCAACGGAAAATACCTAAAAATGGAACATACTGTAAAAAGTTTTACTGTTCACCTCTTCCATGAAACAAAAGTATGATCTCCAAGCATCTGACTTATAACATAGAAGTATACTTTTCTATTCACGTTTTGACTGAACTGCATGCTCTCAGTCCACTAAGATATTAAAATTTTAATGGTGTTTTCACAGAAAAAGAATTCTCCCAGGAACTCTTTCAGCAAGTACAACCATTTAATATTGTTCAACTAACATCCATTCAGGGTCTGCAGGTACCTTCAGTGTGGGAGGGGTACAGCAATGAATAAATATGACGTGACACCTGCAGCAGCTTACATGAGGAAAATACAGACATGTAAGCGGAGAATTTTAGTACAACATAGTAAGTGCTAAGATAGAGGTAAGTACAAGGCAGGGTGGGAAAGCCAGGAGGAACAGATTTCCTAGAGAAAAGATCTAAACTGATCCTTTAAGACCTGGTGGACCACGCCTATAATTCCAGCTACTCGGGAAGCTGAGCCAGGAGGAACACAAGTTCCAAGACCACCTGGGCTGTCTCAAAATAAAATGAAAAGTGCTGGAAATGTAGCGCAGTGGTAGAGCAGCCCTGGGTTCAATCCCCAATACAAAAAAAGAAAAGGATCCCTTCTTCTAGGCAGGGGCGATGGGTGCATGCCTTAACGAGATTGAAGCAGGTTCATTCCAAGTTCGAGGTCAGCCTCAGCAACTTAGGAAGACCCTGTCTCAAAATAAGAAATAAAAAGAGCTTAGTGGCAAAGCTACCATGAGTTCAATCCCCAATATGGGGGAGGAGACGGGGCTGAAGACAAATGGTACAAATAATGACAACAGAAGCATAAAAGAACAAAAACCATGGGCAATTTGGCATTACTCTAGCACGGTGGCTGCAGAGGCCTGTGGCCGCCCGAGCACCAGGCAGACCCTTGAGATACAGACCGATCAGCGAACCCAGGAAATCTGCCACCAGCGCCAAGACGCTGAGTATCGCTAGGGTTTGCTCCCCATTCACTTCTGGAGCTGGTTCTGAGATGGGTCCTAGTGCGAGTACTCCCCGGAGGGCAGAGCGGGTGACGTCCACGACCTGCTTCCCTTTGGGTGTGAGACAGCCGTTGCCCTGCCCACATACCTCGGGACTCCACTTAAAATCAACGAAGTGCGAGCCCTAGGTCAACTTGGGGGCTCCTTCACACACTGACAAGGGAGAAAAGAGGAGGAGGAAGGGGAAATAAATGGCCTCAGGACCGATCCAAGGCACTATGACACAAGACACCAATATCACATCCCACTCGAGTGGCCTCTCTGATGTCCCATGCTCCAAGAAGTCGGAGCTGGGAAGGAGCGTCCTCCGGCAGGAAGGAGCGGGGAAGAACCAGGCCCCCGTTTCCCGTCACCTTCAGGCTCCGGGCCCCCAGGGACAAAGTCCGCCCCTCTGTTTACCTTGGTCATGCCAACCCCCACCACAAACACCCGGCGCAGGGGCGGAGACCTGCACGCGCGAGAAGACATGGCTCGGCCTGCTCCCGGCAGACACAAGCTCAGCAGAAGTGAGTTCCGATCGACTGAAGCCGAGGCAGCACCGAGCGCACTCAAGGCCGAGACAGCGGGAGGCGGGGCCGGCGGGAGGCGGGAGGCGGGGCCGGCCGGGCGGACTCTGCTTGTGCGCATGCGCGTCGGCGCGCGCCTGGCGGCGCGTGCCCTGCGGGGCGTTAGGCAATCCTCTCCGGCCAGGAGCAAAGTCTTTGTAGCCTGACGCCAATCAGCCCCCACCTCCTGGACCTGTGTAGTCTTTAGCTTGAGAGAGAAAGCCAGAGAAGGCCGGAGTATGGCTGGAGACGGGAGGGGTTGGCCAAAAGGGGGCTGTACAAGCTTGAGATTCTCTAAAGTTCTTTTGATGAGGTTCATTTTAATGTTCTCTATCGTGTTAGTGATGGTGGTGCAAGAATCAATGCATGAGCCGGGCGTGGTGGCGCACGCCTGCAATCCAAGTGATTTGGGAGGCTGAGTCAGGAGGATCACGAGTTCAAAGCCAGCCTCAGCAATTTAGCGAGGCCCTAAGCAACTCGGTCAGACCCTGTCTCTAAATAAAATACAAAATAGGGCAGGGGATGTGGCTCAGTGGCCGGGTGTCCCTGAGTTCAATCCCTGGTTCCAAAGAAAGAAAGAAAAAAAAAAAAGAATCAATGCATGTGGTAAAACTTAACTATACAGTCATCAAGGGAAGAGGCATCTTGTGCACAGATGCACAATCTTCAGTCTCGAGCTATGCGCCTTTCTTTTCTAACCTGAAATTCTCAAGTGTTGTTTTACTAGGATAAAATGAAGTGGTGAGGTAGGATGGAAGAAGTAAGGGTAAGTAGCACGAGGGCTTGCATGTGGCCATGTTACAAGGTCCAGATTTAAAGTCCATTTTCACATGGATTAAGTAAAAGTCCAGACTTAAAGGCTGTTTTCACATACTCTGATCACAAACAACACTATTAAATCTATTGTTAAACCTTAGCTACAGGTAAACCAATGTATTATTGTTTAAATGCACAAAGCAGAACACATCAAAAACAAAGGAAGAGCTGGATGTGGTGGTGCATACCTGTAATCTCAGTCACTTGGGAGGATGAGGCAGGAGTACTGCAAGTTCAAGGTTAGCCTCTGCGACTTAGTGAGGAGACCCTAAGCAACTTAGATGTCTAATGTACAGCATGGATGGCAATGGATAAGCTAATTAATTTGATTATGGTAATCATTACACAATGTATATACATATCAAATTATTTTATGCACCTTAAATATATTCAATATTTATTTAACAAATACTTTTAAACTGCTATAAAAATACAGAACATGCTAAATATCCATTAAAAGTGAATGGATTAGCTGGGCATGGTGGTGCACACCTGTAATCCCAGTGGCTCAGGAGGCTGAGACAGAAGGATCACAAGTTTGAGGACAGCATCAGTGATGTAACGCAGTAGTAAAGTGCCTCTGGGTTCAATCCCTGGCACCAAAAACAAACAAACAAAGGAAAATAACCCCATGCTGGAAATGGGTGAAATGTCAGAAAATGGCTTCATCCGAGTACATGTCCAGTTACCATGACAAAGCAGAATTAAAAACACCCTCTTAGATCATGTGTCTGTACTGTAGATTTTACATGTATAAATATGACTAGCTAAGTTGGTAGAGTGCTTCCTTAGCATGCACAAGTCCCTGGTTCAATCCCAGCCCCACCTGTGTGTGTAGATATATAGATATATAGATAGATTGATAGATAGATAGATAGATAATCTAGGCACCTTCTAGATCCAACTCTCAAACTGTACACAAGTGTCTTTTTATGATCTGTTTAGTGCTCTACTTTTTACATTCTTTTTTTGGAGGTTCTGCTATTTAAACCTTATCCCTAAGCATAGTGCTAAAGTTCTCTCTTGTGTTCCTAAGTGCAAGAAGGTTTAGATAACATGCCTTATAGAGAAAATCTATATATTAGACATATTTACTTCAGGCATTAATTATAATGCTATTAGTCTTGCATTCAAAGTTAACGAATAAACAGTATATAAGTAATTATGTCATACATAAAACAAGGAAAATTTTATATTGATTGCTTGACAAAAATGTAACCTGAGGCTAGTAGAAAACTAACACTGTATTTCCTCTAGGAGTAATGGTTTGTCATTCATGAAGTCAAAGCACACATCAACTTTATAGAACATAACTATTATGAAAAATGAGAATTGAAAGTAAGGTGCAGTTACGCAAGCCTGTAGTCCCAGCTACTTGGGAGGTTGAAGCAGGAAGATTGAAAGTTTGAGGACAACTTGGAATGTTACCACCATTTGGTCCATTTATTCCACTCCTCGGCATATACCCAAAAGACTTAAAATCAGCATACTATAGTGACATGACCATACCAATGTTCATAGCAGCTCAATTCACAATAGCTAAGCTATGTAACCAATCTAAGTGCCCTTCAACAGATGAATGGATAAAGAAAATATGATACACATACACAATGGAATATTACTCAGACATAAAGAAAAATGAAATTACGGCATTTGTCGGTAAATGGATGGAACTGGAGACTATCATGCTAAGTGAAATAAACCCATCCCAAAAAACCAAAGGCCAAATGTTATTTCTGATATGCAGATGCTAATTCACAATAAGGAGAGGAGAGAATAGAGGTACTTTGGGTTAGACAGAGGGGAGTAAAGGGAGGGGAGGGGGATGGAAACTATCATGTTAAGTAAAATAAGCCAATCCCAGCAGAGCTCAGTGGCACATGTCTATAATCCCAGTAGCTGGGGAGGCTGAAGCATAAGGATAGCATGTTCAAAGCCAGCCTCAGCAACTTAGCAAGGCCCTCAACAACTTAGTGACACACTGTCTCTAAATAAAATATAAAAAGACCTGGGGATATGGCTCAGTGGTTGAGTATCCCTGGGTTCAATCCCTGGTACCAAAATAATAATGATAATAATCACAAGAAGAAGAAGAAGAAGAAGAAGAAGGAGGAGGAGGAGGAGGAGGAAGAGGAGGAGGAGGAGGAGAAAGGAGGGGGAGGGGGAGGAGGAGGAGGAGGAAAAGCTGCCAGTTCCAAAACAACAAAAGGCCAAATATTCTCTGTGATATGTGGATGCTGACTCACAATAGGCAGGGGAGTGGGTTCACCAAATTAGACAAGGGAAGATCCTCCAAACAAAAACTGAACAAAGAAACTATAGAACTAAATAATACAATCAATGATATGGACTTAACGGACATGTATAGAGTATTCCATCCATCATCAAGTGAATACACTTTCTTCTCAGCAGTTCATGGATCCTTCTCCAAAATAGACCATATACTATGCCACAAGGAAGCCATTAATAAATACAGAAAAACCAGAGATACTACCTCGTATTCTGTCAGACCATAATGGAATGTGATTAGAAATCAATGATAAAATAAAAAACAAGAACTACTCCTATACCTGGAGACCAAATAATATACTATTGAACGATGCAATGATAACAGAAAACATCAAGGAGGAAATAAAAAAATTCTTAAGAGGTAAACAAGAACAACGATACAACATATCAAAATCTCTGGGACACTCTGAAAGCAGTACTAAGAGGAAAGTTCATTGCATTGAGCTCATACATTAAAAAATAAAAAGTCGCTGGGCGAGGTGGCGCACACCTGTAATCCCAGCGACTCGGGAGGCTGAGGCAGGAGGATCACGAGTTCAAAGCCCGCACTCAGCAACTTAGTGAGGCCCTAAGCAACTCAGTGAGACCCTGTCTCTAAATAAAATACAAAACAGGGCTGGGGATGTGGCTTAGTGGTCTAGTGTCCCTGAGTTCAATCCCTGGTTCCAAAAAAAATAAAAAATAAAAAAATAAAAAGTCAACAACTTAATGACCTAACATTACATCTCAGAGCTCTAGAAAAAGAAGAACAAATCAACACCAAAAGTAGTAGAAGACAGGAAATAATTAAAATCAGAGCTGAAATCAATGAAATTGAAACAAGAGAAACAATTTTTAAAAATGGCAAAACAAAAAGTTGGTTCTTTGAAAAAGTAAACAAAATTGATAAACTCTTAGCCACACTAACAAAGAGAAGAAGAGAGAAAATTCAAATTACTAAAATTCATGATGGAAAAGGAAATACCACAACAGACACCATTGAAATACAAAACATAATTAGAAGTTACTTTGAAAATCTATACTCCAACAAAATAGAAAATCCTAAAAACATCGGTAAATTTCTAGAGACATATGAACCTCACAAACTGAACCAGGAGGACATACACAATTAAACAGATCAATTTCAAGCACCAAAATAGAAGAAGCCATCAAAAGCCTACCAACCAAGAAAAGCCCAAGACCGGATGGATTCTCAGATTAGAATAAGGGGGAGAGTAGGGGGAAGGGAGGGGGAATGGGAATGGGAAAAACAGTTGAATTAAATGGACATAACTTTCCTATGTTCATATATGAATACACGACCAGTGTAACTCCACATCATGTACAATCACAAAAATGGGAAGTTATACTCCATGGATGTATGATATGTCAAAATACATTCCACTGTCATGTATAACCAAAAGGAACAAATAAATTTTTTTTTTTTTTTTTTTAAAGTTTGAGGCAAGTCTAAGCAACTTAGCAAGATCCTGTCTCAAAATAAACAAGGCTGAGGGTATAGTCCAGTGAGAAAGCACTCCTGGGTGCCATTTGCAGGAGAGAGAGGTGGGGGAGAGAAGCAAGAAAAAGAATGGAGGTAAAAAGGAAGGAAGTGGGTAAGGAAGGAACTTTGGAGGAAGCAGAGGGGTCCTGAAACGGCACACTAAGCAGCCTCGTTAGCAATTGAGTCCCCTGTCTCTCTCAATTTAAGGCTGACTGACCTCAGGGATACAAGAGAACACCTTGTCCCTAGAAGGAAAATGGAAATAGTGAAGCTGTAGTTTATAGGTGGTTTTCATTATTTTAAAAGTCCTAATTAAGAAATCATACAGCCGGGCGCGGTGGCGCACGCCTGTAATCCCAGCACTTGGGAGGCTGAGGCAGGAGGATCACAAGTTCAAAGCCAGCCTCAGCAACTTAGCGAGGCCCTAAGCAACTCAGTGAGACCCTGTCTCTAAATAAAATACAAAATAGGGCTGGGGATGTAGCTCAGTGGTGGAGTGCCCCTGGGTTCAATCCCCAGTATCAAAAAAAGAAAAAAAAGAAATTATATAGGGCGCCCGCCGCCCTGGCCGGCCTCGGCGTCCCTCGCTCCGCCGCGCCGCCGTCACCTTCCTCCTCCCCACTTCGCTGGGGTGGCGGCCCCGGGCTGGGACCGGTCCGGGGAGGGGGAGCGGCTTCGACAGCGGCGGTGGACGGGGCGGGACGCGCCGTGGCCCCCTGGGGGTGGCCGCGGTGTCGGTCGGAGCGGGTGTCGCCCTTCCCTCTGCGTCCTGGGGCTCAGGAGGTCGACCAGCACGTTTCGTGAGGACTGGTTAATCTCCGGTCCTCCTCTCGGGCAGCGGTGGGCCAGCTGTCCCGGCGTGGAGATGGTGTGGCAGGTGGGACGCCTCTGGATCTCCCATGCTCCCTGACACACACACACACACACACACACTCTCTCTCTCTCTCTGTCTCTCTCTCCCTCCCTCCCTCCCTCTCTCTCTCCCTCCCTCTCTCTCCCTCTCTCTCTCTTCTCTTTCTCCTCTCTTCTCTCTCTTCTCTCTCCTCTCCCTCTCTCTGTCTTCTCTCTTCTCTCCCTCTCCCTCCTCCTCCTCCTCTCTTTCTTTCCCTCCCTCGCTGTTGCTCTCACTCTCTTTCTTCTAATCTTCCCAGGTCAACCAGTTGTCTGAAAGAAAAAAAGCCGTCAATTCAACCAATTGTCCTGGTCTGAGTTAGTCTCTACACAGGGCCTTTGGAATCTGTTTTTTATCTTTTTTTTTTTTTTCCCCTTTCTTTCCTTCTCCGCTCTTTTCTTTCCTTGTCGCCTGCCTACCTTCTCTCTCTTCTGCTCTTGCTTTCTCTCTTTCTCTCCCCCTTACTATCTGGCCAGGTCGACCAGTTGTCTCAAAGAAAAACCACCAGGTTAACCAGGTGCCTCTATCTAAGAAGTCTTCTTCCTGAACTATGTACGTTTTTTGTCTATGTTCTTTTTTCCCCCATCTGCTTTTTTCTCTTCTTTCACTTTTTCTTCTTCTTATCTCTCTCTCTCTCTCTCTCTCTCTCTCTATCTCCCCTTTTCACCCCCTCTCACGACCCCCCCAACCCCATCATTCCCAAAAGAACCCCACCTCATTTAACTCTTCTCTCTCTGGTGGATGATCGAACACATGCTCTCTCCTGACCCCATCTTTGTGCAATGTTATAGCCTACATGTTTCTCCTCTCTTTCCTCATTGTCTCTGTCTCCTCATCTTCCTCCTCCTCCTCCTCCTCCACCTCCACCCTTTCCTATATTCATTTTTACTTTTTTTTCCCTTACATTTGCTGTTTTTAGTTATACAAAACAGTAGAATGACTGTACATAGCATTTCTTATTCCCACATACAAAATTTTTTTCACATTCATTCGGGATACATACATCAAGTAATTGCTTTTCTGTGTCTGGGCTATTTTCTTTTTCTACTGGTCAGTACCTGGGACACAACCTCAAAAGCCAAAGGAGATGCTCTTTGGTGTTTGTGTATTACCTTCCTTCCTTCCTTCCTTCTTTCCTTCCCTCCCTCCCTCCCTCCTTCCCTCCTTCCCAAAGGCTGTGATTCTGGGCATCAGCAGGAACAGAGGACTTTATCTTTGATATTTTTTAGTTGCCAGTGGATATTTGTTTATTGATTCATTCGCTCGCTCCCTCGCTTGCTCACTCACTCACTCACTCATACATATGTGGTGCCAAGAATCAAACCCACCCCAGTGCCTCACACATGCCAATGAAGGATTCCAGCTTCCAGAAACAGGGGACTTTTATAAATAAATAAATAAATAAATAAATATTTATTTAATAAATATAAATTTTAATAAATATATTTAATATATACATTTATTTATATATTTCTTATTTGTAGGTAGACATGATATCTTTCTGTTCTTGCTTTATTTTTAACAGGGGACTTTCAAAGGCTATATTTCATGTGTTCTTGGTTGTAGTTTTAATTCACTGGTTAATTTGGGAGATAGTCATTTCTGAGATCCTCTGATACCATCCCCCAAATATGGATTACTTCATTCCTTTGATGGGTGTATACTCAAGGACACATAAATCTGCCTGAAGTGGAGAAGACAGGGTGTCCTCAATTGCTGATGCTGACATCAACCTGACATGCTCCTCTCAGCCAGCCTGGAATTCCGGGACATTGGGCTCTCCTTCCTTCTTCAGATGATGGTGACAAGACATGAATAGGTGACAGGGTTGGTGACCTGGAATGTTTTTTCTCCAGGACGGCTATCAGATCTGCAGTAGAACACATCTGTCCATCCTAAAGAATCTTCAAGGAGAACATGGAATAGAAGGAGTGAATCCCAGACACTCCTCCCATGAGATCAAACACCTCTCCCACTCCCTCCCTCCCCTTCTCATTTCCCCCCACTCTTTTCATCTGGGAAATGAAAACCTGGAGTTTGAATAAGGAATAACAAACAAACAACAACAATAAATACAGAAATCTGAAGAAAAAAAAAAAAAGAAATTATACAGGCTGAGAGTGGTGACACATGCCTGTAATCCCAGTGACTTGGGCAGGAGGATCACAGGTTTAAAGCCAGCCTCAGCAACTTAGGCCCTAAGCAACTTAGCAAGACCCTGTCTCAAAATAAAATAATAAAAAGGTCTGGGGATGTGGCTCAGTGGTTAAATGTCCTGGGTTTAATCCCCAGTAAAAAAAAAAAAAAAAAAAAAGGAATTCTACATTAAAGAAATTATACATTTATAGCCAGTCCATTACCCAGAATAAAAATCACCATAAGTTCAAAACATCCATATCCAGACATTACTATCTAGCAAACTAGATCCTTGAGGGATGGGGAGTAGAGACCAGGCATCAATATTTAGAAGGGTTCTCCCAGGCATCCTCATTATGCTAGGTAAACAGTTATAGGCTACAGGACCAGATCAACTTAATAAAATCTCCAGCTGATAGGGAAGGGATCAAGAATATCCCTAGGGCCTAGCACAAAGCAAGGCATTTATTAAGTGTACATTTGTTTCTTGAAATCCCGGTTGATTAAGACAGCAGTGTGATTGACAGGCTTACACAGCTATCAACCAAATAGAACAGGTCATCAGGTCCAGCGTAATCATTATACAGGATCCACTGGATATCAATTTCAAAATAAGAGTCCATAGAGGTAGAGCAGAGATAATAAGATAATAAAAATTACTTGTTAATGCTGAAAATGTTAAGAAAGAACACTTCCTGCCAGGTGGGATGGCGCATGCCTATAATCCCAGCTTCTTAGGAGGCTGAAGCAGGTGGACAGCAAGTTCCAGGCCAGCCTCCACAATTTAATGAGACCCTGAATAACTTAAACTTTTTAATTAAAAAGACTGGGAATGTAGCTTGGGAGTAAAGCACCCCTGGGTTTAATCCTCAGTACTAAAAATTTAAAAAATAAAAAAAGAACACTTACCTTTCCAATGTGGAGGACTAGATAATTTTAAAATTTCCCTGTTACAAAATATTTAGAAAATGCTGGATAAAATACAACAAACATGCTGGGGTTGTAGCTCATTGGTAGAGCGCTTGCCTAGCATATGTGAGATACTGAGTTCGATCCTCAACACCACATAAAAATAAATAAAGTTTAAAAAAGTGCTTTGAAAAAAAAATACAACACACATTATTTTAAATGTAAGGAATACGGAGGAGGACAAGTTTTCGTTCTAATTTTATACCCATCTGTACAGTTTAAATGTTTGACTTTGTATATATATTACTTTGCTTTGCTATATCATGTCATTGTTCTAATTTTTGTCAATGTGTTTTGTTTCCGTTTGCATTATTTATTCTTGAATAAGCAATACTTAATACATAAATCAAGATTCAAAAAGTACAAAAGGTCAAATCATAAAATTCTCCCTCCCACCCCTATCTCCAGTCTCTTAGTTCTTCTCTTATCCTTTCAGAAATATTTTATGTAAATGTAACCAAATATATGCATACATACCTAAGTAATGTTATTTCCTATATTACCTTAGTCTGCATCTTGTTTTTCTCATATGCCAATGGATTTTGAAGATCAATTCATATCAGTACCTAAAGAGATTTACATGTTTTTATATAGCTGCATAGAATTTGATTTTGGATATTCCATAATTTATTTAACCAATCCCTTATTGATGGGCATTAAAATTGTTTTTAGTCCTTTACTATTATAAATGAAATGCTGTAACGAGTAACCTATAACATACATCATTTTCCTGTGTGGGCATATCTATAGGTTAAATTTCTAAAATTGGAATCCGCAAGCCAAAGAGGTGGTGCATGTCATGGTTTGGATATTAGGTGTCCCCAAAAAACTCTTGTTAATGCAGGAATGTTCAGAGGAAAAATGAGGGGATTGTGAGAAGTATAGTCTAATTAGTTTATCCTAGTTTGAATGGACTCATTGGGTGATAACTGTAGGCAGTTAGGGAATGACTGGAGGAGGTAGGTCACTGGAAGTGTGCCCAAGGGGAGCAGTTTTCCTCCATTGCCACTATCCACCATGGTGTTCTGCCTCACATCTGGCCGAGAGCAATGAAATCAGCCAACCATGGACTGAACCTCTGAAACTTTGAGCCCAAAATAAACACTTCTTTCTCCAAGTTGGTCTTGTTGGGTATTTTGGTCACAGCAACATAAAACTGACTGTGTGTGTGTGTGTGTGTGTGTGTGTGCGCGTGCGTGTACGTACATTGATTTAATGGGTTCTTGGTATGTTGCCCAGGCTGACCTTGAACTCCTGGACTCAAAAAATTCTCCTGCCTCAGCCTCCTGGCAGCTGAAACTACAAGCATATATGTTACTGTGTCCAGCAGAGACTGTGCATTTTTAATTCTAATAGATATTTTGCTAAATACTTTCCAAATAAAGACATTCCCTGCAGCAGTATGAGTATATTCCATATATGCAGCTTTTATAATTAAAATGATAAGACATTTTAAAAATTAGATATCAATTCAGAAGACATTCTAAGGGAGCATTGCTCCTTAAAACCAGCACTATTTTAAAAGGAGGGGGAAAAGTTGTTATTTCCTTTGGCCATGGGAACTTTGTCCCATTTCCTTTGCTCCTCTGCTAGGCTCCCTTAGAGTCCCAGAAACAGTAATATTGTAGAGAAAGGGCAGAGCACCCATTTTATTTTTTAAACCAGGCACAAGGTTTCCTCTTAAGAGAACTTCTTTTTTTTTTTTTTTTTTTGAGCCTGGGATTGAACTCAGGGACACTCGGCCACTGAGCCACCTCCTCAGCCCTATTTTGTATTTTATTTAAAGACAGGGTCTCACTGAGTTGCTAAGGGCCTCGCTAAGTTTCTGAGGCTGGCTTTGAACTCGTGATCCTCCTGACTCAGCCTCCCAAGTCGCTTGGATTACAGGCGTGCGCCACCACGCCCGGCATTAAGAGAACTTCTTCCAGTTAGTGTATTAGTTTGCTAGGACTCTCAACAAAATACCAAGACTGGGTGGTTTAAACAACAGAAGTTTACTTTCTCAAGATTCTAAAGGCCAAAAGTCCAAAATCAAGTTGTCAGCAGGGTCTGTTTCTCATCTTAGGCTTCTCTTGGACTTATGGATGGCCATCTTCCCCTGTGTCTTCACACAATCTTCCCCTTGTACTCATCTCTATCCAAACTCCCTCTTCTTGTAAGGACACTGGTCATACTGGATGAGGGCCCACCCTCATGACCTTATTTGAACTTAATTACTCTTTGGAGATCCAATCTCCAAATATCATGAGGTACTAGTGTAAGTTCCTGGCCCACAAATGATGAAAGCAGGAGACAGGAAGCAAACCTCAGATCAGCAAGCTTTCCTTTATTCTGTAATGAAATCCATCTAAGAGGCTTGGGAGGGCCCCTCTTCTGGGTATAGAGTCGTCCCCCCCCAGAGCCCCCAGTTACAGAAGGAGTCTAAGTTTTTTTTTTTGTTTTTTTTGTTTGTTTGTTTGTTTTTTGTTTTGCGGTGCTGGGGATTTGAACCCAGGGTCTTGTGCTTGCAAGGCAGGCACTCTTCCAACTGAGCTATATCCCCAGCCCTGGAGTCTAAGTTTTTATAGTTTCACTGGAAACTGTGGATGTGCAGTTTTGACAGTCAGGGGCTAGTTGTGCAAGTTAAAACTTTAACTTAGGAGGGTAGTTATAAAAAGGTTGAAACTCATTATTATCTGAGGAGATAGGAGTCCAGATCCCAAGGGCTGAGTCCTCAAATCTTGCCCATTCTTTTACTTCTTCTGGGATCCATTGTTTCCCAGAGTTTCAATATCTGCTGTGCCCCCATTTAGGACTAATTTGTGATGGGGGAAGGTCAAAGTTCAGGGCCCAGCATTCAGTATTTGCCTCCTTCCTTCAAGATGCACTGGAGTTGGGAAGGGGTAAATGTTTGCTTTTGGTGGAGATGCTAGGGATGAACCTGAGAAGGGATGAAAGTTTGCTTTATCCCCTCAGAGCCCATTGTTATTAGGAAAGGGTGCCCTGGGAGAGGTTTAATGTTTGGCCAATTTTCCCACCCTCCTCCAGAGCCACACTGTCCCTCCACATTGTCCCTCCTTTTTTTCCAAGGGTTGGCCTATGAAGTGAAGGTCAGCTCTTGGGGAGCTGTCTTATAGGAATATTATTTTCCATAACCCTTCAACTAAGGGTTAGGATTTCAACACATGAATTCGGGGGGACAGAATTCAGCTTGTGACACTTAGCATTAACCTCTTTTTTTTACATATGAGAGGTGAAGTCTTGTACTTATTCCCAAACCTGTAAAAATCTATCATGTGTAGCCTCTTGTCTGTGATTCTTAGGGAGTGAAGGAATTGTAGCTATGTCCAATAACTTACAGAGAAGAGATATGGAAGGATGGCCAGATGATCCATAATATGAATTAATTGAAAGCAGGAGCATAGCATCAAAAACGACCAGGTCTAATATAAACTCCCATTTATCTTTTTTTCTTTTTTTGGTGCTAGGGATCAAACTAGGGTTTTGCACATGCTGAGCACTCACTCTATCACCGAGCTATTCCACCATCAAAATTCCAATTAATCTTTAAAGACATAGGGGAAAACTTGCTCTTTCCCATTAGACTCTGTAAGGGACTTATTTATTTATTTATTTATTTTTGCGGTGCTGGGGATTGAACCCAGGGCCTTGTGCTTGCGAGGCAGGCACTCTACCAATCAAGCTATATCCCCAGCCCTGTAAGGGACTTAGATCGCAGTTTTATTTAAACCTTAAAGGAAGAAACTGGGAGCCTAGCTCAATAGTAGAATACTTGCCTAGCACATAAAAGACTCTGGATTCCTGTGCACGCGCACACACACACATCCACACACCCACACACACACATACCCCACACACCAAAAAACAAAAAAACCTTAATGGATATAGTGATGACCCCCAAAAGCTAGAAGATTTGAGTGACATTCCAAATTAACTACTATTAATAATAATTCAACATTTATTGTGAGCCAGGCATGATGCTAAGTATTTCGAAGGCAAAACAGCATCAGTGATCTAAGAATATTATGGAGTCCTGGAATCAAATATAATCCAGCTGGGCTGAGTGGTAACTCAGTGGTAGAGCACTTGCCTAGCATGTATGAGGCACTGGGTTCGATTCTCAGCACC
>JAJEJO010002801.1:15088-33037 GCA_020662805.1 Glaucomys volans
TATATATATATATATATATATAGCAGGCTACTAGTTGGCCATCCTCAGGAAAGTTACTTAACCTTTCTGAGTCAGGCTCCTTCCATTTGTAAATGGAGATGATAACAATATCTAACCCATGGCACTGGTGTGCTTGGCTTGGCAAACGTAAACTCTAACTGTTGCTGATGGAAATAATGAAGAGGAATCTTCCAGCCCCTGACTGGAGCTGGTTTATTGCTACCACTTTGCAGACAAAGAAAGAAGGGGAGAGGTTAAGCGATTTGTTCAAGGACATATTGTAATAAGCAAGTAACTGAAGGAAAAATAAATCCTTCATCTTCACTTGCTTTTAGTTGATTTTTAAAAGCACTAATTTTGGAGGTCATGCTGCTGAGCAATATATTAGACTCCCACCAGCGTGGCTCAGATGACACCTCTGACCAGAGCTGGCTAATGGGTGAAAATGTTGCCTTTTTCTGTCTCCTCCAGTTCTCTGGTGAAGCTGCTTTTTGTATCTTAATGATTAACTGCAAGGTTAGCTCTTCTGGGAAAAGGAATGCAAAAGACACACCGAGTAAAACTTATTAATCAGTAACGTTTGTTGGATTTATAGAACCCAGGACAGACATCTGATGGTCTTCAGATAACAAGAAAATGTGGGCCAACGACTTGCTAATATTGTTCTTTAATTAAAAATGGAATCATGTTTAACTTACAGGGAAATAATGTGTTTGTTTAAATTTTTTTTCAAGGGCTGGCCTACGAAGTGAAGGTCAGTTATTAATCTCATAGAAGTTCCAGCAAAAAAGAAAAATAGCCTCTCAAAAGAGCTACGGAGCCTGGATGTGCAACTCAGCACATAGTCTTTCTGCCCTTTGCCCCTCCCCTTCCTTTCCCTCCCTATAAAAGCCCTTTGTGTCCCTGAGTTCCCTAAGATGGAGCTTTGAGGAAAATAGCCCCATCATTATCTCAGGCCACCCCTTCAACCAAACTCATTTCCTTTCTGCCAGCCCATATCTCCCGAGCATTGGCTTTTGAGCAACAAAAAGCCAAACTTGGGCCTGATAACAAGCATTGGAGCCAAGGTTTGGGCCAAAGTTGACTGACAGCAAAACCCTAGATTTTAACTCCTAGTAATAACTATGCCATCTCCTTCCTGATCCTGATTATTCCCAGGACTGGTAAACCTGAACAGACAAAAATCTCATCTTTGCCTTCAACTTCAAACTTTCCTTTGTTTTCCCTGGAGGTTTCAAAGCTTTCAGGTAAACAGGAACCCTAGAAGTTCACTTAAAATCCTAGGAATCCAGGCCGGGTGCAGTGGCACTGCCTGTAATCCCAGAGACTCAGGAGGCTGAGGCAGGAGCATCTCAAGTTCCAAGCCAGTCTCAACAACTTTGCAAGGCCCAAAGCAACTCAGTGAGACCCTGCCTCAAAATAAAATATTAAAAAAGGGTTGGGGATGTGGTTCAGTGGTAAAGCCACTGGATTCAATTCCTTGTAACAAAAAAAGATCACTCACACCTGCATAAACAGATAATGTTACAGTCACCAAGAAATAAAATTCTCAAATACTATGTCCCAGAAATGGAACAATTTCTGGAAACAGAGGGGTGACCTTTAAATTAAGGACGTTAGAAAGTCCCTAAAGGCCTAAATGTACCATCAGGAGGGAGAAACAGCTAACTGCTAATCACTAACATCTGCTTCTGTAGCGTGACTTGCTTGCATTGGCTGGAAACAGTAACTATTCTGCCCACCCCACTCATTTTCCCTATAAATGCTGACAACAAAGGAACTAGCACGAGATTCCCCTCCACACCGCTTTTAGGTGTATGAGTGGTCGTCACTGGCCAGCTATAATAAAGGCTTCTTTTGGGCTTTACGTGAATGGCTTGGATGATCTTGGGCTTGGATGATCTCATTCTCGTAGGGTATAACAATGTGATTATTTTATCTCTCATTTGTTCCTCCTATAAGCTCATTTATTCTTTCCAGGGAATCCTCTTCTCCCCCAGTTCATCTCTCCTGTTCCTCTCCTATTTGGTGTATAAATCTTTAGCTCTTTGGAGGGCTCCTTCATTGGTGTATTTTCATATGCCTATGAATAAACTTTATTTCCCCCTATTAATATGTCAATTATCTAATTAATAAGCCCCAAGGACTGAACATAAAAGTGTAGAAATTTTTTTTCTCCCTGACAATTATCTGTGTTGAAAATCCCTCAAAATTTACCAAACACCCTTAGAACTAACTAAATAATGCCAGGAGCAGTGGCACATTCCTCTAATCCCAGCTAATCAGGAGGCTGAAGCTGAAGGATCCTTAAGTTTTACTTGCACTTTTCTGGCCAAATTTTCTACTTTTTGCTCCTGATTCTCACAGTACACCTGCCTAAAAGCTGCCAGCAAAATCCATGCCACTGACCAAATGCTGTGCTCCCTTGAAGTTTTCCTCTGTCAGATTAATTAGTCCATCACCTTTGAATTCAGCTTCACACAAAGTCTCAGGACAGGGGAAAATTGTAGACAGGTTCTTTGCCAGAGTATAACATGAGCAGCCTCTAGTCCAATTCCCAAGATATCCTCATTGCCTTCTGAAACCTCATGAGCAGTCTTCCTGCCTGCACTCTGGTCTGCTGAGCTCCCACCAGAATTGCCCATTAAGCTCCACTTAACAACATTCTAAAACTTCTCCAGCCTATATCTCCAAACTTTTCCAAACTCCTCCCACTAAACCAGTTCCAAAGGCTTCTGAACCACGTGATCAAGTTAGTCATAGAATGACCCCACTTCTTGGTACCAGTTTCTTTATTAGTCATTTTTTCATTGCTGTGACTAAATAGCCAACAAGAACAATTTAGAGGGAGAAAAAAAATTACTTTGGCTCACAGTTTCAGAGGTTCAATCTCTGTTCAGCCAGATCCATTATTTGGGGCCCCAGATGAGACAGAACACCATGAAGGAAGGACAACCGTGAAGGAAAGCTGCTCACCTCGTGGCAGCCAGGAAGCAGAGAGAAATAGGAAAGGGAAGATGAACCCCTCTAGGGCATACCCCCGTTATCCACCTCCTCCAGGCCACCTCACCTGCCTACAGTTACCACACATTCCTAGGATGAACAGATTAGGTCATAGCCCTCACAGTGCTATTTCACCATCACACATTCTTGTATTAACCCAGGAGCTTTGGGGAGATGCCTCATAACATAACACCATCCATGAACATGGGCTATTTCTCCTCTTATTTAAAACTTCTTTGATATCTTTCATTAGTGTTTTATAATTTCCCACATACAGATTCTGCACATATTTTGTTAGATTTATCCCTAAGTGTTTATGTTGGTGATATTGCAAATTACTTTAAATAGGCTTTATTTTTTAGAGCAGTTTTAGGATAAGCAAGTTTAAGCAAAAGATGTAGAGATTTCCCATATACCTCCTACCCCCACATGCACTGTCTCCCCCACCAGCAACATTCTGTCCTAGGGTGGGATAGAATTCTACAATCTATGAACTCACTGTCAGGTTGGATTTGGGCGGCCACGGGGAAGGAAGCAGAAAAACACCTGACAACTCACTGTGAGCACAAAGAGCCAGGCAGCGCGCCAGAGGTGACCAATCAGAGGCAGACCTGCTGACCCTGACTTCCACCTTGGTCCACCTTTTCCTGGGCAGAACCCCTACCCTCTTCCCCCCTATAAAGACCCTGAGCAGCCAAAGCCATGCCCATTTCTTCCAGCTCTCCCACCATGACTTCCCCCCGGGGGGCTGGGGATCTTGCCTGGGAGTGCAATAAAGCTTAATTCAGCTACTTTTGTCTGACTCTGGTTTGGTCAACGCGCCCACATTGATACGTATATAGTTTACATGAAGGGTCACTCTTGGTGTTTTATGGGTTTTGACAGATGTATAATGATATTTATCCACCACAGTGGTGTAATACAGAATAGTGTTAATGCCCTGAAACCCTGCGTGTTGTTCCAATCTATGCCTCCCTTCTTCCTATGCCTCCCTTCACATGAGGTGATTCTCAGGCAAATCACCTATTGAATCACTATCTCCATGGTTTTACCTTTTCCAGAATGTCATTTATTTGGAGTCATATAGCATGTAGCCTTTCCAGATTGTCTTCTCCTATGGTTTGAATCTGGGATGTTTCCAAAGACCTGTGTAATAAAGGATTTGTGCTATGGGGAGGTGGTGGAACCCTGAAGAGGTGGGAGCAGGGAGTTAGATTACTGAGGGCATGCCCTCAAAGGGTATTGTGAAAGCCTACTTCTTTCTCTCTGCTTCCTGGCTCCATGAGAGGAAAAGGTTTCTTCCCTACATGCTCCTGCCATGATGTACAGCCTCATAACATAACCAAAACCAGTGGGGCCAACCAGCCATGAGCTGTCATCCAAAATAAACCTTTCCTCTTTTTTTGGGGAGGGGACTGGGGGTTAAATCCAGGGCACTCCACCACTGAGCCACATCCCAGCCCTACTTTGTATTTTATTTAGAGACAGGGTCTCACTGAGTTGCTTAGGGCCTCGCTAAGCTGCTGAGGCTGGCTTTGAACTCGTCATCCTTCTGCCTCAGCCTCCCAAGTGCTGGGATTACAGGCGTGCACCACCATGCCCGGCTTTACCTTTCCTCTTTTAAAGCTGATTATCTCAGGGCTGGGGTTGTGGCTCAGTGGTAGAGCGCTCACCTAATATGCGTAAGGCCCTGGGTTCAATCCTCAGCACCACATAAAAATAAAATTATTGTGTCCCCTACAATTAAAATTTTTTTAATGTTGATTATCTCAAGTATTTTATCACAGTGACAGAAAGCTGACTAACATAGCTTCTCTCATTTAGCAATATGCTTTTATGTTTCCTCCATGTCCTTTCATGACTTGATAGCTTATTTCCTTTCCATCATCTGGATGGACCACAGTTTACCCATTCATTCACAGAGTAAAGGATACATTCTTTGCTTTCTTGTTTTGACAATTATGAATAAAACTGCTCTAAATATCCATGTTTAGGTGTTGTATGAACATAATTTTCAACTTATTTGGGCAAATGCCATGGAGCAACTTTCCTGGATGATATGCTAAGAGTATGTTTAGTTTTATAAGAAATTGCCAAAATGTTTTCCAAAGTTCCATTTTTGTTCTCAGCAACAACAAATGAGAATTCTTGTTCCACATCCTTACTTGCATTTGATTTGGTCAGTGTTTTGGATTCAGACAGGTCTAATAGGTGTATAGTGGTATCTTGTTTAATTTGCTATTCCCTAATAACATCTGATATAGAGGCAAATTTTGTATGCTTATTTGCCATCTATGTGTCTTCTGTGGTGAGGGATCTGTTTAGATATTTTGCCCATTTTTCTTTCTTTTTTTTTTTTTTTTTTTGAGGCAGGGTGTCACTATGTTGCCTGGGCTGGCTTCAACTTCCTGGACTCCTGGGCCATCCTCCTACCTCAGCCTCCAGTAACTGGAACTATAGGTGTGCACCACTGCACCAAGTTAACTTTTAAAATCCAGGGTTCCACACATGCTAGGGAGGTGTTATACCATTGAGCTACACCTCTATCTTTCCCCTTTTTGCCCATTTTAAAATCAGGTTGCTCATTTTCTTGTTGTTGACTTTTAAGAGTTCTTTACATGTTTTCAACAATAGTCCTTTATCAGTTATGTGTTTGGCAAATATTTCATCCAAATCTATGGCTTATCTTCTTATTCTCCTGGTGATATTGATTTTTTAATTTCAAATTCCAATTGTTCATTGCCTGTGCATAGAAAAGAAGTTGGTGTTTTGTTTTTTTGTTATTGTTGTTGCTTTTTTGCGGTGCTGGGGATTGAACCCAGGGCCTTGTGCCTGCGAGGCAGACACTCTACCAACTGAGCTATATCCCCTACCCTTATTTTTATTTTTTTTAAATTTTGAGACAGAGTCTCTCTAAGTTGCTTAGAGTCTTGCTAAATTGCTGAGGCTGGCTTTGAACTTGTAATCCTGCTGCCTCAGTCTCCAAAGCCCCTAGAATTACAGGTATGTACCACCGTGCCCAGCCAAAGCAGGCGTTTTTGTTTCTTTGTTTGATACCAGAGATTGAACCCAGGGGCACTCCACCACTGAGCCACATCCCCAGCCCTATTTTGTATTTTATTTAGAGACAGGGTCTCACTGAGTTGCTTAGGGCCTCGCTAAATTGCTGAGGCTGGCTTTCAACTCACGATCCTCCTGCCTCAGCCTCCCAAGTGCTGGGATTACAGGCCTGCGCCACTGCGCCCAGCTAAGCAGGTGGTTTTTACATATTGCTCTTGTATTTTGCAATCTTGTTTTACTTATTTACAGAGGTTTGGGAGGTGGTTTTTGTTTTGTTCAGTTTGTTTTGTACCAGAGATTGAACCCAAGGGCACTCTACTGCTGAACTGTATCCCCAAACTTTTTTTTTTTTTTTTTTTAATTGAAACAGGGTCTCACTAAGTCCATGCAGGCTGGCCTTGAACTTGTAACAGAGCCTAATTTTTGTTTAAAAACTAAATTTGGAGGGCTGGGGATATAGCTCAGTTGGTAGAGTGCCTGTCTTGCAAGCCCAAGGCCCTAAATTCAATCCCCAGCACCACAAAAAAAACAAAACAAAACAAAAAAAAAACAAAATTTGGTTAACATCAAGATAATTGTGCTTTTACTCTTCTTTCTATACTAATGTGTCCATATCTTCCAGGAACAAAAGTCTTTAGAGCAGAAAATTTATGAAGCTGCTGTTCTCCAAACTAAACTTTTCTGTAATGGTAATTTTAAACTTATAAGAGCAGCAAATTTTATTGGGGACTTATTTTTATCATTTAATGTTCTATAACAGGACCTGTTATCAATAGGGTATATGTAAATTTGTTACTTTTTACACTGAGATCAAAATTTAAATTATTTGTTTAGAGGTTAATATCATGAAACATAAAAGCATTTGGCCACTTTGCCACACAAAGTAAAGTTCAAAGCTCTCTTGGCCTGTCCTTGATTTGTTTTAGATGTAATATATTGTGTTAACTACCATTCACATAGACTCAGGAAACAATACATGTAAACTTTGTAAAATGATGTTCAAAGAGGAGGCAAGATCAACTTCAGAACTAGGACACTTTACCTAAGATTTGTAAAGAGCCCTGCTTTACCTGAGATAAGGCTCTGCCTCCCGCCCTGCTACAGGTCAGAATAGCTCCAAAATAAGCCAGACCTCAGCTCATTTAAAGTTATATTCAAAATATTGTTTGTTGTAAAATTACTGTGATCTCAAACAGGGAATATAATATATAGCTCAGGCAGAATTTAAAATGACTATTTCACAAACTAAATAATTTTTACTGTTAATTCCTCTTTGTATTTTCCTTGTAAACTCTGTAACGGTTGCCTGGTTAAGGTTTTGCAGAAGTATTGCTTCATGAACAACCTAAATTAATTTGAGATACTAAGCCATCACTTATAGAACAAAAAGATCATACAGACCCCAGTTTAATAAAAGGGAGTATATAACTATAGTTATAAACATTAGAGTTAAAGCCCAGTACTCTTACTTTATGACTGGTGAGACTGGCTTGCTGGATGTTTAAGATCAAACTTAAAGGTTAAGATTAACACAAAGGGGTCAAGAAAAACCAGTATTTCACTCTTGCCCTCAGACTCAGCCTGAATCGAGGGAAAAAGAGAGCTTCTCTAAGGAGCTTTGCAACTCTGGGCCACACAACCTCCCGATCAGGGAGATTGATGAGACCCCTAGAGGATGAAAAGCCAATCAGTGCACCTGCTACAGAGGAGGGTCATTGGAAAAAGGGGACATCCCGGATGCTGAAGCCAGAACTGACAGGCAGTTAGTGTAGAAATCAGGGAATCTGGTCAAATTGAGGAATGGAGTCTGGGAAGTTGGAGATGCCCCTGGGAGATTGGAATGTCAGTGTCTCCAGAGCCCTTTGATCACCCAGGTTACCTGCTTAACTGCCCCTCCCCAAAAGCTGCAGGCAGGGATTTGCTAATTGATGCCTTCAGGTCCCCCACCTGAATCTCCATGTGGCCCTTCCCCCTGCCATTCGCACCTCACCTTTTTGCTGTGTCACCACTGCCATATGGGCAGGAAGGAGAGATAAGGGTCAGAGGAAGGGGCAGAACAAAAGAAGACCCTAACCTATAAAAGAGGGAGGGTGCGCTCATTTCTTGGGGATTCTAGAACACCAGCCATGGCCCCCCTTCTCCCATTTGGGAGAAGTTTGTATTACTACTTTTAAATAAAGCCTGCTTAACATGCTTGCCTTGGCGTGCTTCTCTGGGGTTATAATTCAACACCTGATGAAGCAGAATTCGTCACCGGTATGCGACGGTATCAATGCTTCCAATGGAAGGAGACCCTACCTAACGAATGGCAGATACTAAAGGTGCTAAGAAACTGCTCTAAAGATCCCCCACAAGTGACCCCTGTGGGAACTCAGCTGACTCTTAAGAGACAGGAACAGGTCCATTTGACCAGCTTGATTTTAAACATTTAGCAAAACAGTTAAAACCAAAACATAGACATTCTTGGACATTTTTAAAAAAAGAAACAATAGTTTAATGGAACTTAAGATGTACACTTGTGTTAGCCCCTAGAATAAGACTGGAGGCTACAAAAGAGAGAGTCTTAGGCAGATGTGCCTGATAACTGAAGCCAGAATCGGACAAGCAGTTAGTGTAGAAATAGGGAATCTGGTCAAATCCAGGAATGGAGGCCATCAGAGTCTGGGAAGTTGGAGACACCCCTGGGAGATTGGAATGTCAGTGTCCCTAGAGCGCTTTAGATCACCAAGGTTACCTGCTTAACCGCCCTTCCCCAAAAGCTGCAGGCTGGAAGTTGCTAATTAAGGCCTCCTGGGCCTCCACCTGAATCTCTGTGTGGCCCTTCCCCCTGCCATTTGCATCTCACCTTTTTGCTGTGTCACCACCACCATGTAGGCAGGAAGGAGAGTTAAGGGTCAGAGGAAAGAGCAGAACAAAGAAGACCCTAACCTATAAAAGATGTAGGGTGCGCTCACTTCTTGGGGATTCTAGAACATCAGCCAAGGCCCCTTTTCTCCCTCTCAAGAGAAGTCTGTGTAACTACCTTTAAATAAAGCTTGCTTAATATGCTTGCCTTGGCGTGCTTCTTTGGCATTATACTTAAACACCTGAGGAAGCAGAACTCATCACCGGTAAACAGTGGTATCATAACTATCAAGAGAAACTGCCAGCCGGGCACAGTGGTGCACGCCTGTAATCCAAGCGACTTGGGAGGCTGAGTCAGGAGGATCGCGAGTTCAAAGCCAGCCTCAGAAATTTAGCGAGGCCCTAAGCAACTCAGTGAGACCCTGTCTCTAAATCAAATACAAAATAGGGCTGGGGGTGTGGCTCGGTGGTGGAGTGCCCCTGGGTTCAATCCCCAGTACCAAAAAAAAAAAAAAAAAAAAAAAAAAGGGAAACTGCCAGGGTCAGAAACTTTTAGTTAGTTTAAGGACTGCAGATCTTCCTAAACTGCACAGGTAGGCTTAATCTATGATTGGTAGTATGATTATCCTTAAATAAAAAGCATAGAGATCACTACTAAACACAGGTTATACCAATAAAAGGATGTTTTACAAAAATCAGATGACATTAAGTAGCTTAACTATATTTTCTGGGGACATCAATAACATTAAAAATTAATGGTTGTGCCAGGTGCAGTGGCGCATGCCTGTAATCCCAGCACTTGGGAGGCTGAGGCAGGAGGATCACAAATTCTAAGCCAGCCTCGGCAACTTAGCGAGGACCTAAGCAACTCAGTGAGACCCTGTCTCTAAATAAAATACAAAATAGGGCTGGGGATGTGGCTCAGTGGTGGAGTGTCCCTGGGTTCAATCCCCAGTACAAAAAAAAAAAAATTAAAGGTTGTGTTTACATTCCTGATAACTCTGCCAATGTTAAAGTTTCCACATGAAGGCCTTGTCCTCTCCAGCCTTTGATAGACCTTGTTATGGAAACAACTTCTCAGTTCTTCCACCTGGTAAGAGATTGACTTCTGTCATCTTCATGATATTCATTGACATGTTCCAGATACTGCAACATTTATTCTGTATTAATCTCATTTTGGTACTCATGTCTTTTTGTTTCTCATTCTTAGAAGCACCCACTCCCAGATGACTTTACAACCTGCTCGTCCCCAAGCAGATTTCTACCCTGGACCCCTCCATTGACCAGATTTCTAAAAAGGAACTCCAAACTGCTTGCCCCACTCCGCCCCCCTTTCCTTACAGCAAGCAGTAAGGAGTTCCTAAACAAAAGGGGGGAATGAAGCAAGAATTGGGGACAGGCAGTTAGTGTAGAAATAGGGAAACTGGTCAAATCCAGGAATGTAGGCCATCAGAGTTTGGGAATTTGGAGACCGCCTTGGGAGATTGGAATGTCAGTATCTCCAGAGCCCTTTTGATCACCAAGGTTACCTGCTTAACTGCCCCTCCCCAAAAGGTGCAGGCAGGGAGTTGCTAATTAATGCCTCCTGGGCCCCTACCTGATCTTCATGTGGCCCTTCCCCCTGCCATTTGCATCTTACCGTTTTGCTGTGTCCTGCTGCCTAGTCACATAGGCAGGAAGGGGAGATAAGCATCAGACGAAGGAGCAGAACAAAGAAGACCCTAAAAACATATGGTGCACCTCACTTCTTGGGGATTCTAGAACACCAGTCATGGCCTTCCTTCTCCCTCCTGGGAAAAGTTTGTATTACTACTTTGTGTTTTTTTTTTGGAACCGGGGATTGAACTCAGGGACACTTGGCCACTGAGCCACATCCCCAGCCCTTTTTTGTATTTTATTGAGAGACAGGGTCTCACTGAGTTGCTTAGGGCCTCGCTAAGTTGCTGAGGCTGGCTTTGAACTCCCAATCCTCCTGCCTCAGCCTCCTGAGTCCCTTGGATTACAGGCGTGTGCCACCGCGCCCAGCTTGTATTACTACTTTTGAATAAAGCCTACTTAAAATGCCTGCCTCAGTGTGCTTCTCTGGCATTATACTTCAACACCTGAGGAAGCAGAACTGTCACCGGTAAACAGCGGTATCAAACTTAGGATCCTTCAGCCTCAGCCTCCTGATTAGCTGGGATTAGAAGAATGTGCCACTGCTACTGGCATTATTTATTTACTTCTAAGGGTGTTTGGTAAAATTTGAGAGATTTTCAACACAGATAATTGTCAGGGAGAAAAAAAATTTCTACACTTTTATGTTCAGTCCTTGGGGCTTATTAATTAGACAATTGCTATATTAATAGGGGGAAATAAAGTTTATTCATAGGCATAAAAATACACTAAAGGAGGAGCCCTCCAAAAAGCTAAAGATTTATGCACCAAATAGGAGAGGAACAGGAGAGATGAATTGGGGGAGAAGAGGCTTCCCTGAAAAGAATAAATGAGCTTATAGGAGGAACAAATGAGAGATATAATAATCATATCTGTTATGCAGGTGTGAGCATCTTTTTTTTCTTCTTTATAACCAAAATCTCCCCCTGAAAGGAGAAGCATGGCAGTCTCGCTCTCTGAAGTTTGTGCTTTTCGTAAGAAGAGAAATTCCAAGAAGTTTTTTTTCCCTCCATCTATTGACTCTCAAATGTCTTGACTTTGAAATGATCTTTATGTCAGTTCTTGGGGTCCAAGTAGGTCCCCACACAATCATGTCATCTGTGAGTAAACACAGCTTTATTTCTTCCTTCCCAGTCTGAACACTTTTCCATTCTTGTCCCTATCGTACTGCAGTAGCTAAGATTTCAAGTGTGGTTGCTGGTAGGAGAGGTGAGAGGGTGACAAAGATGACCTTAACATTGCCCTAAGCTTGACCCAACTTATTCCCAGTTCTAGGCCCTGCGCTCCCTTTTCTTAGAGCATTTACTTTTGAAACTTGCCATTCCAAATTTTTTCTCTGCAGTTGTTCCATGAACATAGACTACTTCGGCACTTCCTTAGTGTATGCAAGGCCCTGGGTGGGATCCCCAATATTGGAAAAATTAAGGGGTTACATGTATGTACACCTTTCCCCAGCTTCTTGCTAGTTTTACAATTTAGGAAATACCTTTCTCAAAACACCTTTTTGAAATGTGAGCTTTGAGGGAGATAGCATGGGGCTGTGGATGTAACTGAGTGGTAGAATGCTTTCCTAGCACTTGGAGGGCCCTGGGTCTAATTCCCAGTACAGCAATAAAAAATAATAAATAAAAATATAAATAAATAAATAATGCAGGAAGTAGCATGCCAATCTCCCAGTCTCTGGGAGGGTAGGAGTATCAGAAGACACCAGTTAGCAAACACAGCATAATCGCAGAGAAAAACTTTTGCAAACTCAGGAATTACCCAATGTGCTTGACACACCCTATTGATCAGCCTCCCCCATTGTCCTCCAGCACCTTTTCCACCAGCTCATTCTAGGACTTGAAACCCTCCACCTTGCTTCAGCACAGTCAGATATCCAGACTTGGTCTGTCCTCTCCCTTATTGCTAGCAAGAGGCCAGAACAAAATCAACATCTGCTTGCTTATCTTGTCCCCTGTGAGTTTTCTCGAGCAGGGGATATTCTTGCCTTGTTCTGATCTTAGGAAAAAAGTTACTCATCTCTCATTACATCTGGTATTAGATGTAGGTTTATTTGTAAATATCATTCAACAAGTCAAAGAAGTTTCTCTTTCGTTTCTAGTTTGCTGAGAGTCTTTTTTTTTTTTAACTCATAAATGGGTATTAGATTTTGTCAAATGCTTTTTCTTTTCTTTTTTTTAACTTTCAATTTTTTATTTATTTTTTTACTATGGTAGAATACACATACTATAAAAATGTCTTTATTCCCCCTTCTTCCCAACCCTGGCGACCAACATTCTATTTTTTGTCTCTATGATTTTGACTTCTATAACTACTCGTATGTGTAGAATTATGCAGTATTTGTCTTTTTTGACTGGCTTGTTGCACTTAGCAAAATATCCTCAAGAGTACCATCCCTAAAGGAAAGGGGACCAGTAAAAAACCATGTCCCTAAATGCCCTGTTTCTTTCTTTTTTTTTTTTTTTTGGAATGAAGGCTTTGACCCCGGGCCCCCCGGCCCCCTCCCCCACCCCCCCACCCTTTTTTTTTTGTTGTTGGGGTGTCACGGAGTTGCTTAGCGCCTTGCTAAATTGCTGAGGCTGACTTTGAACTCTCGATTCTCCTGCCTCAGCCTCCCAAGTCGCTTGGATTACAGGCGTGTGCCACCATGCCCGGCAATGCCCTGTTTCTGTTCCCCCCAAACCTGGCCAAGTTAAGGGAAAAATGAGGGGAAGCCTGGGCCAGAAGTCCAGGTACATATTGTGGAAGGACCCTGGCTCTCTCTAATTCACACTGGGAACTAAGGCAGGTTAGTGTTATCTGCAGAAAGCTGCTTTCTTGGCCAGGCGCAGAGGCACACACCTGTAATCCCAGCACTTGGGAGGCTGAGGCAGGAGAATCGAGAGTTCAAAGTCAGCCTCAGCAATTTAGCAAGGCGCTAAGCAACTCAGTGAGACCCTGTCTCTAAATAAAATACAAAATAGGGCTGGAGATGTGACTCAGTGGCCAAGTGCCCCTGGGTTCAATCCCCAGTACCAAAAAAAAAAAAAAAAAAAAAAAAAAGAAAGAAAGAAAAAAGAAAACTGCTTTCTTGCATGTACGCTGGGACAGTTGCTCCTTGGGATGCTGCTCATACACGCAAACTAATATTGATGACGTCACTGCTTCTGCAGCCTAACACATAAACATGTCTCTGAATTGGGACAGGGACAGAACTGAGGGCACTGCAGAAAAGACAAGTGTCACTTGTCTAGCCTGTCACCACTAAACAAAAGGAGGAGGAGGCACTGCTTGGTGAAGCCCCGTGGGGGACAGTGGCACTATCTGTTCAACCTCTTACCACTGAACTCTTCTTGGAGCAATCACTAAATTCTTGTTAGATCTGCCTAATAAATCAAATGTCTCCTATATTGTCACAGGGCACATTTTTTTTTGCTTTCCCACAACCTACCCCACTGCCCTGGCATAACTGGGTTGTGGTGGTGACATCAAGCTTCAATCATGTTGTAACATATGTCAGCATTTCCTTCCTTTTTAAGGGTGAATAATATTCCATTGTATGTATATACCACATTTCCCTTATCCACCCATCTATATTGGATACTTGGACTGCTTTTGCATTTTTAGCTATTGTGAATAATGCTGCTATGAACAAATATGTCTTTGAGACCCTCCTTTCAGTTCTTTGGTGTACACCCAGCAGTGCAACTGCTGCATCATCAGCAATATTTAATTCATATTAGCAACTTAATTTTTCAAGGGACCACCACGGGGGCTTTTCCACAGGGGCTGTACTATTTTACATTCCCCCTACCAGTGCACACAGTTTTCAGTTTCTTCACATTCTCTCAAACACATTAATTTTTGCTATTAGCCATCCAAATGGCTGCAAGGGGATATTTCATTATAGTTTTGATTTGCATTTCTCTAGTGATTAGTAATATTCAATATCTTTTTTTTTTGTACCAGGGATTGAACTCAGGGGCACTCGACCACTGAGCCACATCCCCAGCCCCATTTTGTATTTTATTTTGAGACAGGGTCTCACTGAGTTGCTTAGGGCCTCGCTAAATGGCTGAGGCTGGCTTTGAACTCGCGATCCTCCTGCCTCAGCCTCCCGAGTCGCTGGGATTAGAGGTGTGCGCCACCACACCCGGCTAATATCTTTTAATGTAGTCATTGACCATTTGTAGATCTTCTTGGGAGAAAAATCTATTCCAGTCCTTTGCCCATTTTTAAATATAATTGTTTATTTTTTGTTGTTATTGAGTTTTAGGAGCTTCTCCAATATTCAAAGGATTTCGAGGGGTGGATTGAACCCAGGGATGCTTAACCACTGAGCTACATCCCTAGTCCTTCTTATTTTTTTGAGACAGGACTAAGTTGCTGGGGCTATCCTCAAACATGCGCTCCTCCTGCCTCAGCCTCCTGTCTCAGATTACAGATGTGCACCACCATGCCCAGCTTCCACCTGTATTCTGAATACCAATGCCTTATCAGAGATGTGATCTACAAATATTCTCTCCCATTCCTTGGGTTACCATTTTACTATGTTGACAGAGTTACTTTTTGTTTTGTTTTGGTTTTGGTTTTTCTGTAACGGTTTTATTATGTATACAGGGGCTAGTGGACTCAGTCCTTCATTGGCAGCCGCTTTCCTCCTGGTGGCCAGGATGCTGCTTGGCCCTCCTCCCTTCTTCTTGGCGCAGATGTCTGCCTTAGGCTTTTCTTGATGAACTTGAGGGCCTGTTTGTCCTTGGAGACCTTGAGAAGCTCCATGGCACATTGCTCATTCAGGACAAAGCCACATGCCTTGGCATTGTGCCCTGCAGGAACTTGGTGTGCGTGAAGAGGCACAGGCTGTGGTGGCTGCACCTTGGCTTGCTCACATGGGGAATCACACAGCCATGACTGCTACTCTTCAATGGCTACTGTAACAGAAGGATAGTGTCTTTTAATAACAGTTTTTAATTTTCCTGTGGTCTCTATTTTCTCTTTAATTTCCTGGACCTTTGGTGTCATATCCAAAAAAATCACTGCCAATGTTAGGTTTTCTCTATGCTTTCAGCTATGAGTTTTCTAGTTGTAGGTCTTACATTCAGGTCTTTGGTCCATTTTGAGTTGATATTTGTATATAGTGTTAGCCGAGGGTCCAACTTCACTGTTTTCCATGTGGCTATTCAGAGCTCCCAGCAGCAGCTGTCGAAAAGATTGTCAATTTCCCCATTGAATCGTCTTGGCACCCTTGCTAAAAACGATTTTCCAACAGTGATAAATGCCTTGAAGTAAGAATTTTATGGTGTTCAGGCTGCGGACCTTGCTCCAACTCAAAGTTCAGGCCCTGTACTCCCAATCCTGCACTGTTAACCCCTCTGTTGGGCTCTCTTCTGTTGTCTGCCTCTCACAAGCCATTTCCTCTGAGAAGTTCAGCGTCACTCAAATGCATCATGTTCCAAAGGGAACTTATTTTATCCCCCACCTGGCTCCACATCAATGTGGACCAGCTGACCCATTCCCTTTCCAAGGGGATGCTCTCTCTGCAGCCCAAGTGACCATATTTAACCATGTGTAGCCTCCATTTTCTAGCGAACCTACAATGGGTGCTTGGGCAATGCAGGCCTACCCCAAACTCTTGGAATATAGATTTAGACCAACCTGTGTTGCTCGATGGTGATAAGTGCTTAAATTTTAAAACCATGGAGAGAAGCCTGGCATGGTAGTGCACACCTGTATTCCCAGTGGCTCAGAGGCTGACGCAGGAGGATCGCAGGTCCTAAGCAACTTAGTGAGACCCTGTCTCTAATTAAAATATTTAAAAAGGGCTCAGGATGTGGCTCAGTGTGGCTCAGTGGTTAAGCGACCCTGGGTTCAAACCCTGGTACCAAAAAAATTAAAAGCCATGTTGAGTTGTGGAAGCTTCAGCATGAAAGGAGCCCAAGAGAAGCAGCAGGGTCAGACCATGCACCTCCAGAGTGTCCCTCATCCCTGGCATTTGGGTCCTTCCATGAACTGAATGTCTACCTCCCACACTCTGACAATTCGTGTATTGAAAGCTTAATTCCCAGGGTGGTGATTTTAGAATGGGGAGATATTAGTGTGTGGGGATGAAGACCTCATAAATAGGATTGGTGCTTTCATAAGAGACAGAAGACCTTGTGCTCAACCCTCGCTGCTGTCTGCCATGTGACGCCCCAGTAAGAAGATGGCCAGTAAACCAGAAGCAAGTCCTTCCCCACTGGGCCTGTTAGTGCCTGGCTCTTAGATCTTCCAGCCTCCCAAAATTCAAAAGTATTTGTTGTTTCAGCCACCCATCCCATGGTATGCTTGGCATAGCACCCCAAACCAGGACAGTTCCACTGCCCATTCCACTCATTGTGCCCTGGCAATAAGCCTCTCTTACTTAAGCCAGTTTAGGTAGCTTTCCTTGTAACTAGTACTTTTAACCAAAATCTCCCAGGTTGTTTGTTCTCCTGTTATACTTCCCAGAAAGATTCTCCAGTCCAGAGAGAGAGTCGGCCTGCATCCAGGGAATGAGAGAGCATCTCGAGCTTCGCTAATCTGGTCAACACTGCTGCTTTCGCTGCTGCCAGAACTCAGAGTTTTTGTCCATGCAGACAGTGGGCAAAAGACACCTCCTGGTTTCTGTGTTGCACAGAAGGCATCCCTGTGTCCAGAGCCAAGGAAACACTGACTGCCATCGGCCTCCAGGTTGCGGGAACTGCCACAGCCAGAGCAAAGGCCACTGGGACCCAGATGCCACCACCACCAGAGCTTGGAGCTGTCCAGGACAGAACCCAATCTGAGTGGACACTTCTCAATAACCCATGCATTCCAGGCTTGTCCCCCAGAGTTGGAGATGCAGCAAAGATTGCTGAGAACAAGGAGGTGCAACAGTGGGCCAGACAGGCTTGGCTCCTGCCCTCCTGGGGCTGATGGGAGTGAGCAAGGACCAGCCTCCCTTTGCCATGAATGGAAGCAAAGAGCTGTCAGCTGTCCACAAGGCGGAAGCCACTGCCTTGGAGCTGATGGAATCCAGGAGGAGCGCTGCTGCCCACCCCAGAGGCTGCTGGAATGAAGGAGCTACTGAAATATAGGAGCTGCCATCACCCAAGCACAGGAACAAAGCTAAGAAGCTGCTCTCAAATTCCCCACGAGTGACCCCTGTGAGAACTTGGCTGACTCTTAAGAGACAGGAACAGGTCAATTTGACCAGCTTGATCTTAAACACCTAGCAAAACAGTTAAAACCAAACCAAACCATAGACATTCTTGATCATTTAAAAGAAACAATAGTTTAATGTAACTTAAGATGTACTTGTGTTAGCCCCTCGAATAGGACTGGAGGCTACAAAAGAGAGATTCTTAGGCAAATGTACCTGATAACTCAAGTTCCCAAATAAAGGCC
>JAJEJO010002801.1:43037-88652 GCA_020662805.1 Glaucomys volans
TGGGTCATTATGAATAATGTCTTGTGAGCACTGCTATGCAAGTATCTGTTTGAGTGGGTGTATATGTAGGACTGGAATCATAAATTGATTGATTAATTCAATACTAGGGATTGAGCCCAGGGGTGTTCTAGTACTGAACCACATCTCCATCTCTTTTTATTTGAAGACAGAATCTTGCTAAGCTACCCAGGCTAAACTTGAATTCATGATCCTTCTGCCTCAGCCTCCCAGGAAACTGGGATTACAGGCATGTGCTACCACACTCAACTTTTTGAGAAGTCACCAAACTGTTTTCCGAAACAGCTACTTTTTTTTTTTTTTTTTTGCGGTGCTGGGGATTGAACCCAGGGCCTTGTGCTTGCGAGGCAGGCACTCTACCCACTGAGCTACATCCCCAGCCCTAACAGCTACTTCTTTTACCTTACCTCCAACAGTCCTCTAGGGTTCCAGTTTTTCCACATCCAAGCCAACACTTTTTGCTTCTTAAGTAATAACATTCCTAATGTACAGGAAAAAGTGTGTCACTGTGGTTTTGACTTGCATATCGCTAAAGACTGATGATGGTGAGCATCTTTTTGTATGCATTGGACATCTGCATATCTTCTTTGGAGACAGGTGTATTGACGTCCTTCGCCTAATTTGAATCAGTCCTTTGTTTTTGTTGAGTGTAGGGGTTCTCTATATATCTTAGGTACTAATTGTGTTTAAATGTGTGAGAGGGAGAGAGGGAGAGGAGGGAGATATATATATTTTATATATATATATATATAATCACACACATATATGTATATTGGGGCGGGGGACAGGCCAGGGACGAAATCCAGGGGTTTGCATTGCACATCATGCTAAGTAATTTCTCTGAGCCACACCCCAAGCCCTGTTGTTAATCCTTTATCAGATATGATTTGTATTTTCTCCCATTCTGCGGGTCATCTTTTCACTCTTGTCCTTTGATGCACCTAAGTTGTTTTCTTTGATGAAGTCCAATTTGTCTTTTTTTTTTTTTTTGGTACCGGGGATTGTACCTGGGGGTTCTTAATCACTGAGCTACATCCCCAGACCTTTAAAGTTTTTGAGACAGAGTTCCCTAAGTTGCTTGAAGCTGGCCTTGAACTTGCAATCCCCCAGCCTCAGCTTCCAGAATCACTGGGATTACAGGTGTGCACCACTGCACCGGCCTCAATTTGTCTTTTTGCTGTGGTTTTTGCACCTCTCATTTTTTGACACTCCCCTTTCTCTTTCTGGCTTCCTTGACTGTTTCAGAGAGGAAGGTTTCTCCTTCCTCTCTGGCTGCTTTACCTCAAGACTCTTTTGATGGATGCTTTAGCCACCTAGGATTCCATAAGAAGCCATTTTCCCAAGGGCTGGCACCAACCCCTTGCTATCTGCAGGTGCAGATCTGAAGGAGCGGGAGCAGATGAGTGAGGCAGAGGTGGGGGTCTTTGTCCAGCGACTCCGCGGCCTGATGAATGACATTGGTGAGCTCTGGGAGTGGGGGTCCAGGGTTGGAAACTCCTGAAGCCAGCCCCTCCTCACCCACCCTATAAAGAGAATACTGTATTGAGTTTTGTGCAGATGAACAACTCTCGGGGTTTGGGGTGGGCCACAAGGAATTCCACAAGAGGGTGCAGAGGCCATTTCTACCAGAGAGGGACTCTGAGTCTTCTGCCTTTGTGCCCCACTCCATTGACCACCCCCACTCTTAAAGTTCAAGTTCAACCATTACAGAGGAATCAAATCCACCAAACAGGCATACGTGCTTTGAAAGTTGTAGTTTCCTTTACCAGGAATACCCTTTCTTGGGTTCCTGAACTTTCACTCATCCTTCAAGGCCTCCATGCCTTCTCCTTCAGGAGGCCTTCCTGACCCATCCTCCAAGATTCCCTTCATTGGAGCACCTAGATACCATTGTCTTATTATCGGTTTGCCTTCCGCATTAGACTGAGCCCCACATACGCAGGGGCCACATCTGCTTCAGGTCTGTGTTCCCAGCACCTAGACAGGGCTGGGAACACAGAAAGACAGGGCCCATCCAGCCTATCTCCCACTCTCATTCCCCAGCTGACCCCAGTTTCTCTTTCCTTCTGGCTGACTCCTCAGATAACCTGGCTGAGGTACACCAGGTGAGGTCTCCAAACCTAGGGCTAATAAGGCCCTTTATTCCAGCCAGCTTGCCCCTCACCAACTATGGGTCTCTTTCCTGACCCTGACCCTTCTTCATCTCCACAGCAGCCTTCCCTGCACCCACCATTGCAGCTATGGATGGGTTTGCCTTGGGCGGAGGCCTGGAGCTTGCCCTGGCCTGTGATCTCCGAGTGGCAGGTACTGGGCAGGGTGAGGATGGGAGGGTTATTGAAACAGGCTGTCAGGGTTCCACATTCAGCCACTACAGTTGATCTTCCAAGAGAAAAGCTAAGCCAGGGTAGGGGAACACAGAGGGAACACAGGCCTTCACTTGAGAGAACTGCTTCCCTTGGAATGTCAGCACCAACCTCAGAGCAACTGCTGACAGGACAGGAAAAAGTGCACAAAGGGGGACGCCAAGGAGGGCAGAGATCACGTTCAACCTTCCAGTTCCGTCCAAGTCAGATCACTTAACATGGATTGAGCCACAAGGCAGTTGGTCACTGGCCCAAGTAGTTGCAAGATGACTGGCAAAAGATTGATTGCCTTCTGGTTCACTGGGCACCAGTCAAGGTTGGTGTTACTTGTTCTGCAGTTGAGCCTCAAGGGAGAGGAAGAAGATAACTGATGGCTTTTTGGGGGGGGCAGTACTAGGGATTGAACCCAGTGCCTGGCACATGCTAGGCAAGAGCTCTTCTAGAGCTACATCCCCACATTCCCAGCCCTCAGCTGATGGCTTTACAGGGTCACTGACTTGGTTCTGTTCTTGGAGGCAGTGAGTGCATGGTGGTACCTCTCTCCCAGGCTTTTCCTGCCACCCCAGGCACAGCATTCAAAAGTGTGTAGTTCCAGGCATGAAGGTGGCTTCTGTCTACACAAAGTGTGTTTAAAGAGGGAACTAACCAGGTGGTGTGGCACTAAGTACCCAACCATAGCCCCAATTTTGCTTCTCACCAGACCATGTTTTAGGCAATTAATTCACAGGGTTTCTGTGAGGACAGAGATTAAGAGTGGGAAACCCCCCCAAAGTGGTGACATGGCCAGTTCTTTCTGCCCACGCTGCATGGGTCAGATGGCCTATGCTGGGGGAATTCAGGAGAGGCCTGTGTGTGTCAGTCAAGGAAAGCTTCTCAGAGGAAGTGGAACTTAGGAGGAGGATGTGGATTGGAACCATCAGGGAGATTTCAGGCTGTGACCAAAAAAAAAAAAAAAAAAAAAAAGGCTGGGAGGTATAACCATGATGGGAACAGAGTCCAACACACCCTATGCCAGGCCACAGCTAAGGGTCCATGAGACAGAGAATCCATTCACACAGAGATAGGGGTCAGGCACCTTCCAGGACCCCTGCCTTTGTTTCAAGCCCATGACACTCAAGCAGGCAGAAAAGGGACAATCACATTTTTTTCCACCACTGAGGCTCAGGAAGGGAGGGAATTGCTGGTGGCTCCTCTAAGCAAGAGGGTTGGGAGTGGGTGGGGTGTCTGGACTTCCAGAGACAGTTTGAATGTGTGTGTGTGTGGCCAGACCATGAAGGAAATGGCCAGAGGGGTGAGAAGACCAGGGTAGGAGTCTCTTATCCCCAGGAATTAGCAATGGAGGAGGGAGGGCCTTGCTCTGTTCTATTTTAACAGCTTCCTCCGCAATCATGGGACTGATTGAGACCACCCGAGGGCTCCTCCCAGGGGCAGGTAATCAATCTTGCCTACAGCCCTAACCTTCTCTCTGCCCAGTAACACCGTCAAAGCCCTTCCCTGCCCTGCTTTCCTCATGTGCCCTGGGCCCTGCCCTCCCATCCTAACTCAATCTTGCAACTCTGAGAAGTCCTGGAAATTACCAGGATAGGCCTTCCCTGGGTTCTCCCTTCTCAACCTGACTCCTCACCATCACCCCTCCATCCTGGCAGGAGGGACTCAGCGGCTGCCCCGCTGCCTGGGGGTAGCCCTGGCAAAGGAGCTCATCTTCACAGGCCGACGTCTGAGTGGGGTGCAGGCCCACACACTAGGGCTAGTGAATCACACTGTGGACCAGAACAAGGAAGGTGACGCTGCCTACCAACGGGCACTAGCACTGGCTCAGGAGATCCTGCCCCAGGTGTGTGGATAGCCAAGCACAGGTGGGAGGGACTGTGGGAAGCCCAGAGGTCTGGGGTGTTCCTTGTGGCTGCACAACATCCATTTACTCAAAGACATAAAATGAACCCTCTTTGGAGTTTTTTCATCTATGCAGTAAACAAATCAAAGCAAATTTTAATTTTAAATTAAAATAAAAATTGACTTTTTTAGGGCTGAAATCCAGTGGACTCAAAAACCATCAGAATCAGCACCGTCCAGTACCTGATGATGGCAATGCTGTCCATCTCTGCTATCGAGAATGGCAGTAGAGCCAAACTAAGTTATTAAATCAGAGAACTTAGCTTCTAACACTAGCTACATTCCCAAGGCTAGTGGCCAGTGGCTACCGTATTGCACAGAACAGCCTTTAAGTATCCCCAAAGACTGAAAAAGCAAGATTCTGAAGTAGATGCAAAACTACCAGCCCATCCTGCCACACTGCATAATGAATTTCTCGAAATTTTTTAAGACTCGTTAATCTCCTACTAAAATCTTCAAGGGGATGGGGGTGTAGTTCAGTGGTGTAATGCTCGTCTGCTAGCATACACCAGATCCTGGGTTTGATCCCCACCACAGCAAAATAAAAAAAAATAACATCTTACAATAGCCTATGGGGATAGTTTCCCAAAAGGTTTAGAACTGCTCCCTAAGAGCAGATTTTGGCCTGGCCCAGAAGCAACCCTGCTGGCTTTTCACTAAGTGAGACAGATAGGAGGTGTGAGGGGACACAGGTGTGGGGTGGATAAAGTCTCAAGTTTCCATAGACATAAAAGCTGCTGAAATGTAGTTAGGTTTAAATAATTTATAATACATCTTGATAGCCTGGACCAAGTACTTCTAATCTCAGACATAATGTTAGGTACGCAATTAACTAGAATGCAGTAGAGTTAATTCTTATTTTTGAGAAAACAGACCCAGAATGGTTAAGTGATTTGCTCATTAAGGTTACAAAGTTACTGCAATATCAGAAAAAAAAAAAAAAAAAAAACCACTGGTATTTAGGAATTTATTTTGCATAACAATATAAAAACTGTAAAATATGAACAATAGTTTAAGAATTTTAAACCAAATATAATACATTTAAAATACAAAAACTTTACAAACATTACAAAGCAGTTAAAATAGAAACCAGTAAATGTTAGCCATATCACTAATAAAGATCAATTCGAAATAACCATAGTGTTTTGAGAAAAAGAGAAATAGAAAATAATTTCCTGTAAACTGAAATAAACCTCTTTTATAACAGATTCTTTTTCTTTAAGCCAAAAGAAGCCTTTATTTTTTATTTTTTTAGCTGGCCAGCCACAACCACCCTTACACCTTAAAGCGCGGTGTACCAGGGGATCCCGTTAGTTCTTGGTTGCCAGCATTTATAGGGAGGGGAAGGGATTAAGGTGGGGTTATAGGGAGGGGCAGATGTTTTTTAATTTGGGGGTTAGGGATTATTTACTTTTGTAACTGACAATGACTTGCGTTTAAAACAGAATTTCACTGGGCACAATGGTGTACACCTGTACTCTCAGTGGCTGGGGAGGCTGAGGCAGGAGGATCACAAGTTCAATGCCAGCCTCAGCAACTTAGTATGGCCCTAAGCAGCTTAGCAAGACTTTGTCCCAAAATAAAGAATAAATAAAAAGGGCTGGGGATGTGACTTCGTGGCTGAGCACCCCCACATTAAATCCCCAGTAGCCCCCAGCCCCTGCAAAAAACTCGAGTATCATCTTCAATTTTTAGTGTGAGGGGCGTTTCACTGTATTAGAGGCTCTGGTGACCTTGCCTGAGCCACTTTAATGCCACCAGGTTTTTATTACATTTGGTCAGAAAGTCTCTGAATTCAGACCGGGGTTGTGGCTCAATGGTACAGCACTTACCTAGCATGTGTGAGGTACTAGGTTCGACCCTCAGTACCACATGTAAATAAAGGCTCATCAACTAAAAAAAATATTTTTTTAAAAGTCTCTGGGTTGATACAGAGCTCAGAATGACTCAAAGGAGTGGCTGGCTGCAGCTTACATTGAGAGCACCAAACTAGCTGGACTCAGAGACTGTATATAGTGCCTTTTGGTATAAACTGGGTAACAGAAAGAAACTCAAGATGATTTGTTTCCAGGTATACGGAAATAATGGCAGCATACTAATAAAAATTGTTGGTTATTTCAATACTTAAAAGTTCTGGGGCTGGGGTTGTGGCTCAGTGGTGGAGCACTTGCCTGGCATTTGTGAGGCACTGGGTTCAATCCTCAGTACCATATTAAAAATAAATAAGGTATTGTGTTCATCTATAACTATAAAATATTTTTAAAGAAAGTAGTTCTGTAAACCAAAACACCAGCCTACCAAAACATAGTTAACTACAGTCACTACTTCTAGAGCTGGATCTTTCTTGTGTACCCTTAGGGGAAGGGAACAACCTTCAATTCCCAGCTGTGTTATTTGGAAGTTCTGAATAAAGTTTTCCCAAAGCTGGATATGGTGGTGCACACCTATAATCTCAGCGACTGAGGCAGGAGAACTGCAAGATCAAGGCCAGCTTGGGCAACTTAGAAGATTCGTCTCAAAAGTTAGAAGTTTAAATAGATCTAGGAATGTACCTCAGTGATAGAACACTTGCCTAACGTGTGAGGCCCCTGGGTTCAATTTCCAATAAGGGTGGATGGTGAGAGTGATAAAGGTTTCCCAAATGGGGGTGAGTGCCAGTGTCAGTGTGGTAGATGGTCGCCATCTAGTGGACAGACAACATAGTCAAATGGTTGCGTTTACTCAGACTCTCAATACTGTAAATTCAAGGTCCCTATCTCCACAATTGGATTTCCCTAAGTAGCAAATACACAATATACTTTGAATAAGGGATTTGCATGTGTCTTCTATTTGAACATCAAAATGTTAAATATATTAACAACTTGCCCCCCCCCTCCTTTTTTTTTTTGTATTAGGGATTAAACCTAGGGCCTCACTCATGTCAGGCAAGCACACCACCACTGAACTGTTTATCACCAGTCACTTGGCCCCCAACCCCTTTTTACTAAGACAGGTTTTTTGTTTGTTTGTTTTTAATTGAACCCAGGGGCACTTAATCACTGAGCCACATCTCTAGCTCTTTTTATTTTTTGAGACGGTCTCACCAAGTTGCTTAAGTCCTTGCTAAATTGCTGAGGCTGGCTTGGAACTTGCAATCCTCCTGCTTCAGCCTCCCATGCCACTGAGATTACAGCCATGGGCCAAGCCATCAAACCCAGAGAGGTTCTTGCTAAGTTGCCCAGGCTGGCTTCAAACTTGGAATCCTCCTGCCTCAGCCTCCTGAGTAGCTGGGATTACAAGTTTGCTGTGCCTGGCTTTTACTTTCTTTAGTGAAAGATCCATTTCTTTATTGGGTAGTCACCTAAATAACAACATATATTCGTGACAAACAAATCAAACAGAAGAGTAAGAAGGGTATAAAATAAATGTCAGAAAATGGAAACACTGGAGGGTTGTAGTTGCTGAGACAAGGTGGGTAGAGGAAGGGAGCAGGAGTCCGATGACTCGCTGGATAAATATAACTAGATGCTTCACTTCCCTCATCTCAATTTCATGTCTGTAAAATGAGGGACTACTGAAGACACCAAACTGGAAGATGGTAGCACCATTCAATGAGTCTGTGGGTAAGAAAGCACTTTATGAACTGTGGGGTACCGTACACGGTGGAAGAATGGGTTGAATGACAAAGAACCTAGCCAGTTGGGACGGGGAAGGTCAGGATCAGAGTCCACTTCTTTCATTATAGAAAAGGAAGTTCAACCAAAGAGGTAGGTTGAATGCTATCAAGTACAAATGTCAATAGAATGGCCCAAGCTAGGACTAGATCCAAACCTCTGCCTTCCTGTCCAAAATATACACCTTACAATGAAGCTGTTACTCTCTTCAGTTCAAACCTCTCAGCACTGATCTTCCCTCAACCAGTTGTTTTCTGTTCCCTAGGCCCCCATTGCTGTGCGGCTAGGCAAGATAGCCATTGACCGAGGAATGGAGGTGAGATTCCATCAGGTCAGGACTTCAGGTGCTAAAGTTAGTTGTGACTGGGATGCAGCACTCCCCCCCCGTCCTTACAGCCAGACAACACAGCTGCGAAAAACTCAGGAAGTGAACTCATCTAACAAACTCCCAGCCTGACTCCTCTCTGGGTGTGCCTCAGCTTACTCATCTACAAAATGGGAAGTTTGGTCAAACAGTATTCTTGGTTACATTTAATACTCAACTGTCCCCCTTTGGAGAAAGGAGGAAACTGAGGTTCAGAAAAGGTAAATGGCTTGCCCAAGGTTTCCAAAGTGATGTGTGGTTCCTAATCCAAATTCTTGGATTTGTGCTAGCAGTCAGTCATCTGGCCTCAAGCACAGGGCTCAGGGTGATGCCTTGGGTGTACCTAATCCATCCCTAGATACCAATTCACTCATCACACACTGAATCCAGACCTGAGCTGGGAAGTGGGATCCAGAGATGAAGTATGATCACTACCCACTAGGTGGGGAGGGAAAAAATACAGACACAAATCACTAATGGAAGGTTAATGGCACTGAGAAGGCACCCCAGAAAGGTTAGGGTTATGCTGTCCTTAGTGTAGTCACATACTGTTAAACTTGATGAAAAGCAAATAAGGATATCCAACTCCCCAACATACACTAATCAGTAGTCAAAGTGCTAACAGCCACACTGGGCAATGCTGAGTTTAAGAATGTTTTCAACAGTTGGGTCTTGGAAAGGATCAGAATTTCAGAGAAAGGTTGAAGTGTGAACAAAGGCACAGAGGTATATAATTAAGCAGCTTGACTGTGGCAGAGTGAGAACAACTTAGCCAGGAAGCATGGAGGGGTGTACGCTCGGTGCAGGACCACCAGGGTTCACAGTCCTGCTCTTCCGCATACGGTTATCATTGGAACCTTTCTACCATTGCCTTATATTTCTCAGCTGAGTAACAGGCATGATGGCCCTTCTTGTGAAAAGTAAATGAGTTTATACATGCAGTACTTTTAGAACAGTAAAGGTCAGTGGACAACAGACCATAGAGAATGTGCCAGGTCAAGACCTAGGGCTCTTTCCTAAGGGAAGAAGCCAACAGTTAACTCCTGAGGGTGATGGGAGGCAAAATAAGATGGCCAGGAGGAAAGACTCTGGCTTGACCGTGTAGCTCCTGCTTCCCCTTCTCTGGAGAAGTCAACCTCCCCATGGTTCTCAGCCCCCATTTCTCCCAGCACTGTTTTGCCACTGTTATAAATGATATTCCTTCTCCAGATAGGGAGTTCCTTATCACTGTCTTCTCTGCTCACATAGGCTGGTGTAGGGAGTAGGGAGTAGAGTGGGCTGGCTCCCAATGCATATGGATGGAACTGGAGAAAATCAGGCTGATCCAGCAAGCACTTCTTTCTTTTAGGTGGACATTGCAACAGGGATGGCCATTGAAGGGATGTGTTATGCCCAGGTATGTGTCTGTTGCTAATCCGCAAACACTTGTTAGCAGAGGGTGGGTCAGACTGGGGGAGCCTTGTGCAATACATACCCAGGTGAGGTTCCTTCAAGCCCAAACAGTCTGACTGTATGGTACCTCCAGGGAAACCACACAGCTTCTCCCTGAGACTGTTTGTTCAACTACCTAATGATAGTACTTTCTGCCCCAGTTAATGCCCAGAGAATCATGAGATCACACAGGTACATGACAAAGAGAACAAATGGCTTCTGCTGTCCCTGCAACAGTCACCACTATAAGGGCAAGGCTGGAGTTGGGATGTCAGGCTTTGTTAAAACCTAGAGACTGTGCCAATGGATGGACTATAAAACCAAGCTTGACCTATTTAGCTTGACGCTTGGGTGAGTAAAAAAATGCTAATTTCCAGAAAAACAAATATAAAAAATCCTCTGAAATAGTGGGTCCTGGGACTTGTGTAACCTAGGGAGAACTACACCACTAGACTTCTTGCTGCAGTGTGATCTTTTCTCAATGAACAGCCTCCTCAGATTGCTAAAGGAGGTGGTGACCTCTGTAAGCATGTGCACAGTGCGCAATAGACACCCATAGTGGACAGGCACAGGTGCCAGAGGGTGCCCTGCCTTCCCCAGGAGACAAAGCAGGCACTGTGGCTTTGCATGACCCAAGATCCAAGTACAGAGACAATGGAAACACTTAGACCCTGGACTTGTCATGGGTGGACAGGCTTAAGCAACTGCTTTGGGCTCTGGCTCTGCTCCCCCAAGACTAATACTCTGTACATTGTTGCAGAACATCCCAACCCAGGACCGGCTGGAGGGCATGGCAGCCTTCAGGGAGAAAAGGCCCCCAAAGTTTGTTGGCAAATGACATTTAACCTTAAGTATAAGATATGCATGCCTTGAGCAAGATCCAGATGGAAAATTTGCAGCAGGACTGACCTCATCATTTCACCTCTTTGGCCTTCAGTATCTTCAAGGATGATGATGGACATAAAATGGCTAGGGGGGCCGGGCGTGTTGGCACATCCTGTAATCCCAGCACTTGGGAGGCTGAGGCAGGAGGATTGTGAGTTCAAAACCAGCCTCAGCAACTCAGCAAGGCCCTAAGCAACTCAGTGAGACCTTGTCTCTAAATAAAATACAAAACAGGGCTGGGGGATATGGCTCAGTGGTGGAGTGCTCTGGGTTCAATCCCCAGTACCAAAAAAAAAGAAAAAAAAAAATGGCTGGGGGGATGCTGGCGTTGTGGCTCAGTGGTAGCGCACTTGCCTAGCACGCATGAGGGTTAGGGTTCGAACTTCAGCACCACATGAAAATAAAATAAAGGTATTGTGTCACTTACAACTAAAATATATTTTAAAAAATAAAAGCAAAACAAAAACAAATGGCTAGGGTGGTACCTGGAAGCAAAGTGCTAATCACATTGTCTACTATCACGTTCCTTATTCCTCATCCTAGCTATATAATCATTAGGGTTGGATTTACTTTGGAGAACCTCTGGCTCTCAGTGATCAGGCACTTACTAGAGATAGCAATGGATTTTAAGAAGCCCCTTGTTTCTTCCTCTGGAGAAGAGAATAAATAAGTCCTTGTATTGATCGAACAGTGTATCAGGAGTTAGACTGCCAATTCCAGCTGGAGCACTTTCTTGCTATATAACCTGGGACAAATTGTTTAGCCTCTCTAGGCCTCAGCTTCCTTTTCTGTAAATACATCTGTTGTGAAGATTCAAAACCCTCATGTTCAAAAAATGTGTTACAATACTTGGGAAGAATAAGTGAAATCATTGCTCTGAAAGCCTTTGTAAACTATAGAATGACAGGAAGATCTTTAAGGGCCTTTAGTAGCACAGAGAAGAGAATAGTTAATTCTGATCGAGAGAAGGGAGAGTTGGGAATGGCAGGCAACCATGGAAGTAGAGCCTGGAGGACTGACAGGCATTTGAAGCAAATAAGAGGAAGGCTGAGGGAGGGCTGGGGTTACAGGTTAGTGGTGGAGCATTTACCTAATAAGTGCAAGCCCCTGGATTGAATCCCCAGTACAGGGGGCGGGGGTGGTGAGGGGGGACACCAGGAAGGTTGATGGGAACAGCATGGGCAAAGGTGAGCAAGAGGATGACACACTTGGAAAATAAAGGGGTTGGGGATACCTAGTATTCATATATGCACACTAGTCTCAATACCCTTCTCTTGTACCAAGGTAGCCTCATAGTCATCCTGTAACTGGATCTTAACTCTGGCTGAGCATTCTCAGAATACCCAGAATACTCAGAATGGCCCAGAGTCACTAACTACTGGCAGGGACACATAACACTAACAGTGCTGATTTGCTGCTAAATACAAATGTGCCAAGTTATGTTGAATCCTTAGAATTAGCACCATCCTCACTAGCTGACTGACTACTCAGGAAAGTAACAATCTTACTGACCTTCCTTCTCTCATGTGTTAAGTGAGGAGAATAACTTACATATCCCAGAAAATGGTTGTGAATAAGACAAAACTTGAAGGGTGCCTGGTACAGAGCTGGATCTCAAAAGACACTGGTTCCCATGACACAGCCTCACATTAGCAAAAGTTAGCATCTGGTAACACAATGTTCCAAGGTACTGGAAACCAGATCAAGAAACTCAGAGACCCCTTCTAGAATCACACAGAAGAGTGAGTGTGAGAAAATACAGTGGAGTTTGAGGAAGGACTTGGTTACAAATTACACTTATCCAGGAGGACACTGGTGAGTAACAGTATGTAACATGGTTCAGAGTAACTAAAAATGAGCTTCACTAAGAATGAGCTTCCTCAATGATTCCCAAAGAGGCACACAATACCTCAATTATTAAAAGCACAAAACTCTAGTCTTAAAATATGCTAATATTCAAACAGGAATTTAGTTTAGTTCTTTGAAAACTTAAACAGAAGGGTTGGGAATATAGCTCAGTAGTAGAGTGCTTGCATAGCATGTGCGAGGCCCTGGGTTTAATCCTCAGTATGGGAAAAAAAAACAAAAGCTTAAGCAGATGAATTACAAAGCAAGTTCATTAGTTGTCGATAATAAGGCAAGGAAGGAGTTCATACTTTACTCCTCAGAGCAGCTTTGGAGATGACACAAACAGAAGCTTCTGAGTTTATTCTGTAGTTGAGGCTGGATCTCAAAAAAAGTCACCACTTTGACTCCATGCTGAATAAGAGCACCCATTGAAATGTTTGGGGAAAGGCAAAACAAACAAACAAACAAAAAAAAACTCAAAACTATAAAATATGTATTTCTTCTCCCCTACCTCTCAAATGGAAAGTACTCTGGTATCTGTGGGAGAAAAAACAAAGAAAGAAAATCTTTTCTCCCCCTTCCAATACAGGTTCTGTTTTCCAGATATTTCCCTATCCCCTGAGTACAGGGGATTGAACCCAGTGGTGCTTTACCACTAAGCTATATCCCCAGTACTTTTTCTTAAATTGAGAAAAGATCTCACTAAGTTGGCCAGGCTGGCCTTCAGCTTGTGACTCTCCTGCCTCAGCCTCCCAAGTAGCTAGGATTCAGGCATGCACCACTGTGCTGAACCAAATAACATTTTAAAACATGTTATTTCCCACCTTTTCTTCATGTACTTCTTTTCTGGAAGCTTCACACACCAGGAAAACAAATGAGGGTATTTAACATAAGTATCAAATCTCCCTGGAGGTCTGTCCTTCCAGTAAAGAGGTCCCATTTCCCTGACAAGCTCCCAAAGTGGAAAAATTGTTCAGGGTCAGAGAAAAATAACATAGCTCTTCCAACACAAGTTTCCACAGCCCACAGAGTCCACTATAACTGGATTTATCAACACTGCTGCTAAAGGGGTTTCCCCCAAATGATTCCAACTTGATTAGGGATTATGGCTATCATACCACTCCAGGCTTTTTTTTTTTTCTTTTGCGGTGCTGGGAATTGAACCCAGGGCCTTGTGCTTGCGAGGCAAGCACTCTACCAACTGAGCTATATCCCCAGCCCAACTCCAGGCTTTTTATACCTTACAGAAAATCAATTAAGAAAGGTCAACGAGACAGCTAACACACAAATGCCAACAAGCATTTTCAACATTCAGTTACTGAGGGAAGGAGACCTGGATTTGAGGAGCAGAGCGCACCTTGGAAGCCCTCAGGTTAAAGGTGTTCAAAACAGAGGGAGAGTCCGATAATTCATGAAATGCATCCTGAAGTCCTCTAGAATGGAAGTTGCCATCTGCTGTGCTTGTGGGTTTGCCTGACTGCGCTCCTGGATATCATGCAAAAGCTGCAATCCTCTTTCTTCAACTAACATTTTGCAGTATTTGCTGGCTAAAAGAAACAAAGACACTCTATGAACAACTAGCATTTTAAATAATTCCAAATCACCACTTTCACCTTTCTAAAGAAATAGTACAGCCAGATACAATGCCACACACCTGTAATTCCAGGGACTCAGCAGGCTGAAGCAGGAGGATCACAAGTTTGAGGCTTCCCTTGGCAACTTAGCAAGACCTCATCTCCAAATTTAAAAAATTTTAAGGGCTGGGGGGCTGGGGATGTAACACAGTGGAAGAGCACCTCTGGATTCAATCCCTCGTGCCCACCCCCCGCAAAACAAAACAAAACAAAACAAAACAAAAAAAAACCACTACACACAAAGTACAAAGGTTGAAGCCCTTTGGACCAGGAATCAATAGCTAAAATGAGTCAATTTCAGAGTAATTTATCAAAACTTAAATAATGCTCAGTTTGTATGAGAAAACAGATGATCATCTTATGTTTATATCCAGATAACTATGCTTCAAACATTTTTAATCCCAGCTTTTATTAAAAAAGCAAACTTAGCCAGGTGCAATGGTACATGCCTGTAATTCCAGTTACTCAAGAGGTTAAGACAGTAGAATCACAAGAACAAGGTCCACCTGGGCAGCTTAGCAAGCCCCTATCTCAAAATAAAAATTTTAAAAGGGCTGGGCATACAGTACAGTAGAAAGCATGCTATACTCTTTCTTTAGAAAGTTAATACATGACAAGTTTGATTTGTAAACATGATTTTAAAAAATCAGACAATAAACTCAGAAAAAAATATTAACACATATCACAAAGACCTAATCAAATAAGAAAAATAAAATAGACAAAAAGCAAACAAGGATATTAACCAACAAGGAAATGACTCTCATCAGGAAAAAATGACTAACCTCACTTAAAAGTGAGATTAGTGAGGTTAAGTGATCACTTAAAAGTGATGTCAGCTAAGACTATCACTTTCCCCTTAGATTGGCAAAGGTGAAAAAGTTCAATGAACAATTATAATTGTTCAAGAAGGTAGAAAAATGGGGTGGGAATACAGCTCAGTGGTAGAGTGCCGACCTAACATGTATATGGTCCTGGGTTCAATTCCTAGCACCACAAACTCTTACACATTACTGAAAAGAAGGCATATTGGTAAACAACTCAAGAAGAGTTTGGCAATACCTATCAAATTTTAAAATGTTTATAACCTTCTGACTCAGCAATTCTAAGAATTATGCAGACTAACTCACATACTTGCAAAAGGATGTATTTTATTTGACAAACACTATTTTCTATGCTAGTATTAATCCTATACTACCTATAGATGTTAGCACTTTTTTACTATCAATCAAGCACTGTTCTAAAAGCTTTACAAATATAATCAACTTAATTCTCATAACAACCCTGTAAAGCAGATATCATTATCTCCATTTTATAGCTGAGGAAACTGAGGTATGGAGAGAGTAATTTGTTCCAGTTAGTAAATGGCAGAACCTGGGAATAAAGCACAGGTGGTCTGGTTCTGGGGTCTATGTTAATTATCACACTATTGCACATGTACATCTTTTTTTTTCTGTGTCATTATTTATTGAAGCAATATTTGATGGGCAGACTAGAAACAATGTCCCCTCCAAAGAAATGTTACCTGAGTTACAACATCCTACAGTATAGATCACTAGGGTTTAACTTTGTCTCTGGCACTTGCTAGCCATTTTAACCTTGGGCAAGTTACTTCAGTGGGCCTCAGTTTTCTCATCTGATGTATGGATGATGATATTAATGCTACCTGCTTTCTAGTTGTTGTGAAGACTAAATGAGTTGAGTGCTTACAATACTGCCTGGCACACAGTAAATACTCAAAAGTTCTAGTTATGGTTATAGTTATTACTGTTACAGTTGAAAACACTGGGGCTGGGATGTAGCTCAGGGTACGGTACTTGCCTTGATGTGTGAGGTGTTCAACCCTCTATATCACACCCCAAAAGAAAAAACTTCAGTGTTTCAGAACCACTCTGATCTACTGATCTGATAGCCTAATCATGTCTGACACCATTCACATTAGCTTGTTATCATGTTAATAAAGTGCTAGAGCAAGCTCCTAAAAAAAAAAAAAAATTTTTTTTTCTCTTAGTTCTACCCTTATTTATTCTGCCGACTGAACTTTAGAATAATAAGTCCTTCCATCTTTGGAGCATGGTATATCCCAATTATTTCAGAATTTTAAATTATGTCTCATGGTTTTCTATATAGGTCTTTTTACTTATTGAAGTCACTTTTAGGAACTTTATGCTTTTGTTGATAACGTGAATTGTACCTTTTCCCTTAATTTTTCAGATTTTTGCTGGTATTAAAATAATGACTAGGTATTTATACATCTACTTATAGTCAATATGCTTAAATTTTTAATCCTAAACATTGTCTCTTAGGGTTTCTAGTATAAAATCATAGCCTATATTTCTTTTATAATGAAAGTAAATTTTTTACAATAATCCTGAGCAAATTTATTGACCAAAACATCTCCAAGGGGATTTTTATTTTGGTACCAGGGATTGAACCCAGGGCACTTTACAAGTGAGTTATATCCCCAGTCCCTCTTGTTTTTATTTTGAGTCAGGGTCTCACCAAGTTACTCAGGATCTCCCTAAATTGCTGAGACCTGTCTGGAACTTGCAATTCTCCTGCCTCAGCCTCCTGAGTCACTAGAATTAGAGTCGGGTGCCACCATACCCTACTCAAGGGGGATTTTAAACAGCAAAACATGCAAAAACATTTACTCTACCTAGAAAATAACCTGACTAGTAAATAACTAAGGATATTGTGTCTATCTACAACTAAAAAACAATTTTAAAATAATTAAATTTTATTGTTTTTCCCTTACTGACTGCCTTATGAAGACAATTGGGAGTATTTATTTTGTGTATAGGAACTTAGTTTTGTTAGTTTACTTGAGTATTCCTCAACTAGAAGAATGATTTAGTCATTTTTATTAGGGATATATAACTTTCCAGCAATCAAGGCATTTTTGTCCATATCCAGGTTAACTGGTAACAAGAGTGTTTGGAACATACTGACATTCATATTAGTTTCTGATTCCAGAAATGAAATTAGAACAAAGAGAGTATTATCTTATAGAAAATTTTATTCTGTAGTAAAATTTAGGATTAAAGTAATGTTCCCCTAGTAAGCACACGTTCTAAAATAATCTTGAGTGAACAATAGCAAATTCTTATTACCTGTGGTCTAATTCCTTTTTCTAGCCTTAACTGATGTAGATCATTTTTAGATTGCATTTGCCAAAAATAGTAAAGCAACTCCTTCTGTTAATTATGAGTCTTATTTCAAGAAATAACCCAATGAAGAGTTGTGCCATAGCAAGTCCTAATATTAGTTTTAGAAAGTAGCAGTTGGAGCCGGGCACGGTGTTGCACGCCTGTAATCCCAGCAACTTGGGAGGCTGAGGCAGGAGGATCAAAAGTTCAAAGCCAGCCTCAGCAACTTAGCGAGGCCCTAAGCAACTCAGTGAGACCCTGTCTCTAAATAAAATATAAAATAGGGCTGGGGATGTGGCTTGGTGGTGGAGTGCCCCTGGGTTCAATCCCCAGTACCTAAAAAAAAAAAAGAGAGAGAAAAAAAAAGAAAGTAGCAGTTGGTGAACTTTTTGCTCTATTGCTATAGTATTACATATGTAGTCTTATTTAATCTGATTTATCTGTGCTCCAAGACCATATTCTTAGGTGTATAAGCTGAAAGAGATGAAGTGAAATGCCCAAGGGCACACAAAAAAGCAACATCAGAGTAGGTGCCATATCTGTTATTTATTTTGCTTCTAAGAGTTTAGCACCATATCTGGCATGCGTATTATTACTCCTAATGTTTGAATACATAAAATCAGCATTGGAACCTTAACAATTAAGTACTTGTGAAGTTCCTATTAAATTTAATAGCCTAGTTATCTCTTTAGGACTTCATGTATAGAATGGAAGAAACGATGAAAGAACTATATCAATGTGAAAATAAGGACAACTTTATAAAATCTAGAAATGTTTAAAAAAAGAAAAGAACCTGACTCCTGGTCTCCCAACCTCCCACTGACCATTCATTACAAGGAGAAAGATCTGTGTATTATTGTAAGAGTGGTAATGATAAATGGTACATAAAGACAGCAAGCTATAGCATGACATTACAGAATTAGCCTGTTATCTAAAATGTTGCTGGGCTGGGGATATAGCTCAGTTGGTTGAGTGTCTACCTTGTAAGCACAAAGCCCTGGGTTCAATCCCCAGCACCGCAAAAAAAAAAAAAAAGATGTTGCTGAGGCTGAGTTAACTTCCTACATTCACACCTTACTCAGCCTCCTGGTAACTGGGATTATGGCGAGCTTCACCATGCTTGCCATAAATAGCATATTCTAAGTAGAGTACATATACCACAAAGCTACATTCCCAGCCCTTTTTAATTTTTGAGATAGGGTCTTGCTAAATTCCTAAGACTAGTCTTGAACTTGTAATCCTCTTGCCTAAGCCTCCTGATTCACCTGACTTCACTTTCTTTTTAAAAAGCTAAATTCAAAAGACACAAATGAACAATTTTTCAAACTCCATATGGAAGTTATTTATTATTCTGGAAAACTATTGTTTTAAATACATGTTGAATACATACGATTTTTACTGCAGACGTGATACATGGCCCATAGTGCCCAGAGCTGAACCGCTGGTTGAGAGAAACTGCCAAGGAGTGGGAAAAATGACTTGAAAGATCTAAAAAGTACAAGCACGTGAGTTTAGAAGTCAGGAATATGAAAATAACTTAACATTTCCACCAGTCAATTCCTCACCAAGTCAGATACACTATGCAATGTACATTGGGAACTATCAAACTGAATCTTGTGTCAGGTGCTCTACACATTCAGTATCTCATTCATCCCCAATCTAGCACATGGTCAGCCTCACTTCATAGATGAGGAAAATGGAGTCACTTCTTTTCTAGAAATGATTTCACAGTATCACAGAGAAGAAATAGAATTCAAACACAAGGCTAATTGTTACTGAGACTTTATTACTATGTCATCAAGCACACTAAGGACAAGCTTTAAGAAAGAAAAGCACATCATAATGAAATTACCTGTAGGTCACCAATGCTGACATCTTACAGCTTGCACTTGGCCAATTCTTCATGGTTGCATGCTTTTCCATAAAAGACAGAGGGAGAAACCAAGATTCTAGTATTATATTCCATCATTTATAAAAGGTCAAAATAGACTACTTCATGCATTTATAATTAAATACATTTAAAACAAAACTTTTCAAAACATAGGAATGACTAAATTTAAATATACCTACTTAACGAATTATTAAATAACCATTATATATGGAGATATATGAAGAAAAGAATGGAATAAAAAGGCTTCTTTTTTAAGGTTGTGAACTAAAACTACACTACATCCTTAAATCCCACTCACAGAATAGTAAGAATGGTTTAAAACAGAGAAACCACTCCAACAGAGAACATATGGAATGGAGCCTTTGAATCACCTCTTTAAAAGCCCCCTGTTCCTGCTGATGGGCAGAACTGCAGCCTCTGGGACAGAAGCCTCCTCTGTTTCTCCTCTGCTAGCAAAACAATAAATCTTTTGTTTTCTTTTTCTCAAAAAAGTAAAAATAAAATAAAACAGAAGAACTCAAACACATGAAGAACAAAGCAGATGGAGATGTAGTAATTGACTCTGGGTGAAAAAACAAACTACTGGGGACAGTGGTGCACACCTATAATCCCAGCAACTTGGGAGGCTAAGGCAGGAGGATCAGCAAGTTCAAGGCTTGTCTCAGCAATTCAGCAAGACCCTGAGCAACTTAGTGAGACCCTATCTCCAAATAAAAAAAAGACCTGGGCATGGTGGTGCACACCTGTAATCCCAGAGTTTTGAGAGGCTGAGGCAGGAGGACAAGTTCAAAGCCAACTTCAGCAACTTAGCAAGGCCCTCAGCAACTAAGTGGCTCAGTGCTAAAGCACCTCTGGGTTCAATCTCCAGTACCACAAAAACCCAATTTGAACACAAACCCCTAAGAGACTTAAAAATTTACACACAAGGTACTTTCCAAAGTAAAACTAGAGGTGGGGTTCAAACCAGGAGGATGGCTAAAATGATTAAAGAAGCAAGACCCCCTGGATTTTCTCTCCTTTCCTTAACAAAAATTTCTGGACTGGGCACCCCATGAACAATTAAAGGTAGGAACACTGTGCTAAAAAAAATAAAATAAAAAAATAAAAAAAGTAGTGTGCTATGTGGTATGTCTATAATCTCAATTACTCGGAAGGCTGAAGCAGAAGGATCACAAAGCTCCAGACAAGCCTTGGAAACTTAGTGAGACCCTGTCTCAAAATGAAAAAAAAAAAAGGGGGGGGGGGGGGAAAAAATGTAGCTTAGTGCTTATGTAATGTATGTAAGGCCTGGTGTTCAATTTCCCACACTGGGGGTGGGAGGGGTGGGGGAGACAAAAAGCAATAAACAAGTCTGGGGAAGGCTAACACCCCAGAAAGAAAAAAAAAATACATTTTTTAAAAATGAAAAAGAGGGCTGGGCATATGGCTTAGTGGTACAGTGCTTTCCTGGCATGTATGAGGTTCTGGGCTCAACCCCAACATCATTCATTCATACACACATACAAAAATAAAGAAAAAGAGCTGGGCACAGCGGTACATGCCTGTAATCCGAGCAACTTGGGAGGCTGAGACAGGAGGATGGCAAATTCAGAGGTCAGTGTTAGCAACTTAGGGAGACCCTGTCTAAAAATAAAAAGTGCCGGGCGCAGTGGCGCACGCCTGTAATCCCAGCACTTGGGAGGCTGAGGCAGGAGGATCGAGAGTTCAAAGCCAGCCTCAGCAACTTAGCGAGACCCTAAGCAACTCAGTGAGATCTCATCTCTAAACGAAATACAAAATAGGGCTGGGGATGTGGCTCAGTGGTCAAGTGCCCCTGGGTTCAATACCCAGTACCAAAAAAAATAAATAAAAATAAAAATAAAGAATAAAAAGTGAGAGTGGAGGTGGCTCAGTGCAGGAGACCCTTTGAATTCAATCCCCAGTACTACAAAAAAAGAAAGATCTTTACCTTCAAAGTTTGGAAATCATAGGGATATGCCTTGATGAGGGTTTATTTTCATATATTGCACTGATTTACTTATTACTCTGTAAGCTTGTTTCCTTCATTTGGGAAAATTATTTTTCCAATATAGGGGAGTGATCCCACTGAGCTACATCTCCAGTTCTTTTTATTTGGAGACAGGTTCTTCTAAATTTCTGAGGCTGGCCTTGAACTTGCAATCCTCCTATCTCAGACTCCCAAATCACAGGTATTAGCATATGCACAAACCATCATGCCTGACAAAGACTTAAAAATTCTGAAGAAAAAATACTTCAAAGCTAAAAATTCTATACCTAGCCATTTGACCAACTAAATGTGAGGATAAGATAAGGCCTTTAGAAACAGTTGAGCTCTCACTTTCAAGTATCTCTTTTTAGGAAGCTATTGGAAGATACAATTAGGGAGGGAGTAAACTAAGAAACAGGAAGGCCTGCAATCCAGATTATAGGGAACCCAACCCAAGAGAGGCAATGGGAATATGGAAGATGATAGTAAAGGAATATCCTAGGTTGACAATGACAAAGGTATACCAGATAGTACGAAACAAGCAAACCAGATGCAAGAAACAGAATGCTCTGAGAAGGTGAAATGGACAGAATAGGTCTGAAATGTACTGAAAGATGTATAGCTAGAGTACAGGAAAGAGTAGACACAAGGAACAGCAAGAATAACTCTTTCCTACTTTGGGAAAATTAATTGATAAAAGATGCCTAAAAGTGAAAAATAGCAACAAGGATGGTCACAGTGGCCCACACCTATGGTCCCAGCTACTTGGAGGTTGAAGCACGAGGACTCCAAGTTCGAGGCCAGCCTTAACAACTCTGGGTGACCCTGTCTGAATGTAAAAAATTTAAAAAGGGGTGGGGATGTAGCTCAGTGGTAAAGTGTCCCTGGGTTAAATCCCCAGTACCCCCCGCAGCAAACCCCAAAACAAACAAAAAAACCCCATATCTTATTTAGAGATATGGAAGTAAATACCAAAAGAAATAGTTTAAAAGTTGAGGTATTATATCCATCTACAACTAAAAAAAAATTTTTTTAAAAGTTGAAAGAGAAAGGAATTCGAATAAAGCCATACACAACTGTTTGCATGTGTAACTTTTATAAAAGAAATAGAAGGAATGCAACAAAATGTTGCATTAAAGAGATTAACTTTAGGTGAAAGAGCATGGTAGGTTACAATTTTCTTCTTTATACTTTCCTGTATGTATTTTCCCCATTTTTGAGAATGATCACATAGTTCTAAACCTCTTATGATCTATAAAAGTAAGTTACATACAAAAAAGATTAGGTTTTTGTAAAGAAGAATGGTTCCTGTACCAAATCCTGAAGAAGAGCTTTCCTCTGCAGGTCACGGAATAGCCAGGGCTGTTTGTCAGATGTCAGGTGGGCTATGATACCTGCAGCAAAATAGCTCACTTCTATTTCTTTGCTATGAAGTAAATTGCTGATATGCTTCATCACATCTTCAGTCACCAGCTTGGAGGAAAACTCTCTGACTTCAGCTATGTTGTTCTACAAGTCACATGAAGCAGTGAACATCAGGGACAGGAAGGGAGGAGAATAAGGATTAGCTTTTCTCCCTTTCATACTGCTCATCTCAGATCCCTCTCAACAGCCTAATCCCAAAATCCCACCCCTTTAGGATGAGCTTGATCATTACAAATAAATAACTGGGTGAGCACCTGCTCAGTGCCAGGTACACTACCAGGTAAATGTCTTTTTCTAACTGCCTTATCTCTCATTGAATATTTAAAATAGGGAAACAATACTCAGCAAGATTCAGGTTCATGTTACTGATAATGGCATGAATTAAAATACAAAACCAGGCCTGATAAACACTTAACATTACCAGGGGCCTGCCAGATGTTACATTATCTTGACAAGTTTAACAATAGGCAGGCAATGATGCATATTTAGTTTTCAATGCTGTGTAACAAATTACCACAAACTTAGTGGCTTAAAATAATATGAATTTACCTCCTGTTTGTGTGGGACAGGAATCTGGGTAGAGGTCCTCTCTCTACTCTGAGATCTCCTAAGGCTGAATTCTCAACTGCAAGCTCAACTGGTGCTGGTAGAATTTGTTTCCTGTGGCTGCTGAACTGAGAGATCCAGTCTATTGCTGAAAGCCACCTTGAGCTCCAAAGAGGCTGCCCCAAGGTTATGGAAATGTGGGCTTCTCCCTTTCCAACCACCAAGTTCAATACATTTTGTTCCTTTCAGGTTATAAGCAAGTTTGTCTACTAGCCAGATGGATTCATAAATACATTGTAAAGTAATCAGGACATGATAACCTATCATCTTTGCCATATTTTAGCTGTTAGAAGCAAGTTAACAGGTCCTGCTCACACTCCAGGAGCGGGGATTACAAAGAGACACAAAATACAGGAGGTAGGAATCATTGGTCGATCACTTGGGGTCTCATCACACAACTGAAAAAACAAACATTTGAAGAGGTAGAGCCAATAGTCCAAGTAAATAGAGCAGTTACTTTAAATCAATGCTAACTTCTGCTACTGCTTTGGCAATTTCTACAAAGTATACCCTGGACACTAGTATGCGGAAAAGAACAGAGCTGAAATTACACTGTTTTTGAGAGTCCCCCCAGCCTCAGTTCCTGTTTTTCCAGAGATGAGCTATGCCCCTTGTTAACAGCATTGTTTAAGGGTTGGGTCCTCTAGACAATAAACCCAAACAAGGAGAGACAAGATGATAGCATCCTTAGTCTAAGTAGGGGGACACCACATCTGAGTCCCAAATATAAATCTTTTGAAAGTCTGAGAGGCTCCCCAAAAAAGATAACAAGTGAACAATCTTGATTTTTTCATTTTTTTTTTCTTTTCTTTTTCTTTTTTTTTTTTTTTTTTTGTCTGATGGTGCTAGGGATCAAACCCAGAGCCTTGAGCATGCTAGGCAAGTGCTCTGCAATTGAGCTAGTTATTAACTAGCTAGTAGGATACTGAGCATTGTATAAGATACATGAGGCTTAGGTCCAACCTTCTGGTATTATTTCCCATTGAGAGTCTCTTTTCCAGCTTCTCCCAATTCTGGAATTTTCTGTTTTATAGTGTCCCTTAAATGATTGCATTGTCTCTAGTCAAAAATGACTTTTGTCCCTACCTTCTGCTTTTCTGTAATTTCTTGATTTCCAACAATAATCATTAATCCCTCTCTGTGATGCCTTTCACATCTACTATGTTACAAGTCCTACATGTGCCAGGTACACAAAGAGCATAAGTCACAATCCTCATTTCAACAAGTCTGTGATCTACTGGAGTAGATCTAAGTAAAGACTCCCACTGGACTTGTGCTTCTCTTCCAGCAATACCAGATGCAATCTTAAAGGAGAGAGCTACCTGTACATAGGTCTAAAACCACCTCCCAAAGTCATAAGGACCCTCTGCTTGAAATGCATTGCCTTAGGATAAATGCTACATTCATGTGTCAAGAGTTCATGTCAAGGAAATATGGATGATAACTGTGGTAAAGTATAGTCACAGCACAATTTTTCCTATTCCTGTGCATACACCCTGTATCAATGTGGTGCTGTTACCTCCCATGAAAGTATGGCCAGTCTTTAATCTGAGCTTAACCACAAAACCTGCTTTTGGCCAGTGAGACATTAACAAGATGAAAGCTGAGGTTGAAAAGCACTTGTCCAATGGGATTTGGCATCTATTGCTGGCCTGAAACTACCACAAAAAGAAGCCCATTAAGACACCAGACCCAGTCAACCACCAGTCCCAACTTCAGACATAAAAGTCACACCACCTTAGACCATTGGTCCCAGTTGAGCCACCAGATGACTGTGGCTACATGAGTTTTCCCCAGGAGATAAGTAGAAAAATTATAGAGCTGACCTGAACTCAAACTATTGATCCACAAATTGTTAGGTAAAAAAATTGGCTATTGTTTTAAGTCACTAAGCTGCAGTTTGTTCACAGCAATAGATGACTGACATATAATGCTATTTACTTTACAGAGACAATGTGAAAATTAAATGAGTTTATACATGTAAATTGATTTCAACACTATGGTAGCATATGATAGGTACTATATCCATGTTAGTTTTCTTTAAGTAATTAACATTAACTCAAAACAATTCACCTTACCAAGAGACCAAGTACCTTGCTTTGTACTGAAGACTCTGAAAAAGTCTGTTAAAAGAATAAACAGGTTACTTTACCATGAAGAAAAGAATTTTACACATAAACTCAATCCCATCTTCCCACCTCTAAAACGTGAATATAGATTGCCAATCCTTGATTGTCAATAAAGTGTTTGCAGGCAGCTGGAGATTCATCTGTAAGATTCCAAAGTGCTTTCAAAGTAAACAAGAGGGTGACATCATCTACATTCTCAGTGGTCTTTTGTTTTACTATTGCCAGAAGTTCCTAAAAAACAGAAACAGAAGATTAGATACCCTCCTGACTCACTTCCAGTACAAGAAAGCAAAATTAAGAAGAACTTTAGAATCAAACCCCTGTTCTAAACCCAAGTTCTATCACTTCATAGCTGTGTGATCCATTTTCTTTCAATAAAATGTATTATAACTACCTCCTATGGTTTTTAATGATTAATTGAAGAAAAAAAAAATATGGATGGGTATATAGCTCAGTGGTAGAGCACTTGCCCAGCATGTATAAGGCCTCCTGGTTCAATCCCCAGTACAACAACAACAACAACAAAAAACACAAGGAAGGGGGATAAAAGTTTAATAAGCACTTAATTGGTGTAAAAAAAGTGCATTATCACCAGGCATACACCGGTAACCATGGTCCCATTTCTCCTCAAAAGCTCAGGAGGCTGAGGCAGGAGGATCACGAGTTCAAAGCCAGTCTCAGCAATTTAGCAAGGCCCTAAGCAACTCAGTAAGATCCTGCCTCTTAATAAAATATAAAAAAATGGCTGGGGAAGTGGCTCAATGGTTAAGTACCCCTGGGTTCAATCCCTGGTACCAAAATTAAAAAGGGGGGGCATTATCAAGTATATCAGATATTCTCTTTTTAATTGAAAACATTTAGTTAACACTGTAAGGCAAGTACTCATTCAGGTAGCAGAGACAGACAAAAAGAAAAACATTGGTTTTTCCTCAACTAAAAAATTTTAGTTTTGTCAAATGCCCTGAAAGAAATACATAAAAGCCTAAAATTTTACTTTTTATAAGGGGTAGGAGGGAAACCTTCAAATACAGTAATATGTAAGCCAGGCATGGTGATGCACCTCTGTAATACCAGCAACTGGACTGGGGAAGGTAGAGGCTGGAAGATCACAAGTTCCAGAACAGCCTTAGCAATTTAGCAAGAACTTGTCTCAAAAAATAAAAAGGGTTGGGGGGTGTCGCCCAGTGGTAAAGCTCCCCTGCATTCAATTTCCAGTACCAAAATAAATTTTGAAAATAAAGATGTGGTTGCTAAGAATGGCAGGTAGAAGGCACTCACCTAGGCAGTCAATAGGATATGAATGAGGGCAAGGAAAGGAAGAAACAGGGGCTGGGGATATAGCTCAGTTGGCAAAGTGCTTGCCTCACAAACACAATGCCCTGGGTTGAATCTCCAGCACCGCAGCAAAAAAAAAAAAAGAGGAAAGGAAGGAATAGAGCAGAGAAGTGAGGTTATCCCTGAAAGTTCTGTGTCAAAGACATGGTCTCATTTCTCCTAAGCACACTCACAATAACCGTTAAGGTATTACCACTATGACAGAAGTCTGTTTTTCAACTGATAATCAGTTTTCAAGATGAGCAGTCCAAAGCAGAGATTTATCCCCGTAACTAGTTGGGCCTTGTCTGCCTTAATCTGAATCCTGAGCTCTTGTTATCACTACCTAAAACTATCTTTCTAGTGGAAAAGGTCATTATTGTATGTATGTATGTATGTATGAACATGACACAATGAAACCCTTTATTCTGTACAATTAATATGCACTTAAAAAATAAGGCTGGGAATGTAGCTCAGTGATATAGCACCTGCCTAGTGTATGCAAGGCCCAGTACTGCATAAATAAATAAATTTCAAAAAATAAAAACAAAGTACCCTGTCTCTCCAGGAAATCCACTGCTCCTCCTCCCATTGTGTTGCCCTTAGTACTTGCTCTATCTGTATCCAGTCCTGTTACCTTCCATTCCCAGACACTTTCATGACTTCGGCCTTAGGATAAATGCTAAACCTATTAGTCCACTTCATGCCTCCCCAAAACTCTGAATGTTGAAAAATTCTGTGCTCTCGATATCTGCCCATAAAGTTTAAAAGGGCAATTCAACTAGTAGCTGGCGACACTACCATGATTCCCAGGGAATTTGCTACAAAGATTGTTATTTCCTAATTCTCTCTCCTCACTCACTCTTATTTGATCACTTCATCTCTCTCTCTCTCTATCTCTCCTTTTTGATGGTGCTGAGGATCAAACACAGGGCCTACCACATACTAGGTGAGTACTCTACCAGTGAGCCAAATTCCCAGCCCTATTTTTATTTTAAAGCAGGGTCTCTCCTCAAAAGGCTAGGCATCGAACCACTATACCACTCCTTGGTATTTATTCTGAAGAACTAAAGTCATCATACTACAGTGATACAGTCACACATGCTGCCCATGTTGATGGCAGCACAATTTATATAGCCTTTTTCTTTATGACTGAATAAAGAAAAATTAAATTATGTCACTGCCAGAAAAATGGATGGAACTAGAAACCATTAAGTGAAATAAGTCAAACTCAGAAGGTCAAGGGTCCTATGTTTTCTCTCCTATGCAGAAGCCAAAGAGGAAAAAGGAAAAGATGGTGACAGATCTCATTAAAATCAAAGGAAGCTGGGTGTGGTGGCGCACGCCTATAATCCATGCGACTTGGAAGGCTGAGTCAGGAGGATCGCGAGTTCAAAGCCAGCCTCAGCAACTTAGCGAGGCCCTAAGCAACTCAGTGAGACCCTGTCTCTAAATAAAATACAAACGGGCTGGGGATATAGCTCAGTTGGTAGAGTGCTTGCCTTGGAAACACAAGGCCCTGGGTTCAATCCCCAGCACCGCAAAAATAAATAAATAAATAAATAAATAAATAAAATACAAAATAGGACTGGGGATGTGACTCATGTGGCCAAGTGTCCCTGAGTTCAATCCCTGGTTCCACCAAAAAAAAAAAAAAAAAATTCAAAGGAATAGCAATAGAGGAAAACAAAGGGGTGGGAGGGGGGAGAGGGGAAATTGCTAGGGAGTGATATTGCCAAATTATATTGTTATACTGTGTGCATGCATAAATATGTAACATCAAATCCCATCATTATCTATAATTAAAAAGCACCAATTAAAAAATGTGGGGAACAGGGATAAAAGGCAGGATCTCACTATGTTATTGAGGATGGTCTCAAACTTGCAATCCTCCTGCCTCAGACTCTCAAGAATTTGGGATTATAAGTATGTGCCAACATGCCCAGCTCCTCTCATCTTTCAAAGCCACTCTTCTAGCAAGATCCACTGATCTATTTACACTTGCATTAATGTATTCTGCCTTACCTTCTGCTCCACTAAAGCCAACATCTTTTTTTTTTTTTTGGTGGTGCTGGGGATTGAACCCAGGGCCTTATGCATGTGAGGCAAGCACTCTACCAACTGAGCTATATCCCCAGCTCTTAAAGGCAACATCTTTACATTTGCTCTAAATCTCATTCCTGAGCACACAAAGATTTGGTATCAAAATTATTTTCTCAACTGGGCACCAACGCACAAGCCTGTAATCCAAGGAATTTCGGAGGCTAAGATCAAGGATGGGAAGTTAGAGGCTAGCCACAGCAACTGAGTGAGACCCCATCCTCAATAACTTAGAGACCCTATCTTAAAATTTTTTAAAATAATTTTGTTTTGTCTATGCCAATTTTTCCCTTTTTCATAGGCATAAAATATTTTAATATAATCCATCTTACAAAAAAAATTGCTGTTGACTCCACATAGTACCATTCTCTCTCCTTCTCATTAAAATTAACATCAAAAAGTTTTCTCCCAGCCGGGCATGGTGGTGCACATCTGTAATCCAAGCGACTTGGGAGGCTGAGTCAGGAGGATCGCGAGTTCAAAGCCAGCCTCAGCAACTTAGCGAGGCCCTAAGCAACTCAGTGAGGCCCTAAGCAACTCAGTGAGACCCTGTCTCTAAATAAAATACAAGGGGGCTGGAGTTGTGGCTCAGTGGTAGAGCACTTGCCTAGCATGTGTGAGGCACTGGGTTCGATTCTCAGCACCACATATAAATAAATGAATAAAACAAAGGTCTATCAACATCTAAAATATTATTTAAAAAAAAAAGTTTTCTCCATTTCTCAGTTCCCATCTGTTCATCACTCAACTTGTTTGGTTCAGCACCCTCTGAAAACATAAGCAAGATGTCTCAGGACTCCCATCTTGCCAAATTCAATAGTCAATTCTGTTGTTATCTCACTCAATTACTCAGCTGTATCTGACACAACTGCGTGATTTCTCTTAAAAATTTCCCGTTGGATTCTAAGATACTTCTCTCTCCTGTTTCCTAACACATTCTGGATGCTCCTTCTCAATCTCCTATTTTGGCTCCTCCTACTTTTCCAATGAACCTATGTATATTCTAAAAAATTCAGCCCTTTCCTTTTCTCTATATACATTCCATATTCTTTCTAGGTAATCCCATCCAATACCAGAACTGATGACTAAAATAATCTCTATCCCTAACCACCACTGAGTCCAGAATTTAAACCAAATTCTTGACAAGCACCTCAAAAAATGAACAGGCCCAAAATCAAGTTTTTATTCTTGATTTTATCACTATTATAAACATACATTAATAGAACAGAAAAATGTACTGGTTGGATATCAAACACTGAAGTATCCACTGATAACGGCAATGCAAAAGGCATAAATGTAAGAAATACACAACACCCACAGGAAGAAAACTCACACATACTTCTCAAGGACATAGAAGATTTGAATAAATGGAATAACATACCCTGTTCTCAGATGGGGAGAAGTGACATCGCAGGATATTAGAACTAGATAATTTTTGTCTGTGTATGCGGTGCCAGGAGCTTAACTACTGAGGCGCATCTCCTTTTTGGAGACAGGGTCTTCCTAAGTTGCTTAGGGCCTCACTAAGTTGCTAAGACTGGCTTTAAACTTGTAATCCTCCTGCCTCAGTCTCCCACACTACTGAGATTATAGGCATGTGCCACTATGCCAGTTCCTGGACAAGTCAAATTTGGTATCTGCATAGACAAAACACATAAGAATAAATGAAAGAAACTAGAGGATAAGCCAGGCATGATGACACATGCTTATAATCCCAGCTACTTGGGAGGAAGAAAAAAGAAAATCACAAGTTCCAGGTAAGTCTCAGCAAATTAGCAAGACCCTATCTCAAAGTGAAAAAGGGTTGGGACCTGGCATGGTGGTGCATGCCTCTAATCCAGCAACTCAGGAGGCTGAGGCAGGAGAATTCCAAGTCCCAGACCAGCCTCAGTAACTTTGTGAGGCCTTGTCTCAAAGTAAAAAATAAAAAGCACTGGTCCAATTCTCTAAATTAAGAAGTGAAGAATAAAATGATGCAAAATTTTTAATGAGCAATGTTCACATAATCCTAATGTAAATACTGATTACAGATTTAAATTTGTGCTCTAAACTTTTGGGAACTGCAAGAGGAAGTAATCTATAGAAATGCATGTAGCAGAACTATATTTTTATTTATTATAATAGCAAAATTAATACCTCAAACTGCAAAATAAAAAACTACAGTCAAGCATTTTAGCAATTTTTTTGGGGGGGCGGGGCTGGGGGATTTGAACCCAGGGCCTCACACATGCCAGGCAAGCACTTTACCACTGAGCCACATCCCCCGCCCCAGTCAAGCATTTTATTTTGAAATGTAGAGGTAAATAAATAGCTATAAGAGTACAAAGTTTCTTTTGGGGAACAAGTTTTACCATTTCTTTTCAAAGGGGCATTTAGAGCAATTTAATTTTTTAAGCTGCATTCACAAAATACCAGCATTTTTACAAAGCTTAAAGTGAAGATCAACTCAACCCACCTTAACTGCCACGAAGAGCTCTTCTTGGAGTTGTGCGATTTGCTCAGGTGATAACTAAATGCAAGCAAAAAGCCAAAAGTGAAACGTTCAAGCTGTGTGAGGAGGGAGAGCACAATCTTGACCTAAACGCCACATACCTGCAGTGCTAGAATAGAGGTGATGCTCACTGCCATAGTTTGCATTTTGGGGTTCTCATGCCTACTGAGCCATTTCATAACAAACTTGGCAGCATCAAACCTGAAAAGAAGTGTTTATTTTTCTCAAAATTACATAGTTTGTAAAACTGTAGATGGCATATCACTCAGCCTCCCCCAACAAATCCTGTAACAAAAATAGTTTTGAACTTATAAAGCCTCAACTATGAAAATGAGCATTTAGGAGATAAGATAAACCAGAGACAAACAGGAGATATACAAACAGAATGAACAAAGACAGAGTGCAATTCAAAGGTAGGGTGCCGGACAGCATGAAAGTAGCAGCCTTGGGTTCAGTCCCCAGAACCAAGGAAGAATAAAGAGAGCAAGAAAAAAGGGATAAAAATACACCATTGGGGGTTTGGAGTTGTAGCTCAGTGGTAGAGCACTTGCATAGCACGTGTGAGGCACTGGATTCAATCCTCAGCACCACATTAAAAAAAAAAAGAACACACCACTGGATCAGCAGATCCAAATAAGGCTTTTTAAATTTTTGTTTATTTTTTTGCCTTTCTGGGGATTGAACCCAGGATCTCACACATAGTGGGCAAATGCTCTACCACTGAGTTCATCCCTAGCCCTTTTCATTTTTTATTATGAGACAGAACCTCACTAAGTTGCCTAAGCTGGCCTTGAACTTGCAATCCTCCTGCCTAAGCCTCCCAACTAGCTGGGTTTACAGGTCTGTGCAACTGCACCCACCCAGCAGAAAACCTTTTTAGCATTTAGTTTCTACTATGATGAGTCTGACAAGTTTCTAAGAGATGGTAATTTGTAATCTGAATAGTAGACAGTGCCAAAACGCCACAGCAAACCTACCATCCATAACTCTTCACCCATAAATCACAGGCTGTGCTCCCATCAGCCTATGCTTAATTTTTCTGCTCTCTGCAATTGACTATTACAAATGCTTTAAACTCATGAATCTGGAAGATCACAAAGGCTTTGAAAAGAATCCCTCTACAACATCTAAGATGATAATGATTTTTTAAAATTATTAAATAATTAATAAGAAAATAATAAAAAAAGGAATAAGATTCTTCAGAATAGCCAATACCTCTTAAACTAGATACTGCTGCAGATAATTTACAAACATTATCAAATCTAATCCTCAAGAGTCACTATTTTACAAACAGAAACTGAAGTGCAAAGATAATGGAAGGGCTAGAACTTGAGTCCAAGTGTATTTGACTCTCTGGACCCCATTATTATTTTACCCACTGCCTGGTACCAGAATTACTTTAGAAGAGAACATTTACAACTCCAGTACCACCAACTGCTACTGTGTGTTAGACTCAAGAGCCTTCTCCACAAATGCTTTATCTGAGCTTTAATCAGACCTTAGCCTGATAATCAAATGCCAATAGTGCTTAGAGGAACACTGGCCAACACCCCAATCAGATGACCAACTTCTATTTATACTTGCCTGTCAAACGGAACATCCACAAGGATCCTGGAATTGGTTAAGGAAAGAAGACAATTCTTCTGTAACTTTGGGGGAATAAAGGAAAATAACTGTGAGCAAATATAATACTCCATTCTAAACACAGATTCTAAACATCTGGATGGTCTAAAATGAGCTTTTCTTATCCAGAGCTCAATACTGTACCTAGCCCTCTTCAAATTTTTCCTTTAGACATACAACTGATGATTGCCATGCTGGAATGACAACTGATCGTGCCAGATCTTCCAACATTTCAAGAACTGGTGAAAATACAGATTTCTTAAATGAGAAAGATCACCTTCCTCATTGTATTTTTAAAAATCAATTCCCACTGGGTCAGGCACAGTAGCACACTCCTGTCATCCCAGCAACTCAGGACTCCTGGAGAGAGGAGGACTCAGCAATTTAGCAAGGCCCTAAGCAATTTAACAAGACCCTCTCTCTCAAAAACATAAAAAAGGGCTAGGGATACAGCTCAGTTGATGGAGTGCTTGCCTTGCAAGCACAAGGCCCTGGGTTCAATCCCAGCACCGCAAAAAAAAAAAAAAAAAGAAAAAAAAAGGTTGGGGATGTAATGTTCAGTGGCCGAGCACCCCTGGATTCAATCCCGAATACCAAAAAAAAAAAAAAAAGAAAAGAAAAGAAAAAAAAAAGAAAGAAAATTATATCTATCTACCTCCCTCTCTCAACTCCCATTGCAAGTACTCATTTAGATCCGATAAATTTATTCACCAAAGTAACCACCACCACCACCAATCAAGATAAAACACTTCCATCACCCCCAAAGAGTTCTACTATGCCCCCATTCTGGTAACCTCAACTTTGCAAGCCTCAATCCCAGAAAATTATAGTTTTAATTTTTTTCTTTTAAGGTTTTGCAAATGGAATCATATAGTATCTACTTTTGGAATATTTTTCCTGGAAAATGTTTTTGAGATTCATCCATGTTGCATTTCTTTCTGTGCCAAATAGTATTTCCTTATACAAATATACCACAATTTGTTTATCTATTCACCCAATGTTTTTGGTAATTATAAACAAAGGAACAGGGGCCGGGGTTGTGGCTCAATGTAGAGCGCCTGCCTGGCACTTGTGAGGCACTGGGTTCAATCCTCAGCACCACATAAAAATAAATAAATAAAGGTATTATGTGCATCTACAATTTTAAAAATTTTTAAAAATTAAAAAAATAAAGGTACAAGGAACATTCCTATATAAAACCTTATATAAACATGATTTTATAACATGTTTTTTAGCAACATGATCTTTGCTAAATACCTAGATGGGAATAACTGGGAAGAATAAAAAGTGCATATTTCATATTTAAAAGAATTACGAAACTGTTGAACTGGTAGTTGTATCATTTTACATTCTTACAATCAAAATGAGAATTTTGGTTGCTTCATACCCTGCCAACATTTGGTGTCTTCTAGTTATTAGCCAAGAGGTATGCACTGGTTTCGAGGAGTATCAGTATCTCACTGTGGCTTTAAGTTGAATTTCCCAGGTAACTAAGGAGCCAATGGTGCACACCTGTAATCCCATCAACCTGGGAGGCTGAGGCAGAGTATAAGTTCAAAGTCAGCCTGGGGAAGTTAGCAAGACCCTGTTCCAAAATTTAAAAAAAAAAGAAAAAAGGCTACAGATGTAGCTCATTGGTAGAGCACCACTGTATTCAATCCCCAATACCTAAAAAACAAGACAAACCCACAAAACATCACTGAGGTTCTGGGGATTGAACCCAGGAACTTGTCTGCTAGGTAAGCACTCTGACACTGAGCTATATCCCCAAAGTCTTTTTTTGGGGGGACAGTCTCACTAAGTTGCTTGGACTGGCTTCAGACTTGTAGTTCTCACGCTTCAGTAGTTGGGATTACAGGCATCAACCGGAGTGCCGGGCTGAAATTGTTAAAAATTTTAACCTCAAGGCTGGGGCTGTGGCTCAGTGGTAGAGCGCTCACCTAGCACATGTGAGGCACTGGGTTCAATTCTCAACACCACAAAAAAAATTAAATAAATAAAATAAAGGTATTGTGTCCATCTACAACTAAAAAGAAAAAAAAATTTAACCTCATTATTTATTTATATTTCCTATTTTTCTTATCAAACATATATTCCTTATCTATTTTCTCTCTCGGACACAATGAAAAACCAGAACTAAAAAATACACATTTTAAATGTATTTGTCCAGATCTTAAAGAGTACAATCAAGTATTTAATCAAAATTACCTGTTGGTAATGCGGGAAATTTTTCAGAGCCTTAAAAAGTAGACAAGTGACCTCTGACAGCAGGCGAACAGGCATCCCCCGGGCCAGACCCTGACGTGTTAAGTTGAGGGCACAAGCACTGGCTGTGAATTGCACTGGCAAATCCAATGGATGATTCCTCATTCCTACAGCCACAAGCTGAAGATAAACATGGTTTGATTGGCATACAACAACATTAACATTCTTTTTACTGCCCTGTGCTTGTTGTGGTTGGCAAAATATTTGCTCTTTATCAGGATAGTAACCGATATTCCCTAACCTCAGCATTTATTCTTTAGGACATTAAGGTATCTATGTGACTTTGGACAAGTCACTTCCTTTCTCTGGACCTCCCATCTCCTCACATATGAAACTTATTTCATAATCTTTCATTGAGCCTCACTCCATTCAAGGTATTCGGATAGGCACTGAAGGGAACACAAATATGAATCAGACTTAAACCCTATTAGTGTAAAGCCTTGTGAGAGCCTCAGTGCATACAAGCAAATACTGCAAGGGAACTCAACACATGAAACTAAAAAAAGCACCTTCAAAGAGAGATAAATAAGTTATGTCGAGGTAGATACAGAGGGAGCACTCATTTCTGGTAAGGAATCAAAAGGCACCACTGAGGGCACATGAGGTAGGGCTTAGAGAGGATTTAGACAGGAGGAAATAGCAATGGGGCTAAAATGGAGAGGGGATTCCCAGGGAAGGAAAATGTGACTAAAACAGGGGGGACAGGGCTGGGGTTGTGGCTCAGTGGTAGAGCACTCACCTCCCATGCGTGAGGGCCTGTGTTCGATCCTCAGCACCACATAAAAATAAAGGGCCGGGCGCGGTGGCGCACACCTGTAATCCAAGCGACTTGGGAGGCTGAGTCAGGAGGATCGCGAGTTCAAAGCCAGCCTCAGCAACTTGGCGAGGCCCTAAGCAACTCAGTGAGACCCTGTCTCTAAATAAAATACAAAATAGGGCTGGGGATCTGGCTCAGTGACTGAGTGTCCCTGAGTTCAATCCCTGGTTCAAAAAATAATAATAATAAAATAAAATAAAGGCCCAGCACCACCAAAAAATAAATAAATAATTTAATTCCATTAAATAAAGATATTGTGCACACCTACAACTAAAACAAAATACTTAAAAAAACAGGTGGGACAAAAGAATGGGATGAATCCATCAACAGAGGAGCAAGAATTTGAAAAGCAGTAAATATAACATTAGAAAGGGAATTTGCAACAAGATTATGGAAGACCTAGAACACAAATACAAAATGAGGACCTTGTTCTAAGTTTAGATACTACCTGCTACAACATTCAGGGACAGTGATCTATTTCCTCTACCAGAGAGGTACAATCATATCAGAGACCACTCAACTGGTACTGGCATGAACCACAATTTGTACAGACCAGACCTCCTCACTTGGACAGCTGAAAGAACTTACGATGCCTGGCAAGAGAGCTGAGATATGCTTCTGCTATGGAAAATGATTTTTTTTCTCCATCTTGATAAACTGCTCTTTAGAAATGCAGAAACATCCAGAGTTTTTTAATATGATATTTCTCGAGAGTTATGAATGAATTTAATCTCTCATGCTACACAAATAGTTTTGGGTGTCTGTGTGGTGCTGGGATTTGTGCATGCCAGTAGTAGTGCAAGTGCTCTACTAATGAACCCAGTCATATTTTTAAGGAGCTGCATGGAATTACAAATAATAAAGACCTGGTAATAATTATTTTTTAATAATTTTTTTTCTTATTTTTTCTACCAGGGATTTAACCCAGGGGCACTCAGCCACTGAGCCACATCCTCAGCATTTTTTCATATTTTATTTAGAGACAAAGTCTCACTAAGTTGCTTAGGGCCTCACTAAATTGCTGAGGTTGGCTTTGAACTCGAGAACCTCCTGCCTCAGCTTCTTGAGCTGCAGGGATTACAGGCGTGTACCACCACACCCAGCTCTGTTCATATTTTTTCAGATCTAAAGAGTGAACAAAAAAATGAATACATAAGAAACTCAGGGCTAAGTGAATTCATGTTAATAGATTAGCAATTTCTATTTTACACAAATTAGTGCGATGGCCCTATTATCCTCTTTCTCAGACCAAATTCCAAAAATTTTGTATTCAAATTGGTTTTACTGGAGCCGGGCGAGGTGGCGCACGCCTGTAATCCAAGTGACTCGGGAGGCTGAGTCAGGAGGATCGCAAGTTCAAAGCCAGCCTCAGCAACTTAGCAAGGCCCTAAGCAACTCAAGTGAGACCCTGTCTCTAAATAAAATACAAAATAGGGCTGGGGATGTGGCTCAGTGGCCAAGTGTCCCTGAGTTCAATCCCTGGTTCAAAAAAAAAAAAAATTGGTTTTTCTTAAATCCATATGCCCAAAGCAAGAGAATCTAGTTTGGGCACAGTGGCACGTGCCTGTAATCCCAGCACTCAGAGACTAAAGCAGATCCTCAACCTGAGATTCACAGGTTTGAGCCCATTCTGGACAACTCAGCAAGGAAGTGTCTCAAAATAAAAAATAAAAAGGGCTGAGGATATAGTTCAGGGGTTAAGCACTTGCCTAGCATGAGGAAAGCCCTGGGTTCAATCTCCAATGGAGGGAGGTATTCACCACAATTAAGCTGTTAATCATGTTTTCTTTTCCTTTTTTTTTTTTTTTTTTCTCTTCCAGTGCTGGGGATTGAACCCAGGGCCTTGTGCTTGTGAGATAAGCACTCTACCAACTGAGCTGTATCCCCAGCCCCTATGTTTTCTTTTCTTAATGAGAGCACTTGACTCATTAGATAAAGCAGATAATTTGTTCACTGAACATACCCTGATAACTTACCTAAATGAACCAAGTAATTTTTAAAAATTGCCTTTCTGGGGTATAGTTACCTTTAAAACAGCGGGCATGCTTACATGCATTGAAAATGTCTCTGTGAAGAGCCTATAAAGAGCTTCTTTCATAAAACATGACCTGTTCCCATATCGGCTCAGTGCTTCAGAAATCTGACCCATACTGGCTCCTCCAGCAACCTGAAAAAGAAGTACATTACTAATAGGTTTTACTGGTCATCCCCAAGCCTCCAATGTTTGAAACAGTATTAATAGGCTATTCAATAAGTTCCAGGTGGTTTACAAAGTTGTTTTCATTTAGTCATAATTTAATAAACTAATGTTTTCAACGTCATTTTAACATATGGGACCAGAGAGGTAAAGTGGGATGCTAATTTAACAAAGCAATAAAATGAAGGCCCGCCAGGCACAGTGGCACATGCCCATAATCCCAGCAGCTTGGGAGGCTGAGGCAGGAGGATTGCTAGTTCAAAGCCAGTCTCAGCTAAGCAATTCAGTGAGACTCTGTCTCTAAGTAAAATACTAAATAGGGTGGGGGATGTGGCTCAGTGGTTGAATGCCCCTGAGTTCAGTCCCTGGTACTCAAAACAAAAATTAAGTATCCCCTATAACTATATTACAATTGAGACTTCAACTGGGTACAATCCCCAGTAACACAAATGTACAAGAAAATACTCAACTAATATAATGGGCTACATGTAATTGTTTTTAACAGTTGATAATCATGAATGCATATAGCGTTTCTCAAATACTCACAGAATTAGACAAAGACAGGAAAAAGGTCATGTAAAATAAAACAAAAAGGCTGGGAATACAGATCAGTTAGTAGTGCTTGCCTACCATGTTTGAGACCCTGGATTTGATCCCCAGTAACACAAAATAGAAAAAGAAAAATTGATTGGGGCTAGGGTGTGCACAAGAGAAGAATGGAGGAACTTTGGATTGTGTAAAGGGAAATAGGGTGGGAGGGGTGGGGGAAGGAAAGATAGTAGACTGAGACAGACATCATTACCCTATGTACATGTATGATTATACAAATGGTGTGAATCGACGTTGTGTACAACCATAGAAATGAAAAGTTGTAGTCCATTTATATACAGTGAATCAAAATGCAGTCTGCAAAAATTTAAAAAATGAATTAAAAAAAGAAAAAGGAATTGATTTTTTGAGCATTTCTTTCTTATTTATTATTATAATTTTTCCATGCTACCACTAAATAATACATTTCAAACAAGTCTATATGTAGACTCTGGATCTGGAAGATAATGGTGTTCACCTGATTCCAAATAACCCCTACTTCCTCTCTTCAAACCATAAAATCAACAAAGAATTTAAACAAACTTGACATAACACAGTTTACAGTATTACTGTGTAGTGAGGGGAAAAAAGAAGGAAATGGGAGAGGGGAGATTAAGGCTCCTTCAAAATGAAAAGAAAAATAAAACCTTCACCATCCTACCATGATGAATAACATCCTCCACTGGATGAAATCTCACTCCACTAAATTGTCAAGAGCGTGCTTTTGAATTAGGAACTTGGTCAACCAAATGCCAGAAAATGAAAAGATTACAACCAATTCCATATAAAACAAATTTCTCAGATTCCTGAGAAATCAGAAAAATGTAAACCTACACATTTTGGCTGAGAAAAAATCTTTCATAAACCAAAAACAAATCAGAAGGAAATTCTACCGCAGCACAGCACTCCAAACTTAATATTCTCAATACACATTTTGTTTTGTTTTGTTTTTGCAGTGCTGGGAATTGAATCCAGGGCCTGTGCTTGCGAGGCAAACACTCTACCAACTGAGCTATATCCCCAGCCCTCAACACACATTTTGGTATATGAAAAAAAAAATGTCCATGCACAGTAGCACAGGCCTGTAATCCCAATGACTTGGGAGACTGGGGCAGAAGGACCAAAAGTACAAGGTCAGCCTCAGCAACTTAAGAGAAACACTGTCTCAAAATAAAAATTGGTGGCACACACCTGTAATCCTAGCAGCTTGGGAGGCTGAGGCAGGAGATCGCAAGTTCAAAGCCAGCCTCCGCAAAGGCAAGGCACTAAGCAACTCAGTGAGACCCTGTCTAAATAAAACACAAAATAGGGCTGGGGATGTGGCTCAGTGGCCAAGTACCCCTGAGTTCAATCCCCAGTTCAAAAAAAAAATAATAATAAAAAAAGTAAAAATTAGGGACTGGAGTTGTGGGTCAGTGGTGGAGCACTTGCCTAGCATGTGTGAGGCACTGGGTTCAACTCTCAACACCACATATAAATAAATGAATAAGATAAATCTATCAACATCTAAAAAATTAAAAAGAAAAATAAATAAAAATTAAAAATGTCTGGGAGTGTAGGTCAGTGGTCAAATACCCCTGGATTCAATTCTAAATACCTCTCTGCAAAAAAATTTAGTAAGGAGGAAACAGCAGGGAAACTGACTTCTCCCCCACCACACGCAACCAGTACTGGGAATAGAGCCTAAGGACATTCCACCACTGAGTTATAACTCAATGGTACCCCTTTTTATTTTGTGTCGGGGTCTCAATATGTTACAGAAGCTGGCCTAAAATTTGCAATCCTCCTGCCTTGGCCTCTAGAGTCACTGGAATTATATGTGTGCATCAAATGCACCCAGCCCAAACAAGAAAAAAAACTGGGGTCGGGGGCAGTGCTCAGGATCCAACCCAGGACTTAATAAATGCTGGGCAAGCACATCTCCAGTGCAAACAAGTAAAAACTTAAAACAGAAAGCAAAAGCAGAAAAAGGATCTAGAGTATCATTATGGAAGAAAATCAAAGAATATTCAACCTACATATATAAGTTTCTGTAGGAAAAATGAACTATTAATTAAAACTACCGTCCTAGAAAACTTTTTTAAAAAATAGCTGTCAAAAGACCTTTATTTTATTTATTTGTATGTGGTACTGAGGACCAAACCCAGTGCCTCACTCATGCTAGGCAAACGCTCTTCCACTGAGCCACAACCCCAGTCCTAAAAAACTTTCTAGATATAAAAGACCCAGGGCATTATTGATGTATTTCAGTGGTTGAACTCTTGTGTAGCATGTGCACATTGCTGGGTTCATCCCTAGCACCATACACAAACACCTGAAGAAGAAAATGTGAACACAGTTAGTGACTCTACAAAACACGTTGCACAGCCATCCAAGGTGGTGCATGCCTGTAATCTCAGCTACTTGGGAAGCTGAGGCAACAGAATTACAAATTCAAGACCAGCCTGGGCATCTTAGTGAAATCTTGTCTCAAAATAAAAAAACGAAAAGATCTGGGAATATAGCTCAGTAGTAGAGCTCTCTTGGGTTCAACTGCCAGCATCAAACACACACACACACACACACACACACACACACACACACACAATGCACTTCTGAACATATACATTTAAATATATTTTGCTTTTCAAAATAACACCATGGGCTAAGGATGTAGTCAGTCGTAGAGTGTTTGGCTAGCACGTGTGAGGCCCTGGGTTCAATCCCCAGCCCAAAAACAAATTCCTAGAAGTTATAACTTATTCTGGCAATGCTCAAAACATATTTCTTTTTGGTGTTCCTAGGAGCCAAGCATGGTGGCACGCACCTATAATCCTAGTTATTTGGAAGGCTGAGGCAGAAGGAACAAAAGTTTGAAGTCAGCCTGGACCAGTTAGCAAAATTTTGTCTCAAAATAAAAATTAGAAAGGGCTGTGTCAGCAGTAGTACAGCAACCCTGGGTTCAATCTCCAGGACCCTTCCCCACCCCCAGCGCGCGCGCGCGCGCGCGCGCACACACACACACACACACACAAACTGTTGAGTGTAGTTGATAGGCAGATGATCATTATGGCTAGCACTGTTTTGGGCCAAGGTGTGACTAAAAGTGCAATTTTTTAAAATTTATTTTATTTGGTGGAAGCACTGGGAATTGAACTCAAGGCCTCATGTGTGCATAGACAAGAGAATGAACACGCAGTCTTCCTGCCTTAGTCTCCTAACTGGGATTACAGGTGTGTACCTTGAAGCCTGGCTATCCTCAGTTCTTTTTTTTTTTTGCGGTGCTGGGGATTGAACCCAGGGCTTTGTGCTTGCGAGGTAGGCACTCTACCAACTGAGCTAGATCCCCAGCCCTATCCTCAGTTCTTAAGAGGTAAAGAGTAAAAATTTCAAGAGTCACAAAACTTGGATACAGGTACTAGGTTTATAACTAAAATGGTTCATTCTATGATGGGGGTAAGTAGCTAAATCTCCCTAAGCTTCCCTTTCCTCATCTGTAAAATGGGAGGATTAAAGAAGAAAACAATGTGCAAGCATGACACCTCCACATAGGAGGGAATTGATGAACGGCTGTATTATTATCAAGCTAGAGTAAGAGACTGGAGGCAGGAACTATATCTCAATGTGATATTCCCATAACTTATCACATAGTGGGTACACAATTATGAAGTCCTAAATCTTAAGGATTTTTTTTTTTGTTTTTGCAACTAACACCAAGTACAGATTCTGGTGTGCAGCAGAAACTTAATAATGTTCTGAACAAATGAAACAAAACTTATTTTTAAGAACAAACCCTCAAGCCTTGCTTTGTAGTAAAGAAGTCAGAATAACCAGCATCCGTAGCCAAGAGTCCCACAAATTGCATTGTGGGCCGCTGCCGTACAAACTGCTCTACGGCTCCATCAGTGATGCAACTGCCTCCAGAAATATCCAGGGACACAACATTTGGCAGGATATCCTTCTGCTGTAGCAGATGAAAAGCTAAGTCTGATTTGAGTTGCCTGTGATCTGAAATATCAAGGTGAAGCAGATATTTAAGTTCTCTGATAACTCCAAGAACTTGAGGTTTGGTCATGGTCAGGCATTTCAGGTAGTGCATTGTGAGAGACTTGAGTCGATCTTTACAGTTTAGGAGCGCAGAGATGTTCGTGACCAGAGTATTGGAAATGTCCAAGTTTTCTAGGTTTGGTAACTGAGAAACATTAGCCAGGTCTTCAGTATGAAAGCAAACATTGAAAACACTTAAAATGCGAAGTCCAGTGAGCTGACCAAAGGACAATCTTGAATCTTGAGGAACGCTTGTTGAGTCTAATAGGAGACACCGGAGGTTTTGCTGGATCCAGCTACTGCTGCAGAGTCCACTTAAAATATCTGGGACTGGAAGGTCAGAGTGCACTGCAGTGGCATCTATTTCAAGTAGTTTATGATGGCAGAAGGCTTTTAAGAAGGCAGCTGAAGAGATTTTAGCTTTCTGGATATTGACCATCTTCAGGTTCATTTGGTTGCCTCGGAAAATACTCGCTGTTCTATCAGTTAGCTTTCCTGTAAAAGAAGCAGAGCTAGCTTGTAATGACAATGAGATCTCATGCCTTTCCAGAACACAATGCGGGACAAGCAAACGGACAGATGCTAATAACAAAAGACTAAATTTACCACTCACTCTGTGCTAGGCACTGTTCTAAATCCTTTACTAAGGTTATCTAATTTACTCTTCCACTAACACTATACAGGAACTACTAGTATTACTATTATATAGATGAGGGAACTGAAGCTTGAAGAGGTTACATAGCTTGCAAGTTTAAAATACATGCAAGTTAGACTCCAGAGACCAAAGTCTTATTTATAGTAACCTCATTCACAGAAATGAAAAATGAAACCAAAGAGGTACATAAATAACTGACATATAAGTATAAATAACTTTTTGTTTACTGATCACTTTTCCTCCCAGTACTGGGGATTGAACTCAAGACCACTCTGTCACTGAACCTCCCCACCCTACCACCTTTTTTTTGAGGCACAATCCTGCTTAGTCGCCCAGGTGGCCTTAGATTTGCCCTCTCAAACTCCTGGGCTCAAGCAATCCTCCTGCCCCAGATCCCTGAGTAGCTGGGACTACAGGTGTACTCCCCTCCTTTATCTAGTAATTTTACTGCATCTTTTATATGTTCAGATATATAAAAATTTACCATTATGTTATAACTGCCTGCAGCACTGAGTTCAGTAACGTGACACATGGCGTATATCCCAGAAGCGACAGGCTTTGCCATCTGTTTGGGTAAGGAAATTATGATGTTCACACAGACTTTTTTTTTTTTAATACTGGGGATTTAATTTAAGGGCACTCTGCCACTCGACTGTATCTCTAGCCCTTTCTATTTTCATTTTGAGACTTGGGCTCACCAAGTTGCAAGGCTGGCCTCAAACTTGCATTCCTCCATCTCAGCTTCCCAAGTTGCTGGAATCACTGGTAGACGCCACCACCTGCAGCTGGCACATACCTTTTCTAGAACGTGCTGCACGGCTGCAGTCAAGAGAATACGTAAACCCAGACAGTCTGGTTCTAAAGCCAGAGTTCTAGACCTTTAATCCTTACTGACTTTAAGGGGAAGCCAAGTAAGTAGAAACCAATAAGCAGCAGCCACTGAGGGCAGAACAAAATAGAAGGAGTACCATGATTCAGCAGCCCAGAAAAGAGCACAGGACACAGGACATATTTGGATCCATGGTTCTGAAGCTCAGAGTAAAGGACGAAACTGAAAACTCTGGGAATCAGTAGTAGTAACTAAACCAAGGAAAATTACCCAGGGGGTATACAGAGTAAGAAGGGTATTCAATGCTATGTGTATTTAAAAATAACAAATAAAAATATAAAAAAAGAAGGTATTCAAGATAAAGCCTTCAGGAATAAAAATACTAATGGTATACACAGAAAAGCAGAAAGTTAATTGTGGAACAGCTCAAGAAGCAAGAAGAAATCAGAAAAACACTAGTCAGAAAAGGCAATGAGAGCAAATGAACACAATTCAAACCTACAAGAACTCCTGCTTATTTATTTATTTATTTTTATTTTTTTTTTGAACCAGGGATTGACCTCAGGGACACTTGGCCACTGAGCCACATCCCCAGCCCTATTTTGTATTTTATTTAGAGACAGGGTCTCACTGAGTTGCTTAGGGCCTCACTAAGTTGCTGAGGCTGGCTTTGAACTCGTGATCCTCCTGCCTCAGCCTCCCGAGTCGCTGGGATTATAGGCGAACTCCTGCTTTTTAATAGGTGTTTGCAATGATAATCCATCTAGAGCCACCACAATCATTACAACAATCAACCAGACAAACTCTATAAAACCATGAGCAAAGCACAAGGAAACAAACACACAGCCTGAATCTACTCAAACAGTCAATTAACACAAAATACAGGGATCTGAGAAACATGTCAAAATCAGAGCACAGTTAACAATGCCAAAATCTAGATTGCATGAAAATGAAACTAGACCCCTACCTTTCACCAGCCACAAACATACACACACACACACACACACACACACACACACACACACAAAATGGACTAAAGACTTGCATGTGAGACCTGAAAGTATAAAAGTACTAGAGGAAAAGAGAGGAAATGCTTCAGGACACTGAAAGTATAGGAAACAAAAGCAAAAAGAGGCAAATGAGATTACAACAAATTAAACTTCTAGGTTCAGCAAAGGAAACAAATCCATCAAATGGGAGAAAATATTTGCAAATATATTTCTGAAAAGGTGTTAATATATAAAGAACTCAGAACACTCAACAGCAAGAAATAATAACAATCTGGTTAAGAAATGGGCAATACTGGGCTGGGGATAAGGCTCAGTTGGTAGAGTGCTTGCCTCACAAGCACAAGGCCCTGGATTCAATTCCCAGCACCAAAAAAAAATGGGTAATATGGGCTGAGGTTGTGGCTCAGTGGTAGAGCACTTGCCTAGC
>JAJEJO010002802.1:0-31074 GCA_020662805.1 Glaucomys volans
ACACAAATAGAGTTATCTCATACTAGACAAAGATGTCAGAAACATTCGCCAGAGAAAAGATAGCCTATTCGACAAATGGAGCTGGGAAAAATGGAAAGTCACATGTAACAAAATGAATTTAAACCTTTATCTCTCAACCTACACGATCTCAACTCAAAGTGGATCAAAGACTTAGGCATTAGAACAGTGATCCTGAGACTACTAGAAGAAAAAAGTAGACCCAAATCTTCGTAGAACTAGAAAAAGCGATCATGTAATTCATTTGGGAAAATAAGAGACCCAGAATAGCAAAGCAATCCTTAGTATGTCATCATGTCAGCCTAAGATCTGACTTCCTTCTTCCCTTAAGTGCAAGAAGTTAAATCAAGAATCAATAAATAGAATGGACTCAAACTAAAAAGCTGCTTCTCAGCAAGAGAAATAATCAATAATGTGAAGAGGGAGCCTACAGATTGGGAGAAAATCTTTACCACATGCACCTCAAATAAAGCATTAGTCTCTAGGATATATAAAGAACTCAAAAAACTTAACATAAAAAAATCCAAATAACCCAATCAATAAATGGGCTAAGAAACTGAACAGACACTTCACAGAAGATATACAATCGATCAACTAATATATGAAAAAATATTCAACATCTCTAGCAATTAGAGAAATGTAAATCAAAACTACTCTAAGATTTTATCTTACTCTGATCAGAATGGCAATTATTAAAAGTTTATTTTTAAAAACTCAACATATAAAGGCTAAACAAAGATATCATAAGGAAATATAAATTTAAAAACCAGGTCTATTCATATTTCTATGAAATACGAACAACAGATCAGAGGTGTTGTGGTTTGGATATGAGTTATCCCTAAAAATCTCATTGTGAGGCAGGGCAAGAACATTCAGAGATGAAATGATTGGGTTATGAGAGCCTTAGCCTAATAAGTGGGTAACTCTCAGCAGGTAGGATGTGGCTGGAGGAGATAGGTCACTGGAGAGGTGCCTGTGGAATTTATATTTTGCCCCTAGTGAGCAGAGCTCTCTCTGCTTCCAGGTTGCCAAGTGGTGAGTTGCCACACCCTTCCACCATGATGTTCTGGTTCATCATGGTACCAGAGTTAGGGACTCAGTTGACCATGGACTGAAACTCTGAAACCATGAGCCCCAAATAAACTTTCCCTCCTTTATTTTGTTCTTAGCTCTTTTTGTTCCCAATGATAAAAACCTGGCTAAAATAAGGGGAGATAATAGAAAAACAGTAAACATATATAACTGAGAGGAAGAGCTATCTGACCCTTCTGATTTAAGGATCAGACTGAAAGAATGAGCCATAATAATGATGTCCCCCCCCAACAAATTGGCATAAAGAGATGGAAAAAAAATAAAATAGTGGGTAGATTGGGACATTGTGGGGTTTTGTCCATTAGAGAATACAGGGAAATAGTGGTGCCACATGCACCATGGCAGGTATTACAAGGTATAATAAAATAATCACTCTCTATAAGAATTTTTGAGATATTTCAAAAAAAGAAGAGTCTACGTGTCCCAACCCATCAAAATGATAACTATTTAATAAGATAAAAATGCCGATTTCTCTGATTTGGTCATTATGCATTGTATACTTAAATAACACTATCATACTATGTTAAAAAATTATACAAATATTATGTGTCAATTAAAAATGTCAAAAAGTAGTGGAGTCTTGAGATCCAATAGTTGTTGGGGGAGGCTGGATGAATAAACAGGTTGGCAGTTGAGGAAAGTTGAGGGAACCACTGCTCTTGGCCTCAACAGTCTCTGAAATTAGAGTCATTCACTTGTTTTGCGAAGCAGAAAATGAGGCACAGATCATTGCTCTTCAAACTTTAGTGTGCACACAGGTCACCTGGGATCATGGTAGTATGCAGAATTCTTTCATGAAGTCTGACTGGGTCCTGAGAGTCTGGATTTCTAAGCAGCTCTAGGTGCTGTCTTGCGGTTGTTGTGCATATCACCCCATACTCCTAAGAAGTAGAATGTCCATATTTTTCTTAATTATATGTAAATAAAAGGGTTGCTAAGCACCATTGAAGGCCTGTTGGTGATGGACAAATAGGCACTTTGATGGGACAGTTGTCAGGATCATGGGTTGTCCACCACCACCACCTAGAGTTCACACTTAAGATACACCCAGAGTAACAAGTTGTTCAGATGGATTCAAGGAAGGTTAGTGTATATGGAGGGAGGCACTGAGAATGGAGTTGATATTCCTCCCCATGCTATCACTGCTGTCATACAATGTTTGCTTATTTTCTCTGTTTTCTTCCACTTTTTGTGGTTTGACTCCTTGCTTTAATTTTGTGTTTCTCCTAGACAAGCTAGCTAACATGTTCGAGTGTTTATAATGAGACATTTATGATACACCTCTCTTTATTTCTCAAGTTTTCCATTTAAATCTGTCAAAATAAATTCTCTGCATTCCCTTTGTAAAACAAAGGCTGGTGTTATTAGGTTTGCCTTTCTTCATTACTTTTGCGTGCCTTTACAAAAATCTCATTAAACAAATAATATTATTTACAATGTATAGGAGCTGTCCTAGGTGCTAGAGATTCAACAGAAAAATAAAACAAATGCCCAGACTGTGGAGGCTCCCTTAGGAGATTCTGCTGAAGATGAGGTTCGCTCAGGGTTCATTTCTTTACTTTCATTGAACATATTAATCTATGTCATCTGTTCATGTGTACAATGGGTAATTCACCTTAGTTAAGAATCTTTAGGAAGAAGTCTTTATTTTTAATTTTCTTGGAGGTATTAAGCTCAATCTTTCTGTCTTTCCATAGTTTGATTAATAAATTCTGAAATAAGTGTTAAGTAATATATGCATCCCCTGACCAGTCTTATCTTTGTTTTATTCTTTATTCTGACATGTATGTAATTGGTTTACTTTGGATATCAGTGTATGCAGATTCTGTTAACAGTTGTTATTTCTGGGCACATTTTGTTTGTTGTTTTTCTCTGAATTAAAGTAATACATACCTAAATATCTGACCATAGACCTGGTATCATTTGTCCCTCAGCTTGCTTCGAGTTGTGAATTACTTCAATTCTAGATTATAACACTTTGTCTATGGTGGCCTTTCACTTACCTGTCACCAGTTCCCTTCAGCCTTACATCCATTAGATGCTTTTCACATTATCCTGTTCTCAAATATTCTCTGGCTACTAGAGCTGCACCACATTTCTTTTCATCTTCATTTGTTTCACCTTCAATCTATTTCTGAATAAACCTTCAAACTTGGACGGAATGTGCATGAAGATATTTTGAGATTCTTTTTGTTCTTTTCTCTCTCTTCATTTTTTAAAGTCAGGGTCTTCCATTTCTTGTTTGTTTGTTTGTTTGTTTCTCTTTATTTTGGACTGAGAAATTCTTCTCTCCATGACAGGAATGCAGATGATTTCTTCCTCTCTGTCCACTTTTCTTTGGCTTTGATTACTGGTTTTAAAGATGCTTAAAATTGTGTGTTTCAGTTATTTTTGGTAGTTTAATTGTACATTGTATGGGAAGTCACTATATTACTTTTCCAGAAGTCATTTGTCCTAGGTGTTAATGTGTTAATATATTTATTTGGCAGGCAGGGTAAGAGCATAAGTATATGTGCATGTGAGCTCAATTATAATACTGCAAAATTTATCTGACTAATAAGAATTTGATGATGTGATACTATCCCTTCTTTTAAGACCCCAAGCAATCCTCAACAACCTTCCATAACTGACGTTCATGATCACTTTTGAGGTATGGGCAGGATCACTCAAGAGCATGCCCACTGGTGGCATTGGTGGACATCAGCATTGTGTGCAGCATCAACATCTGTCCTCAGAGGCTTGAAGGGAAAACAGAGGTGGGAGATGCAGGATGCAACCTCTACTCCAACACAAGAAGAGCAAGCCTGAGTGCATATGACTTTGTGTGAGAGATCAGACATGTAAATTTGTAGAGATAATATATGGTCCCAAAAATGAGATTCCCAGAAAATAAAGTTTAAATACTGCTTGACATACTGTAGACACATGGAAAGGAAAAGGAAGAACACTGCAATTAGAATAGGAAAATGACTACCTTTAGAGCCACATGTTGTGCAGATTGTACCATTGAGAGCGCAGATATATGGAACTGAGTGGCTCCTATAAATTTTGGTCATCTTGCTTCTCTTTGCTCCACAGTCATTTAATTTAACCAAAATTTCAGAAGAATCAACCTAGAGATGGTAAGAATGGGTGCAGAAAGATTACTCAATATGTTGGATCTTTGAGAAAATAACCACTGTGTGCCGGGTAGGGGAAAACCCAAGTCTTTGTACATCCATCTACACTCCACACGGTATCAGAAGGCAGAGCTGGGCTAAACTTGTGTTGCACATTTAAAAAGAAAAAAAATTCAGCACTATCACCAACAAAACAGTTTGCTTAGTTATCACTCTTGGACATGTGATAGGGCACACATACGAGGAGGAAGAAGATAGTCAAAACCTGACAACTATTTCTTTTCTCTTTTTTTTAATGTGAATTGTTTTATTTGTTCTAATTAGTTGTACATGACAGTAGAATGCATTTATTTCTGTTGAATGCTTTTCAAGGCCTGTGAATGCTGTTCTGCTCTGCCCCCAAACCCTTCCTCTAAAATTTACCATCACCTTATAATTCTATAGGTTCTTCACAGAAGTCTCCTGTTGGAAGGTAAATGCCATCAGGGCCGGAGAAATGTCCTAGACAGGAAAAGACTAGACACTTACCCCCAACTCACCCAATGATTTTTTAATTATAGACAATAGATCACAAACATCTTACTTCCTTTCCACTGACAATGGCAGTAGCTATGCCTTTGTAGGTGACAAATGTCCAGGATTATGCCTTTGCCCCAGCCTGTTAGTAATAGCATTCCTTTCATTAGGAAAATTGTCCTGATTTGGACAATAATTGTAGTAGGGCTGAAAATTGAGGACTCACACAAAATAAAAATCTGAACTTCAGAAGCTTTAAGTTTTTCCCAAAGTCCCTAAAATCTAGCAAGAAGATCAGATAGCCCAACAGGAATAAATAACACATAGTTCCTGGTGTAACTTATCAGAGACCTGTTAGTGACCTCCTTGCATGTTCGAGAAGGATGATGAGCTGCCCAGGAGAGACTGCCAGTAATTGGATAGAAGGACTTCCTCATGAAGAACTGGAAAATAACAAGCAATAAACAATGCTTTGAAAATTGCAACACAATTCTCAAATGGCATTTTGTTTAATCCTCATACCAACCCTAATGATGGAAAAAAGCACCCCATGAGGTGAAGTTCACACAGCTACAAATGACTGGATATTAGCTTTAAGCAGAAATCACAGGATCCTCTTCTTGTGTCCTTTCTGCCTCCCATAGCTGCTGGGTTGGACTTGGAAGGCAAATCTATAGCAGGCCTCTCCTTTTTCTCTGCCAAAATCCTCCATCCAAACATTAATCTTTCTAACATTTGGCCCAGAGGGACAAAGGTACATCTAAAACACAAAGATAACCCTAATGAAGCCTTAATAAGAATTTAATTCCTTCAAATTCTTGACCCCTGCCTGTGTCTGAAGTGGAATAATACAACCCTGGTGTGATTATGTGTATACACACACATATGCAAACACATAAACACAAAGACTTTCATATATGTGTGTAGACACACACTTGCACAAAAATTTAAGAGCACATTTGCACATATGCTAGTACATATGTGCACATATGAATAGATATGCACACACATGCATATGTGCATACAATTGTAAGTACATACATGCATATGTGTGGATAGTGTGTAAATATGTGTTCATGTGTGAAAATGTACACATACACTTTTTTGGTGTGTGCACTTTTAATTGCATACATGTATGCATGTGTGCATATTTGTGCATACCCAATGCAGGTACACTCATATGTTTTGTGTTCATGTGTCATACACATGTGCATATTGTGTGAAAGTGTGTTTAGAAGTGTTTGAATATTTGCATGCATGTGCTTATGTGCACATACATGTGTGGTCATATATGTGCGAATATAAGCATGTGCATGTTTGTACATGAGTGCAGCATATGGGGACACAAGTGCATATGTGTGTATATGTGCTCATATATATGTCATAGACATATGTGTGCATGCTGGTGTTGCATATCTGTGCAAGGATACCTGTTCATATGGGCACAGATATGCCTGAACATATTTTTGTGCATATGATCCTGTTGTATACACTATGCACGTGAACACATGTATGTGTATGTGTGCACAGGACATGTGATTGTACATGTGCATATTTGCACATATGTGTTTTCCCAAACGTGCACTCACATCTGCATTGTGTGTGCATTGTCATGATACATGCATGTTTGTGACACATTAGTGTACATATAGATATACGCATATGAATGCAGATGTGTGCACATATTTTTGCATATTACATTTACAAAGTGAGGGTGTTTTTATATGCATGTGCATAGGTGCATGTGAATACACCACACGAAAGCAGTCATGAGTATGTACGATATGCATGGACATGGTGTATTTGTGTATGAGTGTATGTGTATATATGTGTATGTGCATATATGTGTATATGTATGCAGTTGCATGTGTTTTCATTTAGGTAAATGTGTTCATATATAAAAGTGTTCAATGTCTTTATGTAATTACATGTATTTTTGTGTGTTAGTGTGTATTTGTATAAAGGTGTGCTTATTTACATGATTTTGCATGAGTAGATGTGTGTGGATATGTAAGGTTACATGACAGTGTACATATGTTCCAGTATATGCCTGCTTGTACATGCATCTGCTTGTGTGTTTATTTCACACACTTGAGCATACATGTGTGTTTGTACAGTGTGATGCATGAAGATGTGCACATAGATGTCTGTGTACATGCATGCACAGACATGTGCATGTGCATGCGTGTGAACACATGAACCATGAACACATGTTGAAATACAGTGTTACACATGCAAACATTTTGTATGTCTATGCATTTGCACACTTATATGCACACATGGAGGTGTGGGCATGTACACACTTTGCACTCACATCCAAAATTATACACACATGCAGATACTACCATTTGCACAAACACATATAACCATTTTGTTTGCTCACACACCTATGCACAGGCACAAGCACAAACACATATAACCATGTGCATGCATACACATGCACACATGTATATAATGAACATACACATGCACATGCACACACATATAAATGTACATGTGTGCATAATCTGCACACATGCATGAAAGATAGACACAGAGATGTCCACAAAGACATGCATTCCAGCACATATGCACACATGTAAACCACTACACAGATCACATATTAAAAGGAATGCATGTAATCATGCAGGTACACCACACCAGTGTGCTTGCAAAGGTCCACATGTGTGCATGCATCTGTATGTGTATACATGTCCACACACATGAACAAACATATTTATACATATGCACACACATATGTGACCACTGTGCTTGCATGCCCACACATACGCAGACATCAGTATACATATATATGTGTATGTACACAGGCATAGGCTTACACACATACATACAATCACACATTTCTCCACACATGTGCACAAATGTGCGTGAAAATATGGACATGTATATATGTGTACAAATGTCATTCCATTATTATACATACACATGTATACACATTTATGTAATGCACATACAGTATAAAATTATACATGCACTTATGTACACATATGCACTTGTGTGTACCAGTATGCAAATATGCATGTGTGTGTATATTTGCGTTCCTGTATGTAGGAGTGCCCATGTACCTGTTCATGCATGTGTGGTTTACACTTATGAACACACATATGTATTCAAGTACATGCACAAATGCACACAAATATATTCATACACATGCATACATTTACATATACTCATATTTCCACAATCCTGGCCATTCCAATTCTGGCTAGCTCCTGGCTTGCATAAATATCTCTTCTGCATAGTTCTTTCTGTTTCTCTGCCATGTTGTGACACAGCCAGTGAGTCTTCACTAGTACAGCATCATGCTATTTTATCTCTTTCCTATGAGTATTGTGAGCCAAATAAATCTCTTTCCAAAATACCCAGCCTCAGGTGTTTTGTTACAACAAATAATAAAATAAGCCAGATGGTGTGGTTGAGGCTCAGAGGTCTGCAGGAGGTCCAGGTCTGGAAGATAACTGGAGGGTAGGAGGAAGTCATATAAAAGGAAAAGATCCTGTATTGGAACTGGGGTCACTGAATAATGCTAAATAAAGACATTCATCTGCCCCACCAGTCTGATAATCGGAATAATATAAGCAACTACTCTAAGGTGTGGACTGTTTTTCACATTTTGCTTAGGGGTTAACTGGCCTTTACTTCCTCATAATTAACCCCAACACTGAATCACTACTCAGAAGAGGTTCAGAATCAGACTGTGACTAGGTCACCTGAGTTCCCTCTCTTCAGCTCTGACACTTCATGCAGATTACTTAACTCCTCTGTTTTAGTTTCCTCATCTGTAAAATATCATGCAATGCTATCTACCTCATGGAAAAAGTATTGAGTAGATACATGCAAACTTGTGTTTTTGTTTGGTTTTGTGGTACAGGGGAATGAACTCGGAACCTCACATATACTAGACAAACACTCTACAACTGAGTATATCCCCAGGCCACATGCAAACTACTTAATGAAGTATCTGGCACACATGAAAACACTAAAAAATGAACCTACAATTTAGTGAAAAAAGATTAAAATGAATAGTTAGAGAAAAATAATTGAGGGAATAAATAACAACAGAAGTCATCACAGGGTCCATTCTGGGACTACAAGGATGATTAACCCCTAGAGAAGTCTTCCTTTATTGTACACTGTTTTAATCAGCTTTTGTGTCACTGTGACCAAAATACAAGACAAGAATAATCAGAAGAGGAAAAGTTTACTTGGGGCTCCTGCTTTCAGAGGTCTCAGTCTATAGACAGCTGCCTCCATTGTCTGGGCCCAAGGTGAGGCAGCCCATCATGAGGGAAGGACCCAGAAGAGGAAAGCTGCTCAGCTCCTGGCAACATCAAGAAGCAGGGGTGGGGGAGAGAGAGAAAAGAGAAAGGGGTCATGGGAAAGACACACCGTTCCAGGACATGTCTCCAATGACCCACAAACCAGGATGAACTAATTAGGTTACAGCTCTCACAGTCCAATCTCTTTGCAGCTCAACAGTACTGCATTAACAGGAGGTTTTGGGGGACCCCTCATATCCAAAAGATAATATACACATATTCAGTGGAGGATCTAGAACTCAGGCTACTTCCCTTGTTATGCTTACCAAGCAAGATGGTCTCTGATAAGAGGAGTGTTTGAGATTATAACATTATAATCTCTAGAAAAGAATACACTTCATTAGGAATCACCAGATTGGCACAGTAACTTATATATGTGAGTTTACATATTATGAATCTGCTCTGAGGGACTGTGTATGCCTGGATTTAACTCCGGCATATTTTCTGCAGGTGTGGATCAGAGAGGCAAACTCTGAATATGATGACTCCCAGTCGCTACTTTAGAGAGACCCTTCCTCAGTCATCCACTACTTCAGTGATCTTCAGAGTGGAGAGACCATTATATGGTTCTTAAGATGGTCCATGTAATCATGGAGAAAATCTTAGAACATCAGTTTAATCCATTGTATTAAAAATCATAAGATTTAAATATTAAGTATGTTATAATCCCACATGCAGGAGGTATTCACATTTCAGCCCGTTGTGAAGCACTACAGTTTGTTGTTGTTTCCAGGGCAATGCATTTTTAGTTTATATTACCAAGTTTTTTTCCTTTCTAGTGTTAGGAATTGAACCCAGGGTGGTTTGCTGAGCTGCATCCCCAGTCATCTAAAAAAAAAACAACAAAACTTTTGAGACTGAGTCTCACTAAGTTTCCCAGGCTGGCCTCCCCAGTATCAGAAATTACAGTTGTGCACCAATACACTCCATACATTATCACATTTTAATGAACCTAATATTTATAAAATGGAATTGTGACTCACAAAGATTTCTGAAAATGTAGAAGATAAAACAAATAATACAATTCCATAGATGTTGACAAATGTGACTAACTCCTTCCACACCCATTAACTGTGTTACAGAATAAAAATAAAGACAATTGAATTTGATCTGAAGCTGGCTAGAAATGGTCAAATGTGTAGAGGACCTCCCAGTCTAGGGCCCAGCATGAGAGAAGACAGCAGAGGAAAACCAGCGAGGTCACAGGGCACTGAAGAGAATTTCCAGAGGTGTATGAGAAGAAGTGGACTTCATGGTTTAGCATGCACATTTGTGATCAGTTAAATGTGGGACCCGTTCAGTGCAGAACACAGACAAAACCTTCATGTGCCAATGTCAATCAGATGGCTGAGGAGAAAAACCTGAAGTTTAGATAGGAAGTCCTGGTGCAGGTCATGGATTTGGGATTCATTGTCAAGTAAATGGAAGAGGATGCCACTCACATGAGTAAGATAGCTTGATGAGAAACCAAAGACTGAATCTCTGGAAATGACCACAGGGCACCATGTAGACTAGTAGGAAATGATGGGAGAAAAAGGGAAAATGAGGAAATAAGATCACAGAGAAAAAGAGTTCCTAGAGAAAACTGGCCATAGCAAGAGGCAAGACATGCTCCTTGGATTTAGAATAGGGAACTCATTCCTGACTAATATCTCAATGAAATATTTTACTGGGTTGAGAACTAAAGGGATACTAAAGGGAGACTGGAGATCATGTTTGTATGTGACTGAATAAATGCAGCACCAGGACTAAGAAAACAAAAGATAAAGAGCTGACTTCATGAATAGAGGAAATAAACTTTTCTTTTTAATGTGAGAGTCCATGGTAAGCTTCTAAAAATGGAAGCGATGGTCGACAATAACAGAATATAGGACATGAGGACTGCACATATAAAAATTTATTGTTCTTAGTTCCACAAAATCCCTGACTACTTATGTGTCACTTCCTCACAAATTCCCATTATCCTTTTATTATAAATTGGTGGGAGAGTGAATAACTTCCAAAAAAATATTTGGAGTGTTTTGGCAATTTATCAGTGTTCAGGGTAGATTGCCTGCCAGGACATCACAAGCTTGGAGGAGCATTGAAGAAATATAGGCCAGTCTTATTAAAAGGAGGGCACAGGTCTCCCCATGGAGGGCCAGAGGATGGCATCTTACCAAGAGAGGCCACTCCAGGACATGCATAGAGTGGGCATGGAAACTGAATAGAAGAAGAGGCTAGCATGGATGTTTTCTCAGGCTGGTGTGCCCTTGGAAGTATGGTGGAAGCTCCTTGAAGTGAGTAAGTGCAGAGTCTACAATGGTGGGTAGCTATAGCTGCTGAGATATGGGTGACTTGGCTTGCGAGAGACTGGAGGAGAATGAATAAAGGTTTCTAGGTCATATGAGGATGGTAGAGTGTCTTGCAGGATCTCAGATCCTAGGAAGAAAGTTTGGGATTCCAGCAGTTGATAAAAGATGTGACATGCAGTTGGGATGGTAGACTTGCTCTATTCAAAGGCAGCAGCAGTCCCCTGAGTCTCTGCAATAGGTCTTTTTATAAAGTTCAGGCCAAACAAAGAAGGTTAAGTGTCAACAGGTTACCTAAAAGAGCACCTGCCCACAAGCAGATATTTATGGTCTTGAGTACATATGCTGAATCAGAGTGTTTATGACCTTGACTATGTACTAAAATATAGCATCTGGAAGTTTCATCGAGGGAGCCTAACTATAGCCATCTTGGTCCTGCCCCACATTTTACCCCTTTAGGATTCCTCCCTATATGATCTACATAATTGATGTCTTCTGCAATGATCCCTTAGCAAGGAGGGAAGAGCCCCGAATCCAGAGGCCATAGCATCAGTACAAGCTGTAGCAGCATACAACCAGAGGATAAGTCCCATTGCCTAGGATTACTAACAGCCAGAATAATCCGGCAGTAGAACACACAGGCACTTAGGTACCTACCCAGCAGGCAGAGGTGTTTGCTACGATGGTATAGGTGTGTGCCCAATCCATGATGGTGTTAAAGAGAACACACCTATGAGCAAAAGGACAAAGCAGTTACAGGCACTAGTACAGGTTAATTGTGCCCATCTGAGGGAACGCAAGCCAGCTTTGAGTCCCAGGAAAGCACAATCACCACCTGCAGCTGTTCTTTGAGCTGTAATACCACACTGTGTAGTTTGGGCCTGTGCCTCAGCAGGCTCCGTATGTACCAGCACTGGGAAACTCATAATTGGCCAAAGGGAAAAGCCAAAAGTGCCCTTTAAAATCTGCATCCCATTTGTGGGACCTGGCCAGGTAACAGATATGGGGGGACACTCATTGACTACCTATAATGTCACTAGGAGTCACATTCCAAATTTCTCCCCCATGGGGCTAACAAAGCTTCCCAACAGAGTTTGGGGGACTTTATTGTCCAGTGCCATGTCCAAACTATAGTTTTCCTCCAATTCAATCCAATAGGGGCAGGCAAGAGAACATTCCTTTGCTTCCCAAACCCAGGCTTCCTTTGTTATCGCCTGGACCTGGATTAGTGCCACTGTGTGATGTAGCAAAATCTCCATGGGCTGGTCCCCGTCATTGTGGATGCTTATTCAGAACTCACACAACTGCTCACAAACACTGTGCCCACCCTTTAACAGAAGGGGGATTGACTGCAGTTTTAAGTCCTTGCTTAAGCAGGGCATTATATCCTTCTTTCATGCCTGCAGCCTGTGGGTGATATGGGGCATACAGCTTCCATTGAATCTGTAACTGAGTTGCCCATCACTGTATATCCTGACCCATGAAATGTGGGCCTTGATAACTCTGTAGTGTGATGGGCTGGCCTCTCACAGTGTAACCTATAGCATGCCAATGCACTTGGCCACTTGGTCAGGCAAACAAAAAACCTGTGACCATATCAATCAGCAGTAAGGTGAACATGACCTCCTGTGTCTTTGATAGAGGGAGGATGTAGTCAACCAGCCATCATAGCAAGGGCATACTCCCATGCTATCCTGGCTATCCGTGGCTCCGCGGCAGCAAGGGCAGGGATACTCCTGAGCATGCCTGGTAGACTTTTATTGGGTCATTCCATGTTCGATGCAGTCCCCACTGTTTGACTACATACTTTTCATTCCTGCATGGTGTAGGCAGCAGTGCAACGAGGCCATAAGATCAGTGCGAGGTGCCTGTTTCAAACATCACACCCCAGCCAAAGGATCTGCTTCAACATTCCCTGGGCTAGTCAGAGAAGCATGGCCAGTAACTGGCCCTTTAGCCACCTGTACTTGTGGCCTAACTTCCAGAACTCCTGTCACAGAACTTGTCCCCAGTACATATCACTATGGGGGATACTTCATTCACTACCACCATCCAAATAGTGTGTAGCTCAGCCCACTGGTTACTTTGTCCTATATAAGTACTAAACCAGACAATATTTGTCTCGGGCTCCATAGCATCAGTGTACAAAGCGCTGGATAATATAGGTGCCTTACCTTGAAAGTATGGGCTTGTTTCTGGTCTACTTATATAGATAGCAGGCCCAAGCATCAGTGTATAGAGGGTCTCCATGCCCTTCCACAGTTGGGACCAAAATTCAATAGGCTGTCTTAGCCATTCAGCTTTCTGCCTTCGTCCCCATCCAACCCTTTACTGGGTTACACACACATTTGAGTCACAAGCTTGTGCAGGATTAATAACATGTAGCCTATGGTTCTCTTGCTCCATTGGCTCCTGGCACCCCCAGGGTTTCTTGCTGCTGTCGGCTCCTAGCATACCTGGCTCTCTTTGTTCCTCTAAATGCCTCCATGGTGTTGACTGTTTAGCAACCTCTGCTGTAAAAAGAGTGCTAACCTCTCCATTTTTAGGGCACTACACATAATGCCACCCACCCCTAAATCTCACACAGGCATAACAACAAAGCGTCCAGGGGCTTTCCTAGCCTCTGTCTAAATTGCTTTCCCAAGACCACCAACTCTGCTTGACAAGCAGAACATGGTGAACTTGGTTACCTGGGCCAGCCCTGCAGGTTTCCCACCCAGAGCCATCTGCTGCTGCCATTTTATTTTCTGCATTACCATTGACCAGGTTGCAGGCTTGATATCCCTTTTTCTCCTCTTCTGACTGCATTAGCACTCTGGGGGAAACAAAGGGATATTTTTAAGGTACATAGGTCCTCCTCCAGTGACCCTACTCTGGCTTCCAAGGCATCTCTGAACTCTTCAACAGTGTCACAACTCTCCAGTAGCTCCTAGAACTGCTTAAAGGTGACACACCCTTTGCCATGGCCCAGTTGTTCTAATTAGCACAACAGCTCACTGTGGTGTTTCAACACCAGCAATTCATAGGGTAGTGAGGGCCACAACGCATTTGTGCTTCTTGCAGCTACGTGGGTTCATTGGTGGGCAACAGCACAAGGAGTCACAGGGTTTGAGCTAGGGGTCATGCTGAAGTTTGCAGTCCAGTACTGACATGGGTCCCATCCTTTGTTCCCTGTGGTTGCTGCATCATCTTTACTACTATTACTCTGAGTGTGCCCCCAGGGGTGATGAAATAGTTTTTCAACAGGCTCCAATTGCCCAGTGTCTGTTACACCGATTGTCCTGCAGGGGCTCCAACCCTAGAATGAAGTTTCCAGATTCTGACAGGTGAAAGAAGATATGAGGCATAATTGGGATGGTAGACGTGCTTTATTTGAAGGTGGCAGCAGCCCCCCTGAGTCTTTGCAATAAACTTTTTTTTGTTTTGTTTTGCAGGCCAAAGAGGGTCTGATGCCAGCAGGTTACACAAGTGAGCTCATGATCACAAGCAGATATTTATGACCTTGAATAAATATGCTGAATCACGGTTTTAATGACCTTGACTACCTAATGAAACATAATAGCCCGGAAGTCTCCATGAGGGTGCCTAAACATAGCCATGGTAGGCCTACCCCAGAGAGGGTTTTCCAGACATTAGGGAGCAGGACAAGTTCTCTCAAAGAAAGAAACATGCTTTCTCTTTCCATACACTGAGTACAACTATTGACTTTCTACTCTGTCATGAGGATATTAATGTGCCTACGCTCCCTCTCCCCTCCTCCCAACTTCTGTCAACCATTGGTACAGGTGGGGTTCCCAGAGAAAAAGACTTAAGATTATTGTGCAGGAAATTCCTTAGAGAGTACTTCTAGGATCAACACCTGTGGAAGGGAAGAAGGAAAAGGAAAGGGGATATGGCTGGAGATGAGAGAGAAGGTCATTAAGATGGAACTTTGAACCAGGGTGGCAACAATGGGTGGTGGAGAAACTGATTCTAGATGTGCTTTTAAGGAGACAATAGCATTTACTGATGAGTTGAATGTGGGGTTTGAGTTTTTTTAAAGAATCAAAGATGATTTCCTGGGTTTTAACTGAGCAACTGGAAGAAAAGTAAAGATTTGGAGGGGCAACCAACCATGGTGGCACACACCTATAATCCCATCTATTCAGGAGGCTGAGGCAAAAGGATTTCAAGTCTGAGGCCAGCCTGAGCAACTAGACTCTCTCAAAATACAATACAATAAAATAAAATAATATAGGTTCAGTGGCAGAGAATGTGCCTTGCATTCTATTCCCACTCCTGAAAAAAAAAAAAAATGAAAGATTTGGGAAGAAACTCAGAGGCAGCAGATCTGGGGAGAACTGGAAGGTCTGTTTTAAGCATATTCCATGTTATAATGACTTATCTCCACGGAGATCTAAAAACTTTTGAATAATGTGGAATTATTTTCAAATCATTCCAGCAACAGTCCCAACTTCTTGCCTTCATTTCTTTACATAGCTCAGTGTTATACAGCTTTCTAACAATAACTCAAAAAGGTGGCTTTCGTTTCCTGAAGCCATTTAGGATTCTATTTTTCTCCTCCAAAATGATGGCAATAAAATTCAGGTTACTTCTTGTTCCTGACTGTGAGAGATAGATCACAGTGTCTGAGATCAAACACTACGCAGATGGAGAAAGGAGTTTTGTCAGAGGGAATGTGTGTCCTGGGTGGAGGAATCTGTCGCCTCGGCCCCTGGCTTCTAATTTTACCCAGCGAGAATCACATCATTGGTTGAATAAAACTTTAGCTTGGAAGCTCTGCAATAAGGCTCAGCATGATATGGAAGACGAGAACTTGAATTATTTACATTTGCCCATGGCCTGCACCCCACATCCCTCACTTAGCAGGATTGCTGTCCAAGATGGCAGCTTAAGCCATCTGTTCAGAGGCGGCTAGTTTCCCAATGGTGGGTCAGATTGTGCCTCCTAAATGGACTCTAAGGAAACACTTAGACTCGCTTCACTTTAAGAGGTTTGGCCTTCTCTGCCTTCTTCTACTGGTTTTATGAAGGGCACTGTCAGCCCCCACCTGGGATCACAGACCCATCAGAGGTCCTGAGGGAGCCCAGGGATAGAATTTAGAGCTTCCATGAACTCAAAAGGAAAAACATGTGACTTTCTTTTCAGCTACTTCTAAGAGAAAATTTGAATATGCTTCCATTATAATTGTCATTCACAGAGGTGAAAAAAAAACCTGAAATAGCAGTACCCTAGTTTTGATCACCAACAAAAATAAAAAATAGGTGATTTGGACAAAAACTCTGTTTCATTTGAAAGTTTTTTTTTTTGTTTCTTTTTTTGCTGTCTTCCAAGATGGTCCCACTTGCTTTTCTAAGCTGCCTTCAGTCCTCCTGTCTCCCAACCAAGGGTTTGTTCTCATTTTTCTATCCTCTACAAGGCTTACTGCTAGTAAAACTTAGCAGACCGTGTATGTGAAAAAGACAAGGAGCAATGTGACCAAGCCAACCCAAAGGGAAATGACCCCTGAGGCAGGACTAGAAACCCAGGTCACCTGGAGTCCAAGCTATACTCTCCCTGCTGCTTCTTTTCTGAAGTTAGAGACAGGGTCAAAGCCTGTAAGAGTAGATTATAACAGCCTATGGAACACACACACACACACACACACACACACACACACACACACACACACAAAATGACTAAATTGAGTAAGCACGGCAGGGCTCTGCACTGAGAGTGAGTCTGGGCTTACTGGATGCTCAGCAGAAGCTTTGTCTGTTTCAGGCTAACACAGACATGTAAAAGCCTCTATGTGATGCCACCAGTAGAGCTGACAGATGACCAATGACGCACACTTTTGATTTCATCTAAAAGAGGCATAGAGCCCATCTGGAAATAATGCAGCACATGAGGTGGAACTAACTAGGCAGAGAACTCTCTGATGTGCATCTTCATCTTGTGCAGGGACAAAGGGGAGCCAGATCAGTCTCTGAGTCTTCCTTTGTGCAAAATCTCAGATGCATATTTCCATCCTGAAAGACAAGAACACTCAGAAAATGCATAGTCAATTTGTAGGGATAAAACATGTTTTGGAGGATTTGAGAAAAAGTAGGAGATATTCAACTATCTTCCACTTGCTTTTTATCTCCCAAACTGCTTAAATCCACAGAATGATCATAAGCCTATTCCTCATCAATTATGCAATGACAAGAAGTTTCACTTATGCCAAAGAAACCCATCCTACTTATTTCAATCACAAATGGCCACTGCATCCATGTAAAAATGACAATGAATTAACCCAACAAGAAATACAAATGTGCATGATGTGTGACACACACATGCAGGGCTTTCTATCTTACACTGGGTAGAGGAGTATGCAGTGATAACCTTACTCTTTTCACCCGTGGATTATGAGTATTGTGTGAAGTACACTGAGAGGCCTGGAGACGTATGTGACAGCCTCCTCTTCTAGACAGGGACCCACAGGGACCAGGATCAGAATGCCATGTCAAGGGTCTGTATTTTAATGACTGGGTTGTTTTTCTTCTGTGCAGTTTTCATGTGGTCTTATTATAACTAACATTTATTTTAAAGGTATGTTGGTTTCATTAATCCAGTTAAGAGCTTTAATGATGTGATTTTACATCCAAGCTTTTCCAAAGAATTCTGAAAACCTGGCTCCCATGCCACTTTTTAAAGACATTCTCAAGTCAGGAATCACCCATTCAGATTTTGTTACTCTCAAAGCTGTTGAGCATTCTAGCTGGTATTGCATTCTTAGAGAAAATGTACAAGCAAAAGTCAGTAAATACATGAGACTCTCCACTTGCATGTGCACAGTGTGGAATTTACAGTCTCGTGGTTCAACTATCGTGCTTCTTTTAAACTTTAGTGTATATGGTTTGAGAAACAGAATTGTGAAATGGTCCCAGAGCCTTTGAAGATAGTATTATTTATTAAAGTAGAGAGGTAGTCTATTTTTTCGATTGTGCCTGGAAATCAGGCCCAATATGTGATTCCCTATGGTCTTCAAGAGTGCCCTCCTGGGAGCCGCACTAGTGAACCATTCTTGCAAATTGAACTCTTCCTTCTAGACTCACATCATGCTCCAACCAATCAGAGAAGAAGGAGAATCATGAGTTCATTACTCACGATATCCAAAGTGAACAGAAGAATTTGGAATTAGTGCGGGAGAAAATCATTCTAGATGACTCTTGGGGACTGGGTTGTGAGTAGCTTCAGGTCTTGGAAAAGATTGCTTTAGCTTTCTCAAGAACAGCAGAACCACTCAAAGCCGTGTGACTGCATGCCATAATGGAGAAATGCCCTCCACAGAGAACTCTAGGGTCTTAAATTGGATTATTTTATTACTTTAGAATGTTCTGAATCATTTGTATGTGCAACAGCTGGAGTGTCAGGGTGAAAAACCTAGTAAGTCCTAAGAATTTTAAAAAAGCATCAAAACCTGGATATTGAAGCAAAGGATTCTTTTTTTTTTTTTGTACTGGGGATTGAACCCAGGGGCACTCCACCACTGAGCCACATCCCCAGCCCTATTTTGTATTTTTTTATTTAGAGATAGGGTCTCACTGAGTTACTTAGGGCCTCTCTAAGTTGCTGAGGCTGGCTTTGAACTTGCGATCCTCTGCCTCAGCCTCCCAAGTGCTGGGATTACAGGCGTGTGCCATCAAGCCCAGCTGAAGCAAAGGATTCTATGGCTGCTCCTTCCATATGGTAATGATTTTCTTAGTACCCAGAGGAAAATGGCAGCTGATTACTGGGTGGGAGTCAACACTGCACCGAGATAAGTTTGGAGGGCATAGAAGATTAAGCACTGACATGAAGGGAACAATTTGAGATTCATACCTATTGAGTGTAATCTGAGTGGACTTGGGGGAAGTTAGCTGATAATCTACAACCTCTAGTACATTGACTATATAATTCCTTAATTTTTCCACTTTGTTGATATGGATTAACTAATAAAGAGGATATCTGTAGAATAACCAAGTGCCATATACTCTTATAGTATATCTCATTTAATGCTCTCTAATATTATTTAAGATTCAAATGTCATCATATCAATATTTACAGTACTTGTAAGACATTAGATCTAGTCAATGAGCTTATTCCAAAATATTTTAATAGAATTAACATGCTTCTGTATTTAATATTACATTGATATTATATCATATGTGTGTGTGTGTGTATTAAAATAGGCAATCTCACAAGACTAATGGTTAATGGGTAGGATAGAAAGTAGCCAGATGGGAGATTAGTAGGTTAATTTAAAATAAAAAATTAGAAAAGAGAAAAATATTATAATTTGGAGAAGGCCATCACTATATTTGTCTTGGAAATGGGACTCATAACTTTAGCAATAGGGGATTCACAAGTTAAAGGCATCAGAGTATAAAACAAACATCATTAATAGTTGATTCTAAAAGAGAGTTGAAGGAAGGAGTACTTGACAAATGCATGCTTCTAGTATAAACATGGAAAGTAAATACAATTAATAAATCTTAGCCTTATGCATAAAACAGAAAAGATCAAAGGCTTCCCAGGATTTCACTAGAAGCATTAAGCCTCATTGTGAATCTGGAAAGTAGTTCCTGTGAACTGTTTTCTTGAAAATAATCCTTCAAGGCAATGCAAATGCAAATCCATGGATCAACTCCATTGTCTGCTTCTGGCCACACACACTTTTCTGCTCAGATGCATAAATCACATATGCCCACATATGTCAATTACTGGGAGAACATCATATGTATGCAAAGAAACCTTTATTATAAGTGAGAGTTCACAAAGATTATATCTTCTTCCTGCATTCCCCATTCTAGCCCTTCTTGACTCTGCCCCTCAGCATACCTACACCTCCATCAAAATGTACCCTTGGATGAGTAAAAGAAATGTAAACTCGAGCCATTAACTTCTTGCTAGGATCTCAGGTGAATGGACCTGAGAAACATGAACCTCACATCACATGAGTTGAAAAGTAGGTTCTGAGTATGTGTGGGATTCACTGGCCTTTGCTTCCATGGTCCTTGCTGATAACTACATATAAGCATCATGGGACTTGAATATGACGATTGTTGCTGTTTTTCTGCATATGTGATTGCAAGGATTTATTGAGAAAACATACATCATGTTTATAAGTCCAGAAAAGGTAACTGAGAAACTGACTGGGAGTCACATATGAACAGACATGCCATATCTTCAACTTTGAAGGTCCTTGGAAGAAGGGTCAGTCAGTGAGCCCAAACCAGCAATAGGAACTGAGGATCAGCATTGTGCTGTCCTGGTCAAGCCTGGCCCATCCCTAAGAACTGAGCTGGCCTGGTCTCTCCCTGGGCATGGAGCATTAGCAGTGGGCTCTGCTGGACCAGCTAGAAGCTGACCCAGGCTTTAAACATCACCTGCAGGCTGAGTGAGACCAGCTGTGAGAGATTGGGATAACCAGTTGGCTCAAGTAACCCCAGGAAAAGATATTCTGTTCCTCAGCACCTGTGATAAGCTGGCTCACTCTAGAAGAGTCTCAGGCCTAACGACCCAACTTCTACTGGATTGCTCTTCATCAGCTTCTTTCGTAGCTCCCATTCACACACCATCAGACCTATGAAATTTCATTATTTGTCTGTTAACCCAGATATATCATCTCTGCCCATTTATCTAACTTCTTCTCAGAGTAACCACCATAACTAAGGTCACAAATTGTTTTTAAAAATAAAAAGAAGTATTTTGGGGGTATTATGGATTGAACCCACAGGACTTTTACCATTGAGCTACATCCCCAGCCCTTTTTAGTTTGAGATAGGGTCTTGGCAAGTTGCTGAAGCTGGCCTCGAACTCATGATCCTCCTACCTCAGCCTCCCAAGTCATGGATTACAGGCATGAACCACCTTAGCCAGCATCAAAAATGACCAATTTTAGTCACTGTCATGGCACTTTCAATAGACACTCTTTCCCTGGGCTCAACAAGTCTGAGGTTTCATATGACTTCTCATATTGTCATTTTAACATTGCCTTTTCATTGATCTCCGCCACTCACATAAAGTATGACTCATTTTACCAATCACCAACAACATTTTCCCTGGAAAGTTGGCAAAAATCTAAATCAACCTCAGAAAGAAAATCAGGCAACATGAGTAATGGATAGAAATGATAGTTATGCACTTCCTTTGTCTTATTTTAAAATCGTCTTATTGAGTCATTTAAAAATAGATTATAGAATCTCAGCATCTGTAAGGGAGTGTCATGATGCTGCCTCTCAAATGGAAATGTTGGTGCTTCCCAGGTGGTACAGTCACAGCCAACAGCTGGCCCTTGTATGAACAAGTATGTGACACTTCCCCACATGCACACACACACCAGGATCTGCCTTACTATCATCCAGTGCACAGCCTCTTACAGTCAGCAGCAGCATGGCTCTCTGATCTTTCATGTAGGCATGCAGAAAGCAAACTCATAGACATATCAATCTTAAGATTTTGATTTGAATCTATTTCTTCTCATCCTCAAAATACTCGCATTTCACAAATGTAGTGATTATTACATTATTTATTGCCATATTTTTTCCCAAAGCTAGGGCCCCATGCCATTTAGTGCTTTTATAAACACAAATATTCAAGAAGAAGTTTGGAGTTGAATATCGACATAGTACCTGCCAAAAATCTCCCTGGAGGAACTTTCTAGAAGCATCAATTTGCCTCATTGTCTCATAAAGACTTAAGTCCATTGGTCCAGGTTAAAGTGCTGTACTTATATCCTCAACATGGCATTGTCCATTCTGGGCACTGTGCCAGATTACTAGGGAATAGGAGGGTTCTATGTAGCTATGGCATGGGAATATTTGGTCCTATTCCTTCTTGTATCCCAGATAAAGGCTACCATGGGAGTTCTCATGGTGTTAATACACTACATAACCTACACCTAGATACCACCACCTATAACACGGCAAAAAAAAAAAAAAAAAAAAAAAAAAAAAAAAAAAAAACCGCCACCCCCTGAGAGGAACACAGTGCAGTACTCTAAAATGGTGCCATCACTCTCTGTCATCATATGGTCCTTAAGCAGCACAGCTCATGTCAAGTTGGTAGAGTTGCTAGCACCACGACTTAGAATTTTCTATGATCTCAATTAAGTAAAGCATACTGCTTTCCCAATTCCTTCATATGGTTCCATCACCTCTTTTTCATGTTGAGGCCAACATTTGATCATCCCTTTTCTTGTGCTGCTGAGTGTGTCATGAAATTCCATGGAATTTCAGGGATAAGACCACATCAGTCAGAAGGAAGAATAAGTATCTTGAGAGCATGTTAGGGTGGAGGCCCCAGCTTCCTCCTCCATGCCCAGGTCTAAAAGCTCCCCTAGATATGTGTGTAGTGCACATTTACTGACCTTGTAAGTCATTCATATTTCTGCCTCTGAGTATACAATGGGCCACTGCAAAAGCTCTTCAGAAAGCCCTTCCCCATATGCCCCAAAGGAACAGTCTCTTGCTCAACTGTTTGTCAGTGAAGAGACTGCTATAAATTCTGTCATGTATAGGTAGGACAGCTATAGCTCCACAAGGCAGCCAGACCCTTCAATTTGAGTCTGAAGAAACAATCTTCTCTTACCCACACAGTGCCTTTTCCTTAAGTGGGATACTGGTTTACCCAATCACATGAATCTATGCTTCCAATCTCCACTCTGCCTCTTGCTACTCAGTGCTTCTGTAAGACCTGGTCCATGACACAATTGTTTAGGCTTTTTGCTCCTGTCCAATGGATGCTGGTTGCCATGGAAACATGGATGGCATCAGCTTGGACAAGGCTCATTGGAGCTCTTTATGGAATCGAATTACTGTCGGTCATTTCTCTCAGCCTTCTGCAGCAGTGGCTGATATACATCCCACAGCTAAACAAATGGGATTGGGCAATTAACCTAAGAGTGTACTGATGTGGCACAAACACAAGGAGTTAGAGCTCTGCTTTTAGACAGGCTTATCTAGGGCCTGCAGACCTTTTCACCTTGTGAAAAAAATAACCCTGTGGAGAGCATGTAAAGGCCTCAGCTCCTGCAGGAGATCTGAAGGGAAATTTTTCATTCAATGGGAGCAGTGATTTCAGTAGGTAGAGAATGCAGCCTCTTTGCAATTTCTTGTGACTCAAAGCTAAAGAAGAGCAGCCTAGCACATAAAAGACTGAGTTGTACCAAGGAAGAACCCTGGAAACCTCTGATATTGCAGCAGAAGGGACTCTGCATCTTTCCTGCAAAACTTACTATATTGTGAACCATGTGAGGAAATGTGGTCTCCTTAGAAAGAAACTTTTATATATTCGGTAAAACAGAGCTTCTGCATACACAGAAATGCTACTAACTGTAATGCTTTAAACTACAATAAAACTCATTTAAGCTTATTCCAAGAACTACAGATAAGTTTGCATCTAGAAATATGTGTGTAGCAATGTTGTATTTCTAGAATGTGACACAGTGGACTTTCTGGGGTGTGGTATTATACAGAGCTCCCATATCCTTCAGGTACCTCAGGGTGCCAGAAGCCTGTCTGACCTGAAGGAGCCAGACCAGAGACTCACAGTCCACACCCACCCAGGACTGAAGCAGTATTATGCACATTGGAATGAACATGGGAGGGCCATGATGCAGATGAGGTGTTTGGATTAAATGAGGGCCAAGGCCATGTTCAGAGTTGAAATTCTAATATGGAGCCTATGTGGAGACCCTTAATTGGACAGATCTACTCAGGTTGTGCTGAATGGGCGTGCTAATCTCATAGGGCTGATATTGGTTGACAGGAGGAGATGTCTGGGGAGTCCAATGGAGTTTACTAAACTGCCAAATGCTGCTGCCATCTTGGAGCACCTGTCAATCAGTCTCATTTGGGAGAATGAATAGTCTTACATAGAACAATCAAGTGATAATTAATTGCTAAACTCTATGGTGCTGATTTCAAATACTGTGGCCTGACTGGATAAATTATCATGACAAGTGGATGAGATCACATTTTTTTCTTTCAAATTTGAATGCTCTTACTGAGAAATGGGAACAGATGGCCCAGCACAGCTCAGAAGCACATGCCATGACCTCCCCATTCTGGTAATGTGTGGTGATGGTGACTGGCACCTCCATTGTCATGAAAAGTTGCTATGATTACAAATTAGGGGCATCTTAATAAACAGGTATATATTGAAGCTAAGATGTGAAAGCTATTATTTTTATGTTATTACTCTCTCATTTCTTTTTAAAATGACTTTATTGAAATGTAATTCATATCTCATACAACTCACCCACTTAAAGTGCATAATTCAGTGGCTTTTATTATAGTCAGAGTGGGGTAACTACCAACAAAATCAAGTTTAGAATATTTTCATCACCCCAGAAAGAAATCCCACACCCTTAGCAATCACTTCCAATTACTCCTAATTCCTCTAAGCCCTCAGCAACCATTACTCTTCTATCTCACTAGATTTTCCTATTCTGTGCATTTTATATATGTGGAATCATATGTTGTATTTTGTGACTGGCTACTGGGTTCTTTCATTTAGCATAGTGTTACTAAATTATGTTCATGGTAGAGCATGTATTTAATTTCATTTTATTGTTGAATAATATTCTGTTGTGTGCATATGTTACATTCTATTCATCTATTCAATTGGTAAACATTTAGGTTAGTTTTACTTTTTGACTATTGTGAATAATGTTGATACAAAATTCATGTATAAGATTTTGTATCAGCACCTATTTTTATTTCTCTTTGTTACATATCTAAAATTGATGGAATTGATGGGTCATATGATAATTCTACACTTAACTTTTGAAGAATGGCCATACTGTTTTCCAAAGAAGCGGTACCATTTTACTTTCCCAACTGTCTATTTGAATCTTCATCCATTTTTAGCTTGGCTATTTGTCTTTTGATTGTTGAGTTGTTAGAGTTCTTTATATATTCTACATACAAGTCTTTTATGATATAAATGACATATATTTGATTTACAATTTGAAGTTGGTTAGTTTTCTTAAATACAGTCTTTCCTGTTCTCATTGGACATTGAGCATCAGTTTGTGCATGTCTGAAATCCATGTTGGTTTAGTTTTGTCCTGTTTCTCTTGTTCTGTGGAGAACCTGGAAGGCACTGAGTTAGGCCTGCATAGGTGGTTGGGTCAGAGAAGTACGGGGGGAGTAGAAGCCTCAAAACAGAAACAATGGCTATTCCTGACTCCAGAATCCTGCTAGTCTTGTAAGCACTATGAAACTCCTCAGTTCACAGAATAGGAGCCCAACCCTTTCCAACAAGAGTGAAAAGTAGGTCTCCTGGGAGGTCTGGCCTGGAGGGGCTGGAGTCTCTGGCTCTGGCAGTGAATTTGGACCCTTTGGCGCCATTTTGCAGCTTCCCTAGCAGAGAGCGACCATCTGGGACTGCCTGAGTCCTCAGAGCTGAGCTCCGGTCTTCCCCACCACTGCACGGCATCTCCTGGGCAGTCTGGCCTGGAGGGGCTGGAGTCTCTGGCTCCAGTGGTGATTTTTGGACCCATCAGTGCCATTTTGCAGCTTCCCTGGCAGAGGGCAACCATCTGGGACTGCCTGAGTCCTCAGAGCTGAGCTCTAGTCTTCCCCGCCACTGCGAGGTGTCTCCTGGGGAGGTCTGGCCTGGAGCGGAGGGAATCTCCAGGTCCAGCAGGGAGTTTGGGCCCTTCGGCGCTATTTTACAGCTTCCCCGGCAGAGAGTTACCACCTGCCACTGACTGAGCCCCCAGTGAGGAGCTCAGGCATGCCTGGGCTCTCAAGCCCAGTGTCTCCATCACTGAGCAGTTTTGTGACCCCACCCCAACGTGGTCTAGTTCCCAGGTCCACACCCTGGCCCGGGGTCTAGCACCTTGCTGTATCTGATTGTCTATCAACACCAGGCTGCCTCTGCTCAGAAGCATTGATCATGCCCAACCTGGAGGAAGTGGGACAGCAGCTTTCTTGGGTCACCGCTTGATCAAGCACCTCTCAAACATCGGGTGAGTTACTGGAGATCTGCAGGGACACTTTAAGTCTTTACAGGAAAATTGCAATCCCTCTGATTCGCACTACTAGAGGGGAAGATACATGAGCAACATGAGAAAACACAGGAAGAAAGTGTCCCAAACAAACCTAGATGATATATCAAGAGAACCCAAAGACAGCATGGTAGAAGGAATGACAGAAAGGGAGTTCAGAATGTTCATAATTAAAATGATCCGAGAAGAGAATGATGTGATGAGAGAGCAGATTCAGGCTATGAGTAATCAGCTAATAGAGCAATCGCAGGAAGCAAAAAATAATTTCAATAAAGAGATAGAAGTTCTGAGAAAAAAACAAACAGAAATCCTTGAAGGAAACAAGGAAATGAAGGAAACAATAAACCAAGTTAAAAACTCAATAGAAAGCATAATTAACAGAATAGATCACTTGGAAGACAGAACCTCAGACAATGAAGACAAAATATTTAATCTTGAAAACAAAGTCGAACAAACAGAGAAGATTATCGCTGTCTTTCCGCCCGCGGTAAGACTCGACACAAGGTTGTTGCTTTTAACACACTTTATTCTAGCGCCTAACACATGTTACACAGCTGCTGTTAATGGCGTCCCTCATGGCGTTCTCATGGCGTTCATCATGACATTCATCGTGGCGTTCATCATGGCATTCTCCCGGCGTTCTCCCTGGCGTCCTCATGGCGTTCTCTTGGCATCCTCATGGTGTTCTCCTGGGCGTTCTTCATGGCGTTCTCCCTCACTACCCCCCTGCATAGTCCTTATATACGTGCTCCGCCTCATCAGGTCGGGTGGATGCTCAAGCCAATCAAGTATCTACTTCTGTGGTTAGAGCGACTTGTTTACTACAACACAAAACCGCATTGCCAACCTGCCAGCCACCATCTTAGCATAGAGCTGGGGGTACCCGGAATACCCCGACAGAAGATGGTTAGGAATCATGAAGGAAACCTCCAAGAAATATGGGACATCATGAAAAGACCAAATTTAAGAGTTATTGGGATTGAGGAAGGCACAGAGATACAAACCAAGGGTATGAATAATCTGTTCAATGAAATAATATCAGAAAATTTCCCAAATATGATGAATGAGATGGAAAATCAATTACAAGAGGTTTATAGGACACCAAACACACAGAATTACAACAGATCCACACCAAGTCACATTATTATGAAAATACCTAACGTACAAAACAAAGATAGAATTTTAAAGGCTGCGAGAGAAAAGCATCAGATTACCTACAGGGGGAAACCAATATGGATAACAGCAGATTTCTCAGCCCAGACCCTAAAAGCAAGAAGGGCCTGGAACAACAAATTTCAAGCTCTGAAAGAAAACGGATGCCAACCAAGAATCTTATACCCAGCAAAACTTACCTTCAGATTTGATGATGAATTAAAATCCTTCCATGATAAACAAAAGCTTAAAGAATTCACAAAGAGAAAGCCTGCCCTACAGAACATTCTCAACAAAATATTCGAAGGGGAAGAAATGAAAAACAACAATCTCAGTCAACCTGGGGAGGAATTACCCTAAAGAAAGAGTCAATCAAAGGAGAAACAAAGTTAAGCTAAAAAACCCAAAAAAACTAAAATGGCAGGAAATACAAGTCATATCTCAATAATAACCCTGAATGTAAATGGCCTAAACTCATCAATCAAAAGACATAGACTGGCAGATTGGATTAAAAAGAAAGACCCAACAATATGCTGCCTTCAAGAGACTCATCTCATAGAAAAACATGCCCACAGACTAAAGATGAAAGGTTGGGAAAAAACATACCATGCACATGGACTGAGTAAAAAAGCAGGAGTTTCCATCCTCATTTCAGATAAAGCAGACTTCAAGCCAAAGTTAGTCAGAAGGGATAAAGAAGGACATTTCATACTGCTTAAAGGAAGCATAAATCAGCAAGACATAACAATCATAAATATTTATGCACCAAACAATGGTGCATCCATGTATGTCAATCAGATCCTTCTCAATTTCAGGAATCAAATAGACCAAAACACAATAACACTGGGGGACTTTAACACTCCTTTCTCACCATTGGACAGATCTTCCAAGCAAAAATTGAACAAAGAAACCATAGGACTCAATGACACAATCACTAATTTGGACTTAACAGACATATATAGAATATTCCATCCATCAAAAAGCGAATACACTTTCTTTTCAGCAGCTCATGGTTCCTTCTCTAAAATAGACCATATGTTATGCCACAAGGCTACTCTTAGCAAATACAAAAACATAGAGATACTACCTTGTATACTATCAGATCATAATGCAATCAAATTAGATATCAATGATAAAGTTAAAAACAGAAACTACTCCAAGACCTGGAGATTAAATAATATGCTATTGAATGATGCATGGATAACAGAAGACATTAGGGGGGAAATTAAAAGATTCTTAGAGGTAAACAAGAACAAAGATACAACATATCAAAATCTCTGGGACACTATGAAAGCAGTGCTAAGAGGAAAATTCATTGCATGGAGTGCATTTAATAAAAGAATGAAAAGTCAACAAATCAATGATCTCACACTACAGCTCAAAGCCCTAGAAAAAGAGGAACAGATCATCACCAAAAGTAGCAGAAGACAGGAAATAATCAAAATTAGAGCTGAAGTCAATGAAATTGAAACAAAAGAAACAATTCAAAAAATTGACAAAACAAAAAGTTGGTTCTTTGAAAAAATAAACAAAATTGATAAACCCTTAGCCACACTAACGAAGAGAAGGAGAAACTCCAAATTACTAAAATTCATGATGGAAATGGAAATATTACAACAGACACAATTGAAATACAAAACATAATAAGAAGCTACTTTGAAAATTTATACTCCAACAAAATAGAAAACCTGGAAGACATCAACAGGTTCCTAGAGGCATATGAGCCACCCAAACTGAATCTGGAGGACATACACAACTTAAATAGATCAATTTCAAGCAATGAAATAGAAGAAGTCATCAAAAGCCTACCAACAAAGAAAAGTCCGGGACCAGATGGATTCACAGCCGAGTTCTACAAGACCTTCAAAGAAGAGCTCATTCCAATACTCCTCAAAGTATTTCATGAAATAGAGGAGGAGGGAACCCTTCCAAACTCATTCTATGAAGCTAATATCACCCTGATATCAAAACCAGAGAAGGCCACGTCAAGGAAAGAAAATTTCAGACCCATACCTCTAATGAACATAGATGCAAAAATTCTTAACAAAATTTTAACAAATCACATACAAAAACATATTAAAAACATAGTGCACCATGATCAAGTGGGTTTCATCCCTGGGATGCAAGGTTGGTTCACCATCCGGAAATCAATAAATGTAATTCACCACATCAACAGACTTAAAGTCAAGAACCACATGATTATTTCAAAAGATGCAGAGAAAGCATTTGATAAAATACAGCACCCCTTCATGCTCAAAACACTAGAAAAAGTAGGGATAGTGGGGACATTCCTTAACATTGTAAAGGCCATTTATGCCAAGCCCACAGCTAACATCATTCTAAATGGAGAAAAATTGAAAGCATTTCCCCTGAGAACTGGAACAAGGCAGGGATGCCCTCTTTCGCCACTACTATTCAACATTGTTCTTGAAACTCTAGCCAGAGCAATTAGACAGACCAAAGAAATTAGAGGAATACGAATAGGAAAAGAAGAGATCAAACTATCCCTATTTGCTGATGACATGATTCTCTATTTAGAAGACCCTTAGAATTCCACCAGAAAACTTCTGGAACTCATAAATGAATTCAGTAAAGTAGCAGGATATAAAATTAATGCTCATAAATCTAATGCATTTTTATTCATAAGTAATGCATCCTCTGAGAGAGAAATTAGGAAAACTACCACATTCACAATACCTCAAATAAAATAAAATACTTGGGAATCAATCTAACAAAAGAACTGAAAACCTCTACAATGAGAACTACAGAACACTAAAGAAAGAAGTTAAAGAGAATCTGAGAAGATGGAAAGATCTCCCATGTTTTTGGATAGGCAGAATTAATATTGTCTAAATGGCCATACTTCCAAAAGTGCTATACAAATTCAATGCAATTCTAATTAAAATCCCAATGACAGACCTCATAGAAATAGAGCAAGCAATCATGAAAGTCATTTGGAGGAATAAGAGACCCAGAATAGCTAAAGCAATCCTTAGCAAGAAGAGTGAAGGAGGGGGTATCACAATACCAGACCTCCAACTATACTACAGAGCAATAGTGACAAAAACAGCATGGTATTGGTACCAAAATAGACAGGTAGATCAATGGTACAGAATAGAGGACACAGAGACAAACCCACATAAATACAGGTATCTCATACTTGACAAAGGAGGCAAAAACATGCAATGGAGAAAAGACAGCCTCTTCAACAAATGGTGCTGGGAAAACTGGAAATCCATATGCAGCAAAATGAAACTAAACCCATATCTCTCACCCTGTACAAAACTCAACTCAAAGTGGATCAAGGACCTAGAAATCAGACCAGAGACTCTGCACCTAATAGAAGAGAAAATAGGTCCAAATCTTCATCATGTTGGCCTAGGACCAGGTTTCCTTAACATGACTCCCAAAGCGCAAGAAATAAAAGCACGAATCAATGATTGGGATAGAGTGAAACTAAAAAGCTTCTTCTCAGCAAAGGAAACAATCAGCAATGTGAAGAGAGAGCCTTCAGAGTGGGAGAAAATCTTTGCCACACACACTTC
>JAJEJO010002802.1:36074-143350 GCA_020662805.1 Glaucomys volans
GGAAGGGAGGGGTGGGGTCGGGTTGGGGGGGTAAAAATAATAACAGAATGTGTGACAGACATCATTGCCCTGTGTACATTTATGAATGCACAGATGGTGTGATTCTACTTTGTGTACAACCAGAGAAACAATAGCTGTACTCCATTTGTGCTCAATGAATCAATAAGCAAATAAAAAAAATAAAAAATAAAGAGTGAAAAGTCGTTGAGGCCAAATTCTTGGGTCTGTTTGCATGCAGGATAGGTCAGTAAAATCTCTTGTAGAAATGTTACAGAAACATTTCTGGATAATTACAGAAATGTAGTATACTTTTATTTGTTTTATTTATTGTATTCATGTATTGTAATTCTATTTACAGGAGGAATCATTATGCCATATTTGTACATGTACGTGGCATAATTTGGTCTATCTTATTCCCTTGTACCTTCCCTTTCCCTCTCTTCCTCCCTCACCCTGGTGAACTTATTCTACTGCACTCATCTCCCTTCTATTTTTATTATTATTCTATTAATTAGTGCATTATAAATCTATGTAAAATTTACATTAATGATGACATAGTTGTGCATGAACATAGCATGAAATGAATACATTATTTTTGGATGAAATAGGCTGTCTCCTTAATAACCAGGGTTACATTTTTCTGCATGAGTGTATCATTCACTAAAATTGCTGGCATGGTGAGGACAACCTCTGTCCTTGCACCCAGGATCGATACTTCCAGTCATTTCCCATGCTGGGAGTGAAGCAAACTGAGTTGATTAGGAGAGACCACTGGTAGCAGCTGGTAGTATTTGGGGAAGTGATGAAAGATACAAAATTGAGGCCCTTGGGCAAGGGGAAAAGAAATGGACAAAGGAACTTTAAGTCCAAATAAAACAATGGGAGCTGCCAGTCCAGTTTCAGCAGGACTGGAGAAATGGAAATGTTCCCTGCTGTGGGGATAAAAGAGGATGCTTGGGAGGTGGAAACTGGCTTTGCCTGGAGTGGCAGAGCTCAGACCTTCTGGGAATAACACCTAACAAAAAGAGAAAGTGCTGCTGAATTCACTTGCACTAGACTGCTCCTCCTGCCGGGCATTCAGGTAATGGTACCTCTGCCCCTCAGAGCAAAAAGTTATTCATAAGCCTGTTGTAATAGAATGAAAACTAACTTTTATTTTAATTGACAATTTATTATATTCCAGTTGCTGTGCTAAAGCACTTTATAGACATGTCTTTTTTTAATTAATTTTTTGCATTTGTTCTAATTAGTTATACATGACAGTAGAAAGAATAGACAAAAGTTCTTTAATCCTCTTAAGAGTCATATAGGGAAAGGCATGCTCGTCATCTTCATAAAGATGAGGAAACTGAGCTTCAAAGTTTGTATAGCTTGTCCAAAACTCAGTGCTGAGCACCAGTGAAACCTGAAACTGGCTCTTGAGTATAGAGCTTATGCTCCGATCCTTGTTCTTGCCTGCTTTCTCCTGGTCATTGTAGCAATGACTACTTGCTGTCTGTTCACAGTTGTAGACAGGTGGGTGCTGGGGCTCAGTTCCATGGGGTGTGGTGGTCAGCAGCCTCAGAGCCTGTACACAGATGTAGAATCGGTAGCCATAGCCATAATTTTCCTTTGAAGAGGCAACTCAACTTCCAGGATTCTTGGTTACTTCTTCTGTCCACCGAAGGTGACATAAAGACATCCATCCTCATAGTGTCACCGTGGGGATTCACAGAGGTTATTGCAAAAAGTAGAGAGTGTGTTATCTACACAAAGCAAAAGCCCTGTAAATGTCAATGTCATGATTAACATTATTATTGACAGGGTTGTTCATGTTATGTTTGCAAATTATTATTGCAGCTGGGCCTGCTCAGAAGTAAGAGCTGATTTTGTGCCTGTATTCCCAGATCAACAGGCTGGCTGTATTAAATATGTTTCACTGCTGCTTCGAGGGATGAGATTGTTTTTGCAGAGAATGAGATTCCTCTCTCTGGATCTCCATGAGAAGGAGGGAGTGGCAGGGAGCAAGGGCATCCTGTTCCTGTGTGGGCTTTGAAGCAGGTATTCCTCCTGTTCTCATCGAGGGAGCTACAGACTTTGCCTCCTTCCTTCCAAGTCCTGAGAGGGGGTCATGCATTCCAAAAAGCCTCACATCATCTAAATTCCAGACCATCATTGACAGAAGACAGTCCAACTGCTTTTGTCTTTTTTTTTTTTTTTCCCTCCTTGATGTCCTGGTGACCAATTTATTATGACAGGACTTGCCCTGAGAAAGTAGATAAGCAGTGAAAAACCAACTCTATGGAACAGAAGAAAAGGGAGGAGGAGGAACGAGATGGACTTTGAGTGGGATTGGCAGAGATGCCAGTTACTGGCTGCTTAGGCAGAGTGCTTTGAATGATCTTTCTCATTCTAAACTAAAACTCACTCTCTCTGACTTTATAATACAGGGGCTTGCCTGAATGAGCAACAGATCTTTACTTATCAATGTAGGCTCACAAATTTGGAAGATGGAGGGGAGGCTGGAGAAAGAGACAGACAGAAACAATGTATCCCAATTGCATCCTTACCTAAATATCTTCACATGGTGTGATATCTCCTTAGGAAAAAGCACAAGAACTGGCTGGGGGTGGGCAGTGATGTCTGGGCTAGGTCTCTGGGGCTGTTGCAGACTTAGTATAAATGAGCCAATCAGATGTGATACCACATAGGGGCTGTACCTGGGACCCAGTGCAGAGTGTGGAACGGACATGGACAACCCGCAGCCCTGACATATTGCCAATGGTCTGAGCTGGAATGGAATCTGTCCTGTAATGGATTAGAGTTGCTTTTCTCAGAATTAAGAACATGATTACTGATTTGAGGAGAATGCAGCAGGTTCCTCTGAGTCCCTAAAACTAGGCATTCCTTCTAGATTTCCAATCATATCATCTATGCCTGGTCTATATAAGTCTCCCTTCCTTCCTTCCTTCCTTCCTTCCTTCCTTCCTTTCTTCTTAGATCATTTTGTAATATTCTGTATTCCAACCTGGTATCTTCAACCTCACTAAAAATACTTTATTTTTCTAATTTGCATAGATGAAGTTTCACTTTTTGCGTTGAAAGTTTTTCTCGATTTTTTTCAAGTTTTTATTTTTACAGGCTGCATTTTGATTCAGTGTACACAAATGAGGTACAACGTTTCATTTCTACAGTTGTACATGATGTAGAATCATACCATTCATGCAGTCATACATGTCCATGGGGTAATGATGTCTGTCTCAAGGTTTTGACAGATACATATTATGTGTCCATCATTACAGTGGCATGCAGAACGGTTTTACAGTCCTAAAAAAAGTCCCCTGTGCTCTACTTATTTCACCCTTTCTTCCTCTTCCTGAATCCCTGGTAACCAATGACTTTTTAAAAAGTATTTTTATAGTTTTGCATTTCCAAAATGTCATATAAATGGATTCATACAGTCCACACTCTTTTCAGATTGGCTACTTTCACTTAAAAGTGTGCAGTTAAGTTTCATATGGAACTCAACTCAAAGTGGATCAAGGACCTAGGAATTAGACCAGAGACCCTGCACCTAATAGAAGGAAAAGTAGGCCCAGGTCTTTTTTTTTTAATTTATTTTTTATTTAATTTTTGATTCATTGAACACAAATGGAGTACAGCTATTGTTTTTAGGCCCAGGTATTTATTACGTTGGCTTAGGACCTGACTTCCTCAACAAGACTCCTAAAGCACAAGAAATAAAATCAAGAATCAACAAATGGGATGGATTCAAACTAAAAAGCTTCTTCTCAGCAACGGAAACAATCAATAATGTGAAGAGAGAGCCTACAAAGTGGGAGAAAATATTTACCACACACACACATCGGATAGAGCACTAATCTCCAGGATACATAAAGAACTCAAAAAACAACAGCAAAAAAATAATAACCTAGTCAATAAATGGGCTTAGGAACTGAGCAGACACTTCTCAGAAGATATACAATCGATCAATAAATATATGAAAATATGTTCAACATCTCTAATAATTAGAGAAATGCAAATTGAAACTACTCTAAGATATCATCTCACTCCAGTCAGAATGGCAATGATCAAGAATACAAGCAACAATAAGTGTTGGCAAGGATGTGGGGAAAAAGGTACACTCATATATTGCTGGTGGAACTTCAGATTAGTGCAACCACTCTGGAAAGCAATATGGAGATTCCTTAGAAAACTTGGAATGGAACCACCATTTGACCTAGCTATCCCACTCCTTGTTCTATACCCAAAAGATTTTAAATTTGTAAACTACAGCCACATCAATGTTTATAGTAGCTCAATTCACAATATCTAAGCTATTGAAACAACATAGATGCCCTTCAATAGATGAATGCATCAAGAAACTGTGGCATACATATACAAAGGAATATTACTCAGCTTTAAAGGAGAATAAAATATGGCATTTACAGGTAAATAGATGGAGTTGGAGAATATCATGCTAAGCTGAATAGGCCAATCCCAGAAAACCAAAGGCCAAATGATGTCTCTGACATGTGGATGCTGATCCACAATTGTGGGGTGGGGGAATAAACAGAGAAACTTTGGATTGGGCAGAGGGGAGTGCTGGGAAGGAAGGGGGAAGGGGGTGGGAAAGACGGTGGAATGAGATTGACATCAATAACCTAAGTACTTGTATGATTGCATGAGGGTATGGACTCTACATCATGTACAACCAGAGGAATGAACAGTTGTGCTCCATTTGTGTACAATGAATCAAAATGCATTCTGCTGTCATGTATAACTAAATTTGAACAAGTAAAAAATTTTTAAAAATCTATGCTTATTTGGTAATAGGAAAGAAATTCATATGTGGTGCTATGTTGTGTCTTGAGTGTGTCCCTCAAAAGGAAACTGGAACCCTATTGTGGTATTGTTGAGATGGTGGAAACTTCAAGAGAAGGGGCCTAGTGAAAGATGGCTAGGTCATGGGAGAGCCACCCTAGAAAGGCATTGATGGTGGTCTTGCAGAGTAGATGAATTCTCATGAGAATGGGTTGTTACAAGTTTGACATTGTAGTGGACTCACTCTCTCTATATGTCTCTCTCTATGTCTCTCTCTCTCTCTCTCTCTCTCTCTCTCTCTCTCTTTCTCTCTCTATCTCCTGCTTCCTTTTCCTTTCTAGCACATTTCCACATGCACTCATTCCCACCATCATGACTTCATCTGCCATGAGACCTGATGCTTCTACCAGAGTGAAGCATAGGATGGTGCCATGCTCTTGAAACTCCAGGACTATTTTCTTTAGGATGTAACCACCCTCAAGCATTTTTTTATAGCAACAGAAGTTCACATGATTTAATACACATGATTTGATATCTCATTTATTTTTACAATTAAATAGTCCTCCGTTGTATGGGTGCACTACAGTGTGTTTATCCATTCACCTTTGAAGGATATGTTGGTCACTTTTAGGTTCTGGTGGTTGTAAATAAAGTTGCTATAAACATTGATGTTCAGGTTTTTGTTTTATTTGACATAATTTTCAAATATGGCAGGTAAATAGCTGGAAATGTGGTCACTAGCTTTGTAAGAAACTGCCGAACACTTTGCATTCCTGCCAGCATGAATCAGAGCTCTACTGCTCTGCACTCTCATCACCCTTTGATACCATCAGTTTTGGGGGTGGGGTGGGGGGTTTAGCTATTCTAACAGATGTGTGGTAGTGTCTTATTGCTTTAATTTGCAATTGTCCAGTGACAAATTTGCAATGTGTATATCATGTTGGTAAGATATCTATTCAAATCACTTGCCCACTTTCTAAATGAGATGTTTGTTATTTTATTGATGAATTTATTAATTCTTTGGATATGCATCCTTTATCAGATATGTGCTTTGCAAATATTTTCTCTCAGTCTGGGTTTTGTCCTTCCATTTTCTTAACAATGTCTTTCACAGAGCAAAGGTTATTAATTTTAATGAAATCCAATTTATCAATGTTTTTTCACATCTCATTTTTCTGTTGCATTTAAAATTCATCACTTAACACATTGTATAGATTTTTTTGCTGCAGTTTCTTCTGGAAGTTTTACACCTTTCATTTTTACATTTTGGCATAGGATTAATTTTAAGTTAATGTTTGCAAAGGGTTCATAGTTTGTACCTAGTTCAATTTTTTAAAAATATGGATGCTCAAATTTCCCAGAACCATTTATTTTAAAGACTTGCTTTCTTCAGTGAATTTTCTTTGCTCCTTTGCCAGAGCTCATTTGAAAATACTTGTGTGGGTCTATTTCTGGACTTTCTGCTCAGTTCCATTAATCTATGTGTCTGTACTTTCACAAGACCATGCTGCCCTGATTACTGTAGCTCTGTAGTGAGTCAGATAATGTGCCTGCTCTGACTTGGTTATTCTTCCTTCTCACAGATACTCTGAGTCTTTCAACTTTACATATAAGCGTTAGAATCAGTTTGTCAATAGCTGCACAATAGCTTCCTGGAGTTTTGATTGGAATTATGTTGAATCTATAAATTAATTTGGGAAGAACTTATATCTTGACAATGTGTGTCACCCAATTTATTAATGCTGGATACCCTTCCGTGTATTTAGATCTTTAATTTCTGTCATTGGAATTTTGTGGTTTGTCACAATATAGATCCTGCAATGGGGCCTTTCTTACTCCTCTCTTTCTTTGGGCTTCTGTAGGTCACCTCTCTAAGATCTCTTCATCTATTCCTGCAGTTCTCTTAGATGGGATCTAGTAATGTTGTTTTTATTTATTTTTTTCTTTTTTGCAGTGCTGGGGATCGAACCCAAGGCCTTGTGCTTGCGAGGCAAGCACTCTACCAACTGAGCTATATCTCCAGCCCAGTAATGTTGTTCTTAATTGCTAGGAATTAGTTTCCTTTCACTGCCATGGTGGGCATCCAGGTGTCCCCCACAAAGCCACCCTTCTCACTCAAAAGTAAGGTCATCTCTACCTATTATGATTTGGATCTGAAATGTCCTCCGGAGGCTCAAATATCAAAGGCTTGGTTCCCAGCAGAGCACTGTCCAGAGATGGGGGCTTTGGGATGAGATAGGGTGGATTAATCCTTTGATAGTTGAATGGACTAGTGGAAGGTGGTGGAAATCATAGGCAATTGAGTCATGGTTGAAGGAAGCAGGTTACTGGGGCATTTTCTGGGTTTATCTTCTCTCCGTAGACTTCATCTCTCTCTTCTCTCCTCTCCTCCTCCTCCTCCTCCTCCTGGCTGCAATGAACTGAGCAGTTTTTCTCTGTTACTTCCCTCTTCCATGATCCTCTGCCTTACCTCAAGTCCAAAGCAGACCGAAACCTTAGACTGAAACCTCTGAAATCATGAACCAAAACAAATATTTTGTCCACTAGGTTTTTTTTTTTTCATCAGGTGATTGTCAAACAAAAAGCTGACCACCACCCCATTCTACTCTCACCTTTAGATTCCTCCTTGTGGGAGTAAGATTCTAGTCCCTGCACCTGGACACTCTCCACAGGACTTCTATATGGTTCTCTTTGTGGTCATGTTCATAATAGAAATGAAAAATTCCCCTTCTCTTCCCTTCCTGGAGTGGAGATGCACATGCAACATATAACTCTCCAAAGTGATCTTATTCCTCTGCCTCTTCCTTTTGGACACATTTCAATGTTAGTTTTAACCAACAAACCAGCTTCACAATGTTGTCAGATATCCAAGACATGCATGACTTCAGAATGTTGACTCCTTAGATTATTATACAATGAGCAAGAATTTAGAGGTCTCAGATAAAACTAAGACAAAGTGTTTTAACATCCTATTATTCTGGTTTAGCATTTCTGTCATAATTAATGAATTATCTGTAACAAAAGAATGGATATAAGACTAATTGCAACTGTAAAATATTATCCTAATGTGACACTTGAGGAGAGGCATCTTGACTTGAATAATTAGGGAAGAGTAAGTAATGAACCTAATCATTACAATCTTTTCAAAGAGGCAAATAGTAATGGTAATAAAATAATAACGCTATAGTAACTTCTCAAAGGGAAGTGAACATAGAACTGTGGACTTCAGTAAAAATAATCTCTGTATATGCCCTGGAAGGAGGAGTTATGGATAGTTTGCTCAAGGAAGAGACATCAGATCTCTTCAAAAATGAGCAGAATTTTGGGCCGGAGGCATAACTCAATGGTGGAGTGCTTGCCTAGCATGGCCAGGGCCCTGGGTTCTATTCCCAGCACAAGAAAAAAAAAAGCAGAATTTCAATAGAGGAAGTGAGGGATTTGGAAGTAGATAAAAGGCAAAGAAAAGAGCATCTGCTAAAGAAGGGAGAGAAGAGAAAAAATAGTGTGTTTCATCCTGTATTCAAGGGAAGAACAAGGAACAAGGAATTTCCAGTATCTGGACTAAATAATTCATGTCATGTGAAAGATGATGAAATAAAATCAATCCAGGGCCAAATGGCTGAAAGCCTTGTATATCCATGTGTGCATTTTATTCTGTAAACAATAGGAAGTCTTTGAAGCTGTGGAACAAGGCAGTGAGTAGATATGCTGGAAGGATAGACCCAGTACAGGGAAGGCTTGTCCGTCAGTCAATGACATACATTGAGCAGCCATTCTGTTCTAAGCAGTGGACTGAAAACCAGGGGTACACCCTAAGTGAGACAGTGTTCCTAACTTATACAAATCAGGTCAAAGGGATCTATTGCCACTGAGGAAGTAAGTGAACATGAGAAGCTGGCAAAAAGGATGGAGAAAAAGGAATGATTGCAGGGGAGGGGGGTAGAATGATTGACAGGATATAGAATGAAACAATATTGAAGTTTCTAACGCGGGCTAATCAGATGTCAAGATACAAACTGCAGGATAGATGATAGAAAGAAGAGTTAAAGAGGATAAAGGATCAGGTGCTGGATCCAAGGTAACTGATAAGACATTAACTGAAGAGTGGTGAATCAGTCAAGGAAGAATAAATGATACATTAAACTATAGAGAAAAGGACCAAGCATCATTTCCACAGTACATCTTAGGAGCAACAGAAATAAATTTTTCAAAAACTGAGCAAAAGTAATGAGTGATTGTCACAATATTCAGACTTGCATAGATGTTCCCAGAAGCTTTAGCTAGCTTGCCACAGGTCTGTGGCTTTGCTGAAATTTCCTCCACTCATCCTCACCAGCCCATCCCCCAACCAGCTGAAATATGCCAATCCAAAGCAGGCAGAGAATGAGTACATTTTCTATATAAGCTAAATGCAAGTTGCAAAAGTAATATGAGTTAAGGACTTAGCACTTAAATCCAGGATATCTGCAACTGTTCCATGGTCCATTTGTAGTGACTCAATAGGAAATGAAGACAGAGCCCACAATCTTCAAGTCCAGAAAAGATTGCTCTGCCCAAACTCTTTATTCCTAATACTCTTCGAGCTTCATTTCCAGTTTAGGCTTCTGCTGCCTTGTCTCTCATCACCTCATCTGATCAGGTGGTTTGTAGGATTCACTAAGGCACACATATCAGGAAACTGGCTAAAGCTAGGTAAGGAAGGAAAAGTATAGAGGGAGCACCTGTGAGTGTCCATGAAACACTTTAGATATGGCCATTTCCCTCTCCTTTCTCAATTGCCTCAAGGGTAGGGTATTTCATGGAATAAGGAGTTATAATGTCAAGGTTCTACACTTGTACTAAGTAAGAAAGAATGTCAATTAAAATGAATAGCATAGATGGGAGTACAAATTCAACAAGCCTCTATATCTCAGCATCTAACCAGATTTCATGGCTTTTCATCAAAAGTTATGCTATAATTGTATAATAATAAGTCTCAAGGAATACAAAAATGCATTAATTCATTAAGCAATTACATATTGAGCTCCCACTACAGGCCAGATGTTGTATTAATAGGGGATTTAAACAGTGGGGAAAGACTCAAACCAACAAACACCAAGACAAGATTGTTGTCTTCATAGCAACTACAGTTAGAAGAGATAGTGAAGAATTCACACAAATAAATATGAACATTTACAGCTGTACTTAAGAGCTACAAAGTAGAGGTGTATGGGTATTAATTATAAGAGCAGTGGGAAGTCAATAAAGATTTAAGAGCAATTGAGAAAGTCACATCTGCATTGATTGCACAGAGACAAAATAGCTGTAGAGTATTGAAACTTGCAAGAGCTCCTCCATGGCTGGAATTCAGAGAGTTCTGGGGGAAGATAGATGCTAATCATGGAAGACTCATAACCTAGATCAAGGCATTTTTGCTATATATTCAGGGAATTGAGTTACCCTGATTTTTTTACAAGAGATGAAGTATATTTGTGCAACATAGAGTCATCCTGGCTGCTTGAATGGAAAAAGGATTATGATCACAAAAGAAAATAAGCAGGATCTTTACTGGGAGAAAAATGTAATAAATGAGGTTGTAGACAATGATTCTACTAAAGCCATATCAGTAAGGACAGAGGGAACTGGAAATGCTTGAAAATATGAAATATGTAGTCTGAAAATATGTAGTCTTAGAGAGGAGGTGAGGCAGTGGATAGTCATGGGTGATGACTTCCTTCTTTCAGTGTGGGTGTCTTACAGGAAGGCAGTACTTCTTTGAGTGAGAGAGGTAGTTATGAGAAATAAATAGAGACAGAGACAGAGAGAGAGAGAAGTGGATGATTCATAGGGCTACATTCACAGGTCTTCATATGTAAGTAAAAACTTCAGTGCAGTGAAAAATAAACTAAATCCCTAAACCTCCATTAACTAGGATGAAAACTGAGGAGTCAAGATAAAATTATACTTCTTTTTGTATTTTAGCTGTGAACTTCATATTCTGCATCACGTAAACAATTCATGGATATTTTAAGCAAGGAATGACAAAAATGAAATCTTTCTCCCTTTTTATGAGTATTACTATTGTTGAATTCAAGTTAGTTAAACATCAAGGGATTACCTTGTATGAGTTTTGCAGGATGCACATAGGTAATCAGGGGATCAGTATAATGAAGTGACAGGGATGAGGGCAGGGATCAGGGGCAAATGTTTTTAGCTTCATGGGGCATTTGATTCTCTTTCACCCCCTCTGTTGCTAACTATGCCTCTCTGGCATTCTCTTGAGTTTTCAGTGTTATTAAAGGGCACTCTAATTCCCATGGAGTTTCCAGTATTCTCTATATGGACACAGAGAAAATAATAAAAAATAGCTTTTCCTGAGGACCTCATGGGCTGCCATAGTCTTTCACTATCTGGGCCAACTCTAATCTGATCCAAAAGTACACTCTGCTCTAATAGAGATGTTTACTGAAAGACGTTGAAATGAGGCAGACATCATTATCCTATGTACGTGTATGATTAGGTGAATGGTATGAATCTACATCATGTACAACCATAGAAATGCAAAGTTGTATACCCTATTTCTGTACAATGAATAAAATGCAGTCTGTAAAAATAAAAAAAAAGAAAAGAAAAATATATCCTAAAAATGTAGTTGTGAAAAAAAAAGATGCTTACTAAAGTAGTTATGGTCATTTCATTTTGGGGGAAAAACTTTTTTTTTTTTTTTCAGTTTTTCTGGTGAATTCACCTTTGGTCCTGCATACCTAAATTAATATATCTCTTCCCAATCAGTTTAGTTTTGTCTAGCTAGCTTTTTAAGTGCCCCCCACCCCGACTTTTCTTGCTGTCTTTTATTCAGAGATCAACTTTTCAAAGGTTAACTCTCAAATACACTGGACAAAGAAAGAACTCCTTTTACAGACTCCTAAGACGGGAAACACACAGTGGTGATGATAAGAAAAAATCTGACCCCCATGGTAGACAAATGGCCACTTAAACCTTTGATTTCAGTGTCTACCATGGCTGAGAGATATGCCTAACATTTCTAACTGTACAGGCCTGCCCTATGCCTAAATCATAAAGTAAAAATCTGGGATATGCTCTGTTTTAATCTCTAAAGGATTTAATCTAATAGAGTCAATAAACATCTGTAGTTGTTTTATCTCCTACATGAGGAGATCTAATTCCTGCTAAAAATGCTACAAGGTCTTTGTTTCCTATCTGTTTCATGCATATTTGTGCACACCTGTGTATTGCCTACTGTTTCTACATAAGTGTTTGAGTCCATATAGCATGTGCATGGTATTAAAATTGACTTATAGATAAATGAGTATGCATAAATTTCATACATGGATCCAAATGCCTGTCAATTTATGTGAATTAAATAAAACTTTAGCAGAAAGTGTCAATTCAAATAAGTAAGAGTACTGATGTCTTTGAAATTACTAACTCACATGTTTTTCTAGGTGACCAGAGAATCAAAGCACTATGAAATGTTTGAAGTGCAGTGTCTTTTGTTTTAAAGAATTTTTCTATGTCAAGAAAAACTTGCTATTAATTTCCCTCTTGTCTTGCAAGAGTTCTATCTATTCTCAATTTAAAAAATCCTACTTGACTTACTCTTGACTTCTGTTATTGTCCATGGATTTTATAATTCAAATTTGTGAGACAAGAACCCAGAAAGAAATTGGTGAAGCAGACAATCTAGTTTCATTTCAAACTCTGGTTTTGGTGTTATGGTTTAGAAATAAAGTGTCCCCCAAAAGCTCATGTGTAAGACAATATAAAAATGTTCAGAGGTGAAATGATTAGATTATGAGACTCATAATGTAAGCAGTGAATTAATCCACTGATATGGATAAGCTGGTTGGCAACCGTAGGCAGAGGGTGTGGCTGAACGATATGGGGATATGCATTTGGGATTTCTATTTTGTCCCTGTTGAATGGAGCCCTTTCTCTGCTTCTTCACTGTCATGTCCTGAGCTAGTTTTCCCTGGTGTTCTGCCTCACCTCAGTTCCAGAGTATGGAGACTGTCAATCATGGATTGAACCTCTGAAACCAAGAGCCAAAATAATTAATTTTTTTTTTGGCCAGGCCTTTTGGTCACAGCAATGCAAAGTTAACGAAAATAGTCAGTGTTTGGAGATGTAGAGAAAAATCAAAACCTTCCTCCAATACTTTCTTTTAGGAAAACAAAAACAGACCAAGTTTCAATGTCACATCCAGCTCTCAGATTCCAGAAGTCAGGCAGGACTTGTTTGCAATCACCTCTTGCCTGGCCCCGTTCAGATAAACTTGGCTCAGAAAACTTCCCTCTTTCGCAGATGACTAACAGGAATTTTTCTCCCCAGATGTTGTGTGGCTTCAGCATCCTTCCTGCCAAGAGCACAGGAATTCCCTCTTAAGTTTAAAGAATCTTGATCAGAAAAACAATTATGAGGAGTCATTTCCATAAAACTAAAGCCACTTATCAGCACCCCATCTAGTGTGCACACTTAATTTCTGTGATTGCCAAGACTGGAATTCACTGAAGAGCATATTAATGACTTGCCTCAGTAATTGATGTTTCTGGGTGATTGCAATGTAAGAAGGAGTTTCAGCCATACTTGCTCCCACAGGTCAGCTCCAGGTGCTAATGGGACCTTTTCTCATGGGGGTATCTCAAGCATTTCACAGAAAAAGATACTCTTATCCCTGCAGAGAACTTGCATCCCTCCTTTTGTAGAGCCATGAGAGTTATCACAGTAGAATAAAGTTTTCCCTTTTACAGAGCTAAGCAAGCCTTTTTCCTACACCTTGTAGGATTTTTTCCAGGCCTGATATAAAGCCATCAAAAGCGAAGAATGTGAACTCCAGGCAAAAATATTAAGCCTTTGCTGACATCTTTACACACAGCAAAGGATGAGATGAACCCAAGCTTTCTGACTAAGGAGAGAAGATTTCCAGAGTTTCAGGCAGGAGGCTTTGTTTGGCTTCTCTTAAGACCTATACTTTGAATTTTGATTAGTGGAAAATTACAAAGTCTTGCTCAAGCCATGTCTTCATCAGACCTTCCCTAAGTACCACTGTTCTCATATTGTTTTCTCCTGGCTTATTGTATCAAACCTGCAAGACTTCAAGAGAAGGAGGATCTGTCTCTATCTTTATACAAAGTCAGGGACAAACATGTTTCTTTGATTTGATGTTTTATATTTCAACACCTCCTCCAGGGAATTTGCAGCAAGTGTTGGAGGTCTACACATCAATAATGGTATTGCAAAGCACCTGGCTGCAACCCCAGTAAAGAATACAGAAGCCCAGTTCCAGTGTGGGATATTAGGATGCATTGCCCTGAAGATTACCTCTTCCAGTGGCTAGCTTCCAAAAGCCCTTGCCACAAACCAGGTAGGCGTCTACACTGCCTTTTTCACGTCTGATGTGGGAAACGGACTTGCCTGTTTGCACTCCCCTGGTACATGGGGCTTCCCTAGCCTTCCCATTGCTGTTTGCCTCTCTTCTTTGATGTGACTTGGTAAACTTCACCCTTCTCTTCTGACCTTTCCCCAAAGTCTGCAGTTTCGAGATCACTGTGGACTGTATTCAGAGGAAGGCCATGTCCCACATGCTCAGGCCTTCTCTAAAGAAATTTATTTTCTGATTCTGTTTCTATAATTTTGCTTTGTCAATACGGAAGGGACCTTTTGTCTTTGCTCTCCAGATACTAGAGTGAGGCATGTCCCCACCATGTGTGTTCAAAAAATAAATGGCAGATTGACTCAGAGTGCAAACCTCAAGGACTGGACTAAATGGTATTTGGATTAACAATGGGAGGCAGTTATAACAGGCAAGATATTTCTGCTGAGCTGATGAGATTGCAGCCTCATGTATGTAAGTCCTGGATTTATCAGTTTCTCATTTGAAAATTAAGACACACAGCCCTTATGTGATTATGTTTCTTTCATCTGAGCCTGGTGGTCATAAAAACACTTTAGTTTGGGTTGAGATGTTGTAGGTAATTGCTGTCATTAAGAGGAATTTGATTTATTTCATTTAATCCAGCTCTAAGTACCCTGATACGGTTTGGCTTAGATATTTGCTTCAAAGAAATGGAGGAATCTATCAGGGAAAGCATCTCCTGCCTCTCAGGGGAGCCGCTGCTATACAGAAGGCAGAGGGTCCCTGAGGGCTCAGGGGAATTCCCTCAAAGCTATATCTCATTCTATTCTGAAGGCACCATCATGGTAGAAGTCGGGTTGCCAAGGATTTCTTAGGCAGGAACCAACCTGTATAAAAGAACCAGTGCACAGATCTTTCAGGTCCTAGGCAGCAAAATGACACACCTCTGGACCACTAGATATGCACATGAGCTCAACACCCATTTTTACTGATGCCCTCAGGCTGATAGAAAGCTGCCAGATCCGTTGATTCTGGCATCACAATACTGATTAGGGACTTAGAGATCCCATTAAGTGCTGCAAAGAACACTCACTGCACACCCAGAAGACAGCCTCACATCCTGTTTCTCCTATTACTAATCTTGTCCGGGACAAGTCTATCATTTTTTTCTTATCTCCAATTCTGTTAACAGTGCCATGAAGATCATTAACATCCTGTGACTAACATATTATATTTAGAGGATGATTATGTGGGTTCACCCTATTCCAGGTAAAGTTCTGAGAACCTTACAAATGTCAATCATCCTGTAGGTAGGTTCCATTTATCCAACTTGTGATGAGGACATGTAGGTACAGACAGGGTAAAAAACTTTCCCAAGATTGTGTAAATGACGAGTATAACCTAATAATGATTGTGAGAAAACTTGGTAAACTTTAAACAATTTTAAGATAATAACAGTGATAGCAAACCTATTGAATGCTTCAGTACTTTAGAATAAATTGGTAGTTTACAAACATTTTTCAAAAGTAAAACACTATACAGTAGAGTGAAACAGACATTATTACCTCATGTACATAGAGACTGCATGACTGATATAATCCTACAATGTGTACAATCAGAAAAATGAGTAATCACACTCTATTTATGTATGATTTATCAAAATGTATAAATGCACTCTATTGTCCTGTACAACTAATTAGAACAAATTTTAAAAATTAATAAAAAGTAAAACACTATTAAAATGATTTTACTTTGTAATCTAATATGCATACCAAAATAAAAATTTCACACATGATACTGATCTACTTGCTGTCATATAACAAGTTATCCCCCAAATGCAGCCTTATTAAAGCTACCATTGTATTTTGCAGATAGATTCTGGAGGTGAGGATTCAAGCAGGATGTAGCCAACCATTTTACTTCTTGAATTGGAGTAAAATTCCATTTTTGGAGGGTTTCAAGATGGTTCCACTCACCTGCCTGATGCTTAGGCAGTACTGGCTCAGAGTCTAGAAATACTGACTCTAAAAACCAATTTCTGACCTCTCCATGTGACTTGGGCTTCTTTGCAAAATAGTAGCCTCCAGGTAGTCTGACTTGCAGCATGGCAGCTCAGGGATCCAAGCCTGAGTTTTCTCATTATAAAGACAAAGTCTACAGTTTTCCTTTCTTTACTTTTCCCTCCTTCTTCCCCTCCCACCTTCTTCTTTTTGTAACCCAGACTTAGAAACCATGGCATCATTTCTGGCACATTCCATTGCTCAAAGTAATCTTAGGTCTGCCAGATTCAAGAGTAGGGGACCTAAACCTCACCTCTTGATGGCAGAACAGGAAGGTCCTATTCTGAAAAAGCACAGGAGATAGGGAAAGACTGTTGTGGCTATTTCTGAAAATAGAACATGCTATAAATACTTAGCCTCATTATGTTCAACATACTCTTTGATATTTTCCATTTTACACTATCACCTTTTAAAAATGTTGGCCACAATGTGCTAAATTAAATTATGACCCTTTTATGGGTTTTGTTTAGCATAAAAAATGAACAAGGCAATGTGTGATATATATATACCTTGTGTAATGATTTTCAAAATCAAATTAACATATCCATCATCACCCATGTTAGACATTAGACACTCAGAATTTGTTCATCTTATAATGAGAGTTTGCACTCTTTGGTCAGCATCTCCCACTTCTCCCACCTCCCAGCCCCTAACAAGTTTAGGAAATAAGTACTGAGATGTTTCCTATTACACAGCAAATGCAGTGTGATTAAAGAGGTTCTACAATGTGACAGATCCAATACTGAGCTCAGCTCAGGCTACATCCAAAGCAGGTGTTCTCAGCAACCATGCATTCATACTCCTGTTCATCAGACAATGCTGACTTCAACCTGCCATCACAGATTACACCATGTGGCACCCAGTGTGGATTACAGGAGGGGCATGTTAAAGTTTCTTGTGCATTTATACAAGCTATGTGAACAGATTGTGCGTGTGTGTGTGTGTGTGTGTGTGTGTGAGTGTTTGAGCATCCAAACCACATGAATGTGTTCTTCCTAGTGTGAACCCTAAGCTCTGACTGCCATCATGAGGCAGCTGAGAATGTAGTGCTGGTCAGAAGTAGAAACTTTCCTGCACAGGAAGTTTAGGGCCCCACTAGAACTCATGGGTATACCACAGATCATCTGAGAGAACATCTCAGCCCAGTGACCGATCCCTGGAAGAAGACCAAGCCAACCATCATGGGCAGAGCTGCAAATGGAAAATGCCACAACTCATGTTTATCTACCTGAGCCATTCATAACATTTAAATAAAGACTGAGAGAAACCACCACCCCCATAAATCATATCTGATGCAAAGTGACATTTTATAATTGTTGGCTTTGGGCAAATGTCAGCTCTTATGACACAGGCATAATTATTAGATTGGAAAACAATGGAAATGACATCACATGTGCTGAGAGGGAAAATATTCACTGTTCAATAAATGTTAGACTGAGATGACCATTCATCATGTCCACTCCTCACTCTTGTGAGTCCACTCTCACTGGGTATCCCTTGGGAAAATTTTAAAATCATATTAATTACAGAGAAGAAATATTATTGCCATCTTGTGAGATGCCCCTTCTTTTTAATAGAATAAAGGCTTAGGTGATCCCCAGGTTTGCATGCAAAGACATCAGGCCCAAAGGCTGCACTTGGTTGGAAATGTGCCAGCCGTTGTCCATCAGTGCCCCAGTGACTCCATGGTGTGAGATCTCTTGTGCTTTTTGATCCTGCTCCATCTTCATTCTTAGCCTCTTCTGGTTTACTTTATCTTCATGTACACAAAAGTGTCTTTGATAATTTCCTCTCCTTCCTCTGCCTTGCTCCCTGCTGTCCCTTCTTCCTCTTTAAGTCATATTTATGTGATGAAAGGAGCTGCTTCCTTTAGCTTCCTTCCACTTTGAGGTCATGTGTTGATCTGGGGAATTCACCTCCCTTGCGTGAACATCTACTATGAGAGTCCCATCTGAGCTCCTCAGCTGTCACAGATAGACAGTTCAGTGTCACTTCTCAGCAGTCACTGCATCCCTCTCCTTCAGAAGATGAACATGGACCCACAGCTGCTGTCATGCCACTGTGCTTTTGCCACCCCGCCTCACTCACCTACCTACAAGTGCTGGGGATAAAACCTTCAGTTTGTAACTGTCAGATGCTGCCTTCCCTGACCTCAGGCAAAAGTGAATTTACTTAAAATATCTGCCCATTCAGGCCCTGGCACAATCAATCACCTAGACATCAGCAAAAGAGAAGCCCAACCCCAGTAGGGGCAACTGGAGTCCATCTACTGCCCAATTCTAGGCCAGGTGACACCTCATTATTCAGCAAGTTGCCCTTTTCCACAGACTACTTATGTGGTCCCAGATCAGATTGAAGTTGTAGAATGGATTCCTGATCATTCTCCATTTCCTGCCAAGAATATTACTCAGCCTTAAAGAAGACTGAAATTATGGCATTTGCTGGTAAATGGTTGGAGTTGCAGAATATCATGCTAAACAGAATAAACCAATCCCAAAAAAACCAAAGGTCAAATGTTTTCTCTGATATGAGGATGCTAATTCACAACAATAAATGAGAGGCACTGGGGAAGAATAGTTACTTTAGAGTAGGTAGAGGGGAGTGACGGGAGGGGAGGGGATATGGGGATAAAAATCATAGTGGAGTGAAACAGACACGATTACCTCATGTACGTGTATGACTGCATGACCGACGTGATTCTACAACAAGTACAATCAGAAAAAGGACAAATTATATCCCATTTATGAATTATATGTTAAAGTGCATAAATGCATTCTACTGTCGTGTACAACTAATTAGAACAAATAAATTTTTTTTTAAATAGGCCATTCTGAACTGCAGTCCACTAGCCAAGGCTCCAACCAGCTTGGCCCTGCTGCAGAATTATTCCTGCTCCCTGACTCCAGCTCTGCCTGGAGAACCACGCCCACAAGATGGCCTACCTGGAAAGCTAGTGTGGATGCTCCAACCTTGTCCCAGAAGCCAGCATGCTAGATGATAGAGAAACACTGTCTTTGTTAGTATTAACCACAAATAGACACAAAAATGAGAACTGAAGCACACAAGGATGGTCACGGCACTGCGGCCCAGCAAGCACGGGAGGGGAGTGAGGAAGAGAATTGGGGCAATACCAAGGTCAGTGCAGGGTGCTCTCAAGTAGCTTTCCGCTGTGGCAGCTGCAGCAGCAGTGGAATACCCCAGGGAATGCTCTGTCTTGAGGTTTTCCCAGCTAAGGGATAGTCTGGATGACTACTCACTGATTTCCCATCATTGGTTAAGTTTGTCCTAAGAGATGTTGGCTCCCTGGCATTTCCAGCTTACAGATAGAGGCATCCCTTAGGCAAAGAGGTGCACTAGCAGGCAGCTAATGGCCAGTCTCCAGGGTAGGGGTGCAGGCAAGGCCCTGTCTGGGCCACTGGGAAGGTCTAGAAACTACCAACACAGTGCCAGCCTGGGGCCCCATAGGTACTCAAACCTATGCCAAAGTCTTCCATTTATGGTCTCTATTCAAGCTGGGTACCTCCTGCAGCTCCATCCAGACTTGACCCAGTTCTCAATAGCCTCTCAGTTTCCTACTCAATCACAGTCAAGTTCTTTAGAGGGAAAACAAACCTAATGAAAAAGGGACATTTGTGGAAACAGTTCTAGTGGACAGACTTTCTGTGTTTTAACCACATTGAATCCACCACAGCAGATGCTATTAACTAGAGGATTTACAGGAACTATGGATAGATGTCAAGCAGGATCAGAAACACTGAAATTGCAGTGTCTGCACATTTTTCAAGTTTGTGAATTTTTCTGGAGAGACCCTGCCTAGAATTTCAAAAGGAAAGCCTGATTCAGGAAAAAAAAATCAGATAAAAATCAAGGCATATTATTTTCGACTGAAACTGCATATTCAAATATACCATATAGGTGCTGCAACTGCACATTAAAGAAACATGCAAATAACAAACTAAACTCATTAGGGTGATTCTGTTATTTCAATAAGCAGCATGGTGTCCAGCATCAATCAGGCACCTACGTGTTGATTAAATGAGTGACCTGAGGCTGATCTCACATCACTCAGACATTCATCTTTTCTGCTATCTATATATAAACTTCAGATGTCATAGAGGTAATAAAAAGTACTACATACTGGGTCAGAAAAGTTGATAACTTGTTGCAAGGGTCAATGATCTAGGCTCTAGTCTCCAGGAACTTAAGGGCTAAAAGTAACCACGAATATTTGTCAGCCTTTGCTGTGTAACAAAGCACCTAAAGTAGAGTCACTCAAAACACTAACCATTAATTTATTCTTCTACAAGTTGGTAATTTGGGGTGGTCTTCAGGGTGATTCTTCTTGGCTATGCTGAACTCAGTTGATCTCTGGTAGCTTTTCTTATGCATGGGTGTTCAGTTGGCCAGTTGAGGAGGTTGGTGATTTAGAATAACCTTAAATGGAATGGAAGGAATCACTAGGGCTCCTATCAATGGGGAGTTTCATTCTCCAACAGGTTACCTTGGGGACGAGCAAGTGGTGGTCAGACTGTAAGAACACAAAGTCTCCTTAGGCCTGAGCTTAAAACTTGCAAAACATTGTTCTGTCACATTCTACTTACTGAAGCAGGTCTCAGGGCCAACCCACATTCAGTGGGTAGGGAAATTAGATTTCACCTATTCATGTGAAGTGCTACAAACTGTCATGGTTATTTTTGCAGACTACTACAATCTATCAAACTAGAAAAATCTTCCCACTCATCTCCCCCAAAATCACCAAACTGTAGAATCATGAGCTCCATAAATGGTGGTTGTTTTCAGTCTCTATGTTTTGGGGTAATTTGTTACACATCAAAAATTACCTGACCATTTATCTTGTCTTCAGTTCCCCTCAAGTGGATACTGAGATAAGGGTCTATGTAAAAGTGATTAATTAGGATGTATTGCCAGGGAAAGCCAGCAGTGGGTTAGGAATGGGTACCAGGAAGGGAAAGAAGTCTAGCACAGTGAGATGTCAATGAAAGGCCACAGAATTCTCGACCTCACAGGGAACTTCCGTGGACAGTGCCTGTCACACCCTAAAATTGTACAACTTCGACAAAAGGAGCTGCTGTGCTAATGTCTCTGCACTGTGTCAGTCATTGGTTAAGTTCCAGAAGTACATGTTTCCATGCATTTCTGTGTCTCTGTGACATGAGCAAAGTGGGCCTTGCTCTTAACATCATGCATCTCCTTCGATCAGGACACTAAGTGCTGGCTATTAGGAGTTAAGACACACCACAATGTGATGTGCACAAGGTGCCAAAGGCATCCAGGATATATGGCTGGAGCATTAACATGTCTGTCCCAGTATCCAAGATTTGTTTTTTTCTTTCCAAATTCTGGCGTCTTCTCTTTGGAAATAGTTGCATGATTAAAATGCTTTTACTGTCAAGAAGTTCTTTCTTGTGTGTCTTAACCGAGCGTTTTTGCTGCTGTCGTTACAATGCCAGTTCGTTTCTCCCTGTTTGTGCCTCTGGGGAGGAAGCAAATCATTGTGAAGTGCCCTCATCATAACCTTTCATGCACTCAGAGACTGTTACTAATCTGCCTCCTGGACACTTTCTGGTAGAGAAGTGGCCTCGACTCCATTAACCTTTCCCTATAATTGCCAGACTCTCTGCTTTTAATCAGTTGTTCTATTCCTCTCTTAATCCTTTCTCCAATTCCCACCTCCTCCCTATACCAATTTCCTTTTAAAAGACAAAAGCCCAAACTAGACATTGACCTCTTAAAATTGTTTAGTCAGTGATAGGAAGTTGGGATGAGCCTTTCCATCCCAGCCTTGATATTCCTTATTCCAAACAGCATTTGTTGGTTGAAGTTTTGCTTTGATTTGGCAACAGAATATTTCTTTTTTTTTTTTGGAACCGTGGATTGAACTCAGGGACACCCGGTCACTAAGCCACATCCCCAGCCCTATTTTGTATTTTATTTAGAGACAGGGTCTCACTGAGTTGCTTAGGTCCTCGCTAAATTGCTGAGGCTGGCTTTGAACTCGCGATCCTCCTGCCTCAGCCTCCTGAGTCGCTGGGATTACAGGCGTGCACCACTATGCCTAGCAACAGAATATTTCTTATACATGCAACAGTAATTCGTACTATCATATTATATGAGAGACAAACATTTCAAGGAAAAAAATGAAAACTCAAAAGAAATATTGGCCCCACTGGACCCTCCATGTTAAGGCGAATCTTCACTTGCCTATACCTGGGACATTTGTGTAGCCTGATTCTGTAACCATGTTCAGATGGAGTTTGTAAGTTTCCTGAGTGCACTGGCATGACATCACGGGCATCTTTCCACGCTCTCCTGGGTGTCATATCTATACTTTGATCTTAAATACCTAGAAAATTAAAATCCCTTCCTGGAAAGGAAGTACCTTCAGCCCCTAACATATGACATGTCTAACTTTGAGTTCCAGAGCCCCTAGACTGCAAGAGAGATGACAATGATGATAGGGAAAACACAGGAACCACTCTGAAATATGTGAAGTTCTATCACAGAAGAGGAATTACACCCAGGCTCTTTGGTATAAGGTTTGATCCAGAAATAGTTAATGAGGCTTTTCAGAGAGACAGAAGGCAGTTGGAAATGTGGAATAATATTCTTGCATAAAGAAGTGTTCAGAGAGAGAGGAGAATGATTCATATACAGGACCAGGAAATATAGTCAGAAAGTCCCGCATCTCCTAAGGTGTTTATTACAAATGTTCCTGGAAAACCCCCAGAATTGTAGTATGTATGACACATTTTAGAGCAGCAGCTCTCAAACTCAAGCCTGCGTCAGAATCACCAACAGGGCTTATTAAAACATACCTCATTGCCCCCTCTTCCAGAATATACGCATCTATTGGTCTATGATGGAAAACTTGAAATGTCTGGTGTGTTTCCAAGTGATGCTGATGCTGTTGGTCCACAAACCACACACTGTTGTAGATCACTTGGTGAGTTTCCTGATGGCAAGAACAATATGTCTTATGCCTTTACTTTTCTCCATAATTGTAAGGACAATAATGTTGTATTGGTCCTGAGACTTAGCAACACTAAAATAACAAGTAAATCCTGACTCCCCCACCCAATAGCTTAACAAAGCCAATATTTTATTTTCTTGTTCACTTAAAGTGTGAGACAGGCCAGTGAGGCCATCCTCCACCCTATGACTCAAGGATCCAAGTTCCCTCCAGCTTGTAGCATCACCATGTAAATAAATGCCTTCCATGGTCACTGGACAGGAGGGAGAAGAAGTATGGTGCAGAAGCTCTTAAATGTTTCTGTTCAGAAGTGATGAGCACACTTCTGATCTTATACCATTGGTCAGAAATGATTGCTTGATCCCAGCCTAAGAGCAAGTGGTCCTGGAATATGTAGAAGAACACATGGCGCATCTTTAAGTCATTTCAGTACACAGGTCATAACATTAGGGGGTATGGAAAGGCATTCCAGTAGCTCTCTCCACTGCCCCTCCTTTCCTTGCAGCAGTGAGTACAGTGGTGCAGGATGAGTACTGACACAGCAAGGAGATCAGGCTCTGGACTTGGACTTCTTCATAATGAATTTAATGGCCTTGGACTTCTCACCTCTCTTCCAACCTCCAGCTTCCTCATCTGTAAGTGATGGGAGGAGATGTGCACAACTCTTCCATTGCTGTGTTCTGTAGGTGGCTTCTCTTTCTCAAGTTCCAGAAATCTGAATAAAAAAATAGACCTTTTGTATTGCTTTACCCAGAAGAGGAGAAAACAGGTGTAGATTACTTCCAAAGGCCACTGGAATAGTTCACACACAATTTGACATAGCTGCCCATCAAATGAATGATTTGCTCAATTTATGAAGGATATTCATGAATTGTAAGTCAAACAACAAAATGCCTAATAGAAAGAAGTTAATTCATTTTGAGTACTAGTATTTTAATTTATATTATTTAATGATAATATTGATAGATTTTCTAATAGATAAAGAAGTCCTAAGTTAATAGCAATATCTGGTCAAGCTTGAAGTTTTACGGAATACACACCAACCGTATGATTCCTTTTATTGAGGGTGAAGGTTCATTGCAAGGGCAGCTATTTCACAGGATGATCAGAAACATCTCTCTACAACAGATGAATGAATAAGAAAATGTGATATATATAATATATATATATATATATGCATATATATATATATACAATGGAGTATTACTCACCTTTAAAGAAGAATGTCTTTATGACCTTTATGGGTAAATGGATAGATCTGGAGAGTGTCCTGCCAGGTGAAATAAGCCAACCCACAAAATCAAAGAAACCAATGTTTTCTCTGATATGTGGAAGATTATCCACAATAGGGGAAGTGATTTAAAAAAAATAAAAGAAAGAATAGAAGTGGAGTGGAGCAGACACAGGGGAATGAAGAGAAGGGAGGGGTGATGGGAAAAGGAAAAGCAGTGGAATGAATCTGACTTAATTTCTTCTGTACATCAACAAGGAATTAAATTTTTTAAGTGATTATGGGTAAATGGCAGAAAGATCAGTAGAAGCAAGGGAACAGGGATTGATAGGAGGGGAGGAGAAGGAGAGGTTAAAAAGAAAAAAGAAAAAACCGTCTCTCTAGGATTAATAACTAGTTGGTTGTTATTGGAAAAATCTAACAAGGACACAGATTTTTGGAGCCGTTGAGATGGAGGAGCCTAGTGTGATATGGAGGAAAGAACTGTGATCAGGATGAGGGAACGTGGGCCCCACCTCACCTTTGCAGCAACCTGTACCACTCAGTTCACACCTGGTGCTTCAGTTTTATCCCAGTTATAGGAACAATTATTATCTGCCCAACAATCTGGGGAGGGGCCTGGGTGCAATTTATTTCTTCCATCCCATCCTTAGAACCTACTGTCCTCAGAAAGTTCAAGTCCTTTATGTCTTACTTGACCACACTCCATCTTTCCCTGATCTTTAGCATAAGTGGTGTTACCATTTTCCTTTGAAACAGTTGCAGACAATCTCCAATTATGAATCTTTGAAAGAGCAGACTTATCCACATTTCTCTGTAAACAAAGCTGACATAAATTAAAAGTTTCCCAAAGGTTTGGAAATATTGACCTGATTAGGATTAGGGCAGATTTTCTTTTTTGCAATATCCACAGTGAGTTATGTCTCTGAGAGTCAACCTTGTACTGAGCCTTATAGAGTGGTGGTTGGGAAAGTATTTGTCAGGTACAATTTAAGTCTCTACTATGGTCTTGAGGTACAGACATGGGCCCTGCCATGTTTCTGGTTCCACTCAAAGAACATTCCCAAAAGACATAATTTAAAATATAGACTTGGAGTTCATAGGGGCATGGTCTATTCTTTATGGTCCAAGTCCAAGAGTTAGGAATGGGTTAGGAGCAGAAGATGAGGAAGATTCCGGTGAGCAAGCCCCTTTACTTTACTAAACCTTCCTACTGAACATTTGCACTTCAATCCAGCCTAGGGAGAATTGTAGTCAATCCTTCAAGAAAAGAAGGAACAGCCCCTCAAATACACACATGTGATGAATCCTCTCATATGCTTCATTCCTTCCCCATCACTCAGTTTCCTGAAATCATTGCATTTTGTTAAGTTTATTCTCTTTCTGAGTCATTGCAGTAGACTTAATAGTGTCTCTTCCTACTGTGTGAAACCAGTATGAACTCCCAGCAGACATTAGATGGGATGCTCTGCACTGGAAGAACCAGGATTCTTTGCCACTGCTGAGGTTGTGCATAGTAAGAACTATTCCAAGGAATACTTTGAGAGGGAATCAGTGACTTCTCCAAGACAGGGTGTTTAGGTATGTGAACACTGGTCCTTAAAGCATGTGCCCTCTCTCCTAGAATGAGAGTACTGGATTTTTTTAATTTGTTCATTTTCAATATACATGACAATTGAGTGTACTTTTACATCTTATGCATACACTTTTCTCTCCTCTGGATATTTTCCATCTAACAAGACCAAAGATCTGTGATGTGGGTTTGGATGTGAGGAGAGTAATATGGTACCAGGGGCCATTGGGCTGTGGGCAAGATACCTGTAACCTCAGTGCCTTTGTTAATTACCTGTGTAGCTTCAGAGGAATCATTTCACTTTGTGCTTCAGAAAGGTCCTCTGCCCAGCACCAGGCATCCAGGAAGGCCCTTTTATTGCCTGTCCCTCCCTTCATGCCGTGACCTTGCACAGCTCCTTCTAAACAGCTTTTTGCCTCAATGAACCAGTTATTGCATTTAAATTTTTCTTGATGGATGGAGAATATATCAAAAAGTATGTATTTGTGTATTCATCATAGAAAATCCGTCGAAGACACAATAGGAAAATGAAAGTCTCCAAAAATTGCATAACTCAAGGAATTCTTGACATTGCTTCTTGTGCATACCTGAATTCCCTTTTTACCAATGCATAATTATACCATAATTAGTGATTTTTTCCAACCTGTTATTTCTACTCAGCTTGCAATGTTTATTTCCCCTTACCATATATATTTTATATTAGATCATTCAGCACTTGCTTAGTATTCTGCTGCTGAATTTAGCAGAGCTTATTTATCCAATCAGCAAATACACTGATGTGTATTTTGGCTGTGTTCAATTTTTCCTATTATATATTATGTTATAATAATTATCTTTCTAGATAGAGCTTTCTGCCTATAATATCCATTATCAATATTTTTCATGTAGTGGCCAACTCTACAAATATCAGAACTATATTTGTATGCATTAATATTTCTGCATCATCTTGTCCATCTCTGTGAAATAGGCATCATTCGGTCCCCACTGTGCTCAGAGTGTATGACTCTAAAGTCTAAGTATTGCCTCAAACTAGGCAGATCACAGAAGACTTCAAGAGGGGGACGGAAATTTAGACAATCTTTAATCACTTATACCTGAATTCCAATCCATCTACCCAGCTTTCTAGCTGAGAACTTTAGTCAGCCTCTTCAGAGGTGTGGTTTTCTCAACTATAAAACCATACACAAATATTAAACTCATTCCACTTTCATATGGATTAAGGGATTAGGCAAGATCTAACAAATAGTAACCTCACAGTAAGCATCATTATTATTTTTGTTATGCATATTACTATATTCTGGTGGAACAAGAATGCAGGGTCTGAGCTGGGCACCGTGGCGCTGAACATAGTGGCGCCTGCCTGTAATCCCAGCAACTCATAAGGCTGAGGCAGGAGGATTGCGAATTCAAAGCCAATCTCAGCATAAGCAAGGTGCTAAGCAACTCAGTGAGACCCTGTCTCTAAATAAAATACAAAATAGGGCTGGGGAATGTGGCTCAGTGATCAGCTGCCCTTGAGTTTAATCCCTGGTACCAAAAAGAAAAGAAAGAATGCAGAGTCTGGGTGCTATAGAATCTCCTTCCTGTTGTATAGACTTCACCTCCTCTGCTTGATTCTAACAGATGCAAGAATGCTTTAGTACCTTACCTCTCCACAACCTGCCTGTCTTCAGGCAGGTTCCCCTGGAAGCAATCAGTTTATTCAAGAGGCAAAGAAAGCATCATTAACAAAACATAAAGTGAGAAAGCGAGACAGAGAAAAGAAAGAAGCCAAGAAAGTGTGTGTTGCTTAGCCAGTTACAATTTTGGACAACAGAGGCTCAATTGTACTGGGAGCCCCAAGGTTCATGGTAGAGTGCATACTTTAGAGTTGCTCCACCTGAGGGACTAGAGAGCTGCAATATTTATCTACCAGCTTCCACTAACCCTGGGTTATAGGTGCTTGTTACCAGGAGGTGATTGCCAGCACTCCGGAGAATGCCACCAGGATCATAGTACAGGGATTGCCAATCAGAAGTTGAAACAGTGTTCTATGAAGCAATAGAAATGAGTGAGAGAAAATTATGGTCTACAAAGACATATGCTGCACTGCCAATGCACCTCTTACCAGCTTCTTATGTAGCTCGCACAGTTCCTTGATCAAGTTCTTTATGCTACTAGATAGGAGGGAGCATCCAGTGGTCCAAGTAACAAGAGGGGAGGCAAGCAGATGAGAAGCACTCAGCACTCTCCCCTGGAGCCAGCAATCTTGGTAGCTCAGACCACCAGCACGACACAGCAGAGAAGGGTCACAGTAGTGCAGGCTCCAAGTCTGTGAGGGGCTGATGGAGTTGGCCCTTTGCACTGTTGAAAATGCGAGGCCAATCTTTCTAGATGTTTCTGCTCCATTTCTCTGGGTTAGCCAGAGATGATTCCAGATGATCTCCCTCTCACTGAGAGAAAGATCAGGAAGGGCTTAACTGATCATACTCCATTAGACATGGATCTCCAGAAAAACAGAACCAATAGGAAATCTAGGTATGTATCAAGAGGCTTGTTGTAAAAAAAGTGGTTCACATAGTTATAAAGCTAAGGTATCCCACATTCTATAAGAAGCAAGCTGGATACCCATGAGTTCAGAGGGTATAAGTTCCTGTCCAGTTCTGTGTCTAAAGGCAGAAGACCCATGTGCCAGTTCAAAGACAGACAAGAAAAGAGAATTCTCATTTATTCAACCTTTTGTTATATTCAGTTCTTTCATGGATGGAATTGTGCTTACCTGTCTTCAGTACGAGAAACTGATTTGCTCAGTCCACCAATTGAAATGTGAGTCCCAATTCACTCTCATGCAACACCCTCAGGGACACACCCAGGCATAATGATTAACCAAATATCTAGGAAACCCATGGCTCTGTTAAGTTGATGCAAAAAATAACCCTTAACATTCTACCCCTTTTCAACTTGGCACCTATATGCATCTCTTTAAACATACTTAAGCTACAAGTAAAGACAATAATAAGGTCATAATTCTGCCTAACATAATTCAGCTATCCTGCATAAAACCAAGAAGGCACTAAATCCTTCCCCAGAAGAAGTGGTAAAGCCTTTGAATGAGGTTCACACTCCTTGATATTCAGTAACATAAACATTAGTGGGTTCTATAACTGAGTCTTCAAAAGAACCTTTCACTTTTTCATCAAGTTGGTTTCTTTGGGCAGGCAGGAACAAACCTGTGCATTCCATGAGCAAGGGTTCACTATGGCATTTATTTTTCTGCGAAATGAATTCCTTAATCCAAAGCAATACTGTGCATAATATGGTGGTAGATTAGGCATTCTCATAATCCAAAGATGGTAGTCTGCCAGGAACATTGCATACAAGGAAGGCAAATCTGTTTTCAGAATAAGTGCTTGTTCCAGTAAGAACAAAATGCTACCAATTCCAGTCGGCATAATGCCATCAAAGCAATAACTAATGTAATGTCTTGTGGAAGGGAAAGGCAATCAAGACCCTTGCAAAATAAAAGATGACAGATGTCTGGAAAGTTGAAATACCCTTGAGGTAGGACAGTGAAGGTACGTTGTTTATCTTGACAACTGAAAACAAACTGCTTCTGGTATGGTTTTTGGACAGGTATGGAACAAAGGCATTTGCTAGATCAAGAGTTTTGAGGAATTAGGGGTTGTGGTTATTAGTTTAAGCAATGAAGCCACAACTGGTACAATAGCTGCAGCTGGGAGTCACTACCTGATTAATCTTACGATTATCTATGATCCACTGTCATTCTCCAAGATTATGTTTTATGCATAGGCCAAACTGGCCAATGAATATAGATATGGTGGAAATCATCACTCCCACATCCTTGAAATCCTTCATGGTGGCACTAATCTCTGTAATGGCACAGAAATGTGGAATAAGTTTTGGTTTATGATATTTCTAGATAGAGGTACTTCCAGTGGCTTCCAGCTGGCTTTTCTTATCATAGCAACCTGCATTCCACAGGTCAGGGAACCCATATGGACATTACAGAAGACTACTGAGTACACCTCTTCAAATTATGCATTTCAGAATTGGAAAATAGCTGCAGGATGGATTCAGGAACACACTGGACCCACTGAAAAACAAACCTGAGCCAAAGCTCCACTAATCAACTGTTCCTTATAAACCCATATCCAACTGGTAGACCACAGTGACATTTGAGTCTCCTGGAATTAGTGTTGGCTCAGAGCCAGTGTCTACAAGCCTCCCAAAGTTCTGATTATTTTCATTTCTCAATTCACAGCTACCCTGGTAAAAGGAACATAGGTTTCTTTGGGGAAACCTCAGAGAAAAATTAATGAAATGAATTTTTATTAGTGTACAGTGGTCCTTTCTCAAAGTGGCCTGTGCTCCCTTTAGTGGGTTCTGGATCTAGAAATTGATCAGGGTCTGGAAATTGCCTGAACTTTAAGAGTTTAAACCTTTGCTCAGTTGGCCTGGAATTTTTCTGCCTGTTTGGACCAAGTTAGAATTTAGTAGTCTTACTAGTTCACTTCTAGTAACATTATTATCAGCTAGCTAATGACATGGATCCTCACAAGTTAAACACTCTGGTCCATGCTGTGACTCTGCTATCTTTATGGTAACCATGACTGCCTTGTTTTTGGTAGTTAAGTGCCCTCGCTGTCACTGGGGCCTTGTCACCCTGGGATCTAGGTACTCCCATTGCGTTTAAGTTTTCCCAATGGAGTACACTGCAATTTCCAGTGTAAGCTCTGACCTTTAGAGAAGAGTGACCACAGTATCCTCTAAGGCTCCCAAGGGTCCCCTCACAGATTTATTTCCCATAGTCGTGGCAAAAGGTGTGCATTCTATACCTTAGTAACATGGATAAGTTGGCCTCTAGTGATAAAGCCAATCTAACATGTCCTTTGCTGAAACATGCACATTTTCAGGTTAGTGCATTGCTGGCTCAGCAAGCTCACCAGTACAGAAACTGGCTTTTGTTAGATGCTTCAATTCCTAAGTTCAAAACCCCTTGTGAATTTATGCCCAAGTACCATATTTTTAGAATGGCACCAATCTAATTTTGTAAAAGTCAAATTCAGAATAGTACACACTTCAGACTAATGCTTGAGATAATATTTCTAAAATGAAAATCTAATCTCAGATCTCTTCTTTGTTGAGAGAGAAAGAACTTAAACAACCTTTTTGCATCTTATCCTATCTTTCTGAAAATCAAGTAAATACTTTATGTGGCAAACACCTTTTGTCCCCAAGTCTATAGCCCCTCTGCTCACCTGACTTCACTGCAATTATGTAGAGCAGATCTGCTCACATAGCCAGAGGCACCAAATGACCTCTGAAGAGGCTCTCTGCTTTTCAGCCTTGGGCTTTCTTCAATGTCACAAAAGACCCCTCAGTCCACCCACAGATGTAGCCTGAGAGTTGGGGGGTTAGTTAGAGGGTTAGTTGGTGATGGGGTAATGATGATGGTTAATGTCTCCAAAGACAATAATTGCCAATGGGGACTAACAACCAGTGGTTAAATTACCAGTCTCCCATTCTTAAAAGTACAGATTTTTGATAAATTATTTAAGTTCCCTCCACAGGTTTTAAGTAAAATCTCATGGCCCATAAGAGTAACCATCTCAGTAGTGTACTCTATTTTTTCTTGTTTTTATTTGTTCTAATTACTTGTACATGACAGTAGAATGCATTTGTACATTTGCATTGATAAGACATATATGGAGTGTAATTTCTCATTTTTCTGATTGCACATATTGTAGAATCACATTGGTCATGTAGTCATACATATACATGAGGTAATAATGTCTGTTTCACTCTACTATTCTTCCTTCCCCCCATACCCCTTCCCCTCCCTTAACTCCCCTCTACCTAATATAAAGTAACTCTATTCTTCCCTAGCCACCACCCATGATGAACTAATATCCACACATCAGGGAAAACATTCAGCCTTTGGTTTTTTGGGATTGGCTTATTTCACTGAGCATGATATTCTCCAACTCCATATGTTTACCAGCAAATGCCATAATTTCATTCTTCTTTAAAGCTGAGTAGTATTCCATCATATGTATGTATATACATACAAACATAGATACACATATATATATATGTGTGTGTATATATATATACATATATCACATATATATATACATACACACCACATTTTCTTTATCCATTCATCTGTTGATGAGCACCTAGGTTGGTTCCATAATTTAGCTATTGGGAGTTGAGCTGCTATAAACATTTATGTGGCTGTGTCATTTTAAGTATGCTCATTTTGAGTCCTTTGGGACTAAAACCAAGGAGTAGGATAGCTGAGTCAAATGGTGGCTCCGTTCCAAGTTTTCTGAGGAATTTCCATACTGTTTTTCAAAATGGTTGCACCATTTTGTATTCCCACCAGCAATGTGCAAGTGTACCTTTTTCTTCACATCCCTGCCAACAGTTATCGTAGCTTGTATTCTTGATAATTGCCATTCTGATTGGAGTAAGATGAAATCTCAGAGTAGTTTTGACTTGCATTTTTGTAATTGCTAGGGATGTTGAACATTTTTTCACATATTTGTTGATTGATTGTATGTCTTCTGTGAAGTGTCTGTCCAGTTGCTTAGCCCAATTATTGACTGGGTTATTTGTTTTTTTGGTGTAAAGTTTTTTGAGTTCTTTATATATTTTAGAGATTAATGCTTTATCTGAGGTGCATGTGGTAAAGATTTTCTCCCAATCTGTAGGCACTTTCTTCACATTATGGATTGGTTCTTTTGCTGAGAAGAAGCTTTTTAGTTTGAGTCCATCCCATTTTTTGATTCTTGATTTAATTTCTTGGACTTTAGGGATCTTGTTAAGGAAGTCAGGTCCTAGGTTGACATGGTAAAGATTTGGGCCTACTTTTTCTTCTAGTAGTTGTAGTGTCTCTGTTCTAGTGCCTAAGTCTTCGATCCACTGTGAGTTGAGTTTTGTACAGAGTGAGAAATAAAGGTTTAATTTCATTTTGTTACACATGGCTTTCCATTTTTTCCAGCACCATTTGTTGAAGAGGCTATCATTTCTCCAGTGAATGTTTTTGGCACCTTTGTCTAGTATGAGATAATTCTATTTATGTGGGTTTGTCTCTTTAGCTTCTATTCTGTACCATTGGTATATGTGTCTGTTTTGGTGCCAATATCATGCTGTTTTTATTACAATAGCTCTGTAGTACACTTTGAGGTCTGGTATTGTGATGTCTCCTGCTTCACTTTTCTTGCTAAGGATTGCTTTGATTATTCTGGATCTGTTATTTTTTCAAATTATTTTCATAATTGCTTTTTCTAGTTTTATGAAGAATGTCATTAGGATTTTAATAGGAATTGCATTAAATTTGCATAATGCTTTTGGTAGTATGACCATTTTGACAATATTAATTTTGCCCATCCAGGAGCATGAGAGGTCTTTCCATCTTCCAAGATCTTCAATTTCTTTCTTTTAGTGTACTTTATTGATTTCCTATCTGTTCCTATGTCCTTTCCTTCACTTATCCTTCCAGGAATCACTTCTTAAAATGAAGTACCTGCAACAGGAATGAAGTGTCAGGCTCTGCTTTAGGGAAGCCCAGATGGAGACACTGACTTGCCTAATGTCTACAACAATGTGAAAACCCAAGTGTTTGGTTTTCTATGTGGTGAAATGGTGAATGTGTATTATTTGTGTGTTGGGTAAGACCAGGATATAGGTATTCATAGAATAAGGACATCATTCCCTGATGATGAATTGTCTTCCATAGGTAACTTGCCATTCTCAATCTTTAATAATTTACAGATCACTTATTACATATAATATTTCATGATAAGCACTGTGAGGAGTGAAGAAGAGGAGAAATGAATCCTACCTCTATTTGTGGGGCAATATAATAAATACATGGACTTGTGACTAGCATGGTAATATGGTACTGAAAAAATTCAATTGTCTAGCACAAATATCCATGCCTGTAAGAATTTAGAGAAGGAAAATGTTAATGGATATTAGGGCAGTGAGGAAATATATAATAAAATACATGAAATTTGAACTTGGCTCTGAGAAATGAATAGATTTCTAACAAATACTAAGAAACACTGATGCCACAATTTTGAAGAATGAATCCCCAAAATGAATGGCGTGGAGTCTGGCCATTTCATCTAGGAGTCACCCCTCCAAGATATACATTGAGATAGACATGTCACCTCCAACATGCAGGGGTCAGGACTAATCCTACAAGCAGTGAACCGTGAAGAAGAAAGGGAGGACTTTGTGAGCCAATAGCTGGAAAAGCAGGCACACTTTCTTTGATCATTATATTGCAGCACACTATTCTTTAGTACTACTTTTTGCAGACTTGCATATATCATAATAAAAAAGCATGCTCTCAAGTTGTGCTTGGGCTCCTAGGCAAATAGGCATGTGAACAAATTCTGTTAAGAGTTATAAGACAGGCATGGTCGACAATTAAGCAATTGCTAGTGGGATTCATTTATGAAGGACAGAAGAGGGCACACAAATATCTAGAGTTAAAAAGAAAGCAACATCATAGCTGGAACAGCTTGGCCTTGCTGAGCTTGTAAAGGTAAAGAAGACTAAGACTTTGGAGAAAAGATTGCTTTCACAATAAACTTTCAAAGATGACTCACAGATCAGTGGACAGTCAAGATGATAGTGGGCATTTCCCAGGTGTATTGTCTGAGCTGTTGGATTATTTTTACTGATAACATGCCTCTACCCTCATGGTCCCTCATACCCTGGTTTCTCATCTTATACTTCAGTTCTTTATATTTAAAGGAGATTGAAATCTTTTCAGTTCTTTAGATTTAAAGGAAATTGAAATCCCAGAATGGGATTCAGATTAGGTAAAAAAAAAAAAAAAAGAAAAAAGAAAAGAAAGAAGACTGGGTAATACTACCAAACCTTACAGAAGAATGAAATTATGGCATTTGCCAGTAAAGGAATGGAGCTAGAGAATATTATGCTAAGCAAAATATGCCAGTCCCAAGAAACCAAATGTCAAATATTTTCTCTGATATGCAGATGCTATTTCACAATAAGTGGGGAGGGCTAGGAAAGTGTAGGGATTTCAGGTCAGTAAATGTACAGAGGAGCAAATGTCCTTCAAGTTGAGCACACTCCTCAGGACAAAAGGTGCTGTTTGAATGGTTTAGAAATGCTCTGCAACTCCTCTGTCCTTGAGGCCTGAAGACATTATCTTGTTATAATAACCTTTGGTAGTTGTGGACTCTGAGAAGCAAGCAAGTTATGTGATCTGCACATTTGCAAAGCTAACCATACTATGTAACCTAGGAAACTTGATATGACCCTGGAATGGATAATAAACTGGACTGGCTTTCCCACGGAAGCCACTTCTTGCTCTTCATCATCCTGTGTGCTTGCCTCTTTATTAGCTCTCCCCTTAATCCTTATAGCTGGACCCCAATCAACCTTTACAGGGAAGAATAGTTACTTGAGATTAGGTAGAGGAGAGTGAAGGGAGGGGAGGGCGTATAGGGTTAGGAAAGATAGTAGGATGAATCAGACATTATTACCCTATGAACATATATAACTATACAACTGGTGGAAATCTACATCATGTACAACCAGAAGAACAAGAAACTATACTCCATCTATATATGATGTATCAAAATGCATTCTACTGTCATGTATAACTAATTAGAACAAATAAAAAATAAATAAATGAAAAATAAGAAGAAAAGGATTCATAACAAACATGCAATGACCTCAATAGAGAGGTATAGAGGTAAAGGTGCAGGATGAAGTCATGAAAGACAGAGTCTGTAAGTCTAAAGGCACAAGGAACTGCACATTATCAAGTAGAATATGGGGGTAGAGGTAAACAATTTTGAAACCACTACACATTATTGTTCAACAATTGAGGAAATTGATGGCAGATGGAGGGAACCTGGTTTCTCAAGTAGTAGAAGGTTATATACAATCAAGGGCTAGAATTATTCTTACTGTTTGGATATTAGGTGTCCCCCAAAAGGTCTTGTGTTAATGCAGGAATATTCAAGATAAAAGGATTGGATTATGAGAGATGTAACCTAATCAGTCCATCCTAGTTTGATTGGACTAACTGGCTGGTGACTTAGGCAGGTGGGACATGGCTGGAGGTTACTCTGGATGGGTTTATCACTCCTCTAAGCAACTCTCCCTTCTCTCTCTGCTTCCTGGCCACCAAACTGGAACAGTACTCTCTGCCATGCCCTTCTACCATGATGTTCTGCCTCACCATGGGCCCATACAATGGAGCTGGTCAAAGATGGATTGAAAGGGCAAGACAAAGTGAAATTTTCCTTCTCTAAGTTGCTCTTGTCAGATATTTTGGTACAGTGACAAAAGGCTGAATTTATGTTCAATTTAATATAAAGACAGATGAAGGGAGAGGGGAGAGACAGAGAGAAAGAGAGAGAGAGAAGAGAGAGAGAGAGAGAGAGATACATAGATTAGTATACATGCATATGTTTCCTGATTCTGCTGAAAGGGCCCCAAAACAGTGATATCCCACTAGCAGTAAGTACATCTAATAGCCATCCTTTCTGTTTTGTAGCAGATAAATTTTTTCCCCAAGAAGTCCACATCCTATTCTTTAGAAACTTAAAGATTATTAGGTAACCAGACTAATTGGGAATTAAGTGTGTAGATGGAGTTAAAATTGCTAATCAAACAACCTTGGGATGAGGAGATTTTGCTGGATTATCTAGGTGGGCCCAGAATAAAAAAAAAGGTCCTTATAAATAAGGACATTATAAATAAGAAGGGGGTTGAAAAAGGCTCAATGCCAGAGTAATGCAATGTGAGACTCAACCAGCCATTGGGGGCTTTGAAGATGGACAGGAATCACAAGGAAAGGGTTGCAGATCACTTCTAGAAGCTGGAAAGGGGTGGGAAGGACTTTCCATGACCGTGTGTACCTTTGATATCACGTGATGATAATGGCACTCTTACCTCTGTGGTCTTCCTCCCCTAAACCCATAACCCCCTCCTAATCATGAGAAGTCCAAGTTGTTAATGATGTAAGAAGCCAAGTGAAGGCTGTATGAGTGCTCCCTGTATTATCTTCGAAGCATTTATGCATCTAAAATTAGTCTAATACTGTGTGCATTAATTAAAAGGGTGAGACAGAAAAGAAGCCTCACATGAAGTGAGGACTAATACAGTTTTACAGAGGTAAAGTACCAGAATGTTATCTCAAAAGGAGGGGGAAAAATCAGTATCCCCAAGCTCTAGAAGATTTTTTGCAAGGTTAACTTAAAAGATCTGTAAGTCATCATTTAAGTGAAAGTTCTAAGCAGTCATGTAGCTGGTTTACTTTTTTCCCCTATGAAAGCAGTTTAGAAAATGTACTTCCAAGGGGACTCATGGGAGGGCTCTGAGTTAGTCCTGTGTCACATTGTAAGTAGCTTTCGTGTGGAGTCCCTGGCTTGAAAAGGGTGATGAGATTGTTTCCAACCAGCATTTATTCTCTTAGTTGAAAGAAAATGGTCCCTTCAGTTCAGAGTGTGTGTCTTGCCGGGAGCCTCAGGAAATGAGAAGCATGTGAGATGGATGAAATGCTCTAACCAGGCCTCCCAGCAGCACAGTGACCTCCAGGTTCCGGGAGACTTCACTCAGCCTCTAGCTGAAACTGAGGTGCTGGAGAGTGTGTTTTCATAGGGTGGCCTCAGGCAACGCTGCAGGATGCCCCATTTCCTTGAGCTGGATAGTCTTGAAGCAGTGGGATGTCACAAAGCACAGAGGAGGGTTAATGGGAAAAAGTAGCCCCTGAAGAGAAAGTTTTAATCCACAGGAGGAGGCATTTAAAAATAAAGCAACTGTTTCTGCTGGTGAAAACTGAACGAAGGTGCAGAAACAGGGTCCTTTTATTTCCACGTTGAAGACTGAATTTCTTTTCCCAGCCATGAAGACCTCTGCCCCATAATGACACTGGCTCTTGTTTTTCTTCCATTCCCAAATCCTACACTGCAGTTTCAGTAGCACATAATTCTTTCATTAGATAAAACTGGGGTGCAGGGCAAGAAACATCTCCTGCCCACTATTGGCACCTGGCTACTGCTGACCCATGTTACACGCCCCTCAGCCTCCCAACCAGATCAAAAGGAGAGCAGGACAGCAATGACTGGCCAGCTATCACAGCACAAACAGACCCTCCACTTAGATTATGTTTCTTCTCAGGTGACTTAGAGTCTCTGTATTCGTACCTTTTCCATTGCTATAACAAAATACCTGAGGTTGAATATAAAGAAAAGACTTTATTTATTTCACAGTTCTGGAAGTTCAAGGATGTGACATGAACATCACCTTGGCTCTGATGAGGGCCCTCTTGGGTGTATCACATGGTGAATGACATCATGGTGGGAGCCTGAGAGAGAACAGGACATCACACAAGAAGACAGGAAGCCAGGGTGGGAAGGGGAGTGTTCTTCTATAACAACATTCTCCTGAGAACTAACCAGGGCATCATAAGAAGTGATTAATCCCTTCTAAATGCAACACACTTAATGACCTAGTTATTTTTGACCAGGCCTCACCTCTTCAAGGTTCCATCACCTCCCACACTACCACACTGAGAACCAAGCTTCCAATGCATGACCTTTGAAGAAAACATCTTAACCATATCCAAACCACAGTAGGCTCTCATGTTCAGATGCCTTATCATTAAAATAGGAATATTGATACTTCTTTTGAAGATCTTCATGAGGATGAATTATCAAAAATGCTTAACATAAATCCTGTCTCATAGTGGGTGCTCAAAATGCTGTAAAACCACCTGTATCCTTTAATTGGGTCTGATCATGTATACACTCTTGTGTTGTTCTCTGAGTGTATCCAGTTCCAAATGATCTGGGACTTCTATCCTTTGGGATATTGAATATGGAATATTGCATATTCAATTTCTTTTGGGAATTTTATCCTTTTGTCCTACTGCTTTAAAGAGTGCTAGGGATGATTGATGCCCCAAAATTGTTATTTGCTAATTAGTAATTGTCAAGTGAAACCCATGAAGTGGCTTCATCAACAAATAAGATTCTCCAAATATTGCAAATGTAGCCACCCACAAGCTTCATGGGAAGTCAGATAATGATATAGCTACCCAGCTCATTAACTTATTTTTATATTTATGAAAACTGTAATAACAATCATTTCATTTCATATTTATTAAGCACTGCTCTGGACTTTCCATGCATCATTTCATTGGCTCCTCAAGCAATGCTATGAGTTAAATATTACCAGTGTCCCCACTTTAAAATGAGGACATGGCAGTATGGGTGGGGGGTAACTTCCTCAAAATCAGATAGCTGTACACTTGGAGAACAGGACACAAATGCAGAAAGTTCACCTCCAAAGCCAATTCTTCTTCTTACCCTCTGTCTGTACCTAGCTATCTAGTTCATCAACTCCATAACAGGAGGCTTCACACACCTGCAAGGCTAGACATAACCCAAGAGTTAATTTTCACAGGCTGAAGTGAAGTGGTTCAACTCAATTGCCAAAATACTGAATTCATTTGATGTGGCTTGGTATCCTGCCCTGCTGCTGCCTTGTGTCAACCTCAGTTTAGTCCTTCTTCCCACTGGAAACCACCTCAGTGGACAATGTTCCTTAGGGACTAGCAACCTTAGGTGAAGCACTTTTAACCTTCCTTAGTATCAGTTTATAGATATATATATATGATTGCATATTCAATTTCTCTACTTCAAATGGCTCAATTCCACATGTCCAACATGAACTCAAAGTTCCCAGAAAGTAGCTTCACATGCTGTCTTTCTCATCCAATGTGATGTTGACTCCATCCATTCTGTTATGACGAAAAGCTTGGAGTCTTCCTTGACCCATTTCTTTCTCTTACACCCAATAATGAAGGCATTAGGAAATCTGATATGCTCTACCTTCAAAAAGATTTCATATATAATACTGCATTCCATCACTCAATTATGGGCCATTTTTCTCCTTTTCCTTGATCAACCAGTGGCCTACTAACAGGTCTTTTTTTTTCTGACTTCCCCCATCACACACAATCCAAAATTGACTATTTACAATCAAGCCATGTCAAGCCTCTACTCAAAATTTCTGGTAAATTATCCATTCAGAGTGAAGGCCAAAGTCCACATGCAGGCCCTGCCCTCCGTGGACCCCTTCTCCCCTCAGGTGCTTTCCCCTGACTCTCCCTTTCCTCTCATATCCAAGCCATACTGACCTTTTATATTTTGCTCCATGAAGCCAATCCTGCAAAGGTGATGGGATCTTATCCAGTTGTTCCCTCTGCCCACAATATTCTTGTCCCAGATTTCCCTGTGCCACCTCTCTCACCTATACAAAAGAAAATGGATCTGGAATCCCTTCTGCAGATTCTCTTCATTGCTTCTTTCTCAGAGACAACAATGTGGACATGGATGCTGCCACCACTACTCTTGCCAGATGGTGTTAACAAGGATCCCAGCTACACCCCCAAGCCCACCAATCCCACACACTCACTTAAACTCTGTGCTAAGTCACCACTTCTGAACTCAGATCAGATATGCATTGTGGACTATTGGTATGGATTAGGGTGAGATGCCCAGTGTGGGCTGCTGGTCTGGACTAGAGTGAGACACACTATAGGCTGGTGGTCTGAACTTGGGTGAGGTTCATGGTGTGGGTATTTATTCTGATCTCCTGAGTAGCCTCCAAGGATGGCCAACCTGTGAATGACTACAGATGAGTTAAACATGCACCACAGAGTGAGGATCAGTAATAGGAAAGAGCACAGCTCCTTCTCCTTTCCATGGATGCCCCCACATACAGCCTGTCCTAAGGACCCACTGAGCGAACACACTGCTGAGGCATCTGCCACGTGGCACTGTATAAGGTATGACCCCCGAGTGACTCACCTCCTCACATTGTTTGCACTCTCCCTCACCTCATGTCACTCTCCTGGGATTGCACCTGCACGTTGTCTCACTTTCTCCCTTGCCTCAGACTCTGCTTTTTAGAAGACTTGGGCTCAGCCATGTCCTAATGCTTTTGCTCTTGTATCTCAAAAAGACCCATCTTACTGCACTGTTTAATACTCTCAGACGTCTACCACACTTCTTGTGTCCTTGATTCAGCTGCAATTTTTTATTCCTTTTTTAAAAAATTGCATTTATCACCTGTATATTTACTTATTTATATTATTTATATTTATTGTTTGCATCTGTCTTCTCCTGTTAACATGGAAAATGAGGGTGAGAGTCCTTACTTTTTTCAGTGATCTATCTCAGGCATCTACAACAGTGCCTGGCACTCAGTAAATATTTATTCACAATTAAATCAGGTTGTTGTTAGGTTAAATGGGAGAATTGCCAGGTATGTGGCATTTGTGAAGGATTACAGCACCAAGCTGTTTCCAGGGAAAAGCCTTCTTCCTAACAACCACCTCTTATTTATAATAAGGCAATCAGGATTTATACCAATTTGTGACATACCAAGTGTTCCAGTTACCATGGCTTTCTAACAACCCAGACTTGAGTCATAAAAGATACTGTATTATTCATCTGGTTTCTGTGTATCAAGAGTTGGAAAGGACATGGTGGGGTTGGCTTGACACTTCTCTGTGGTGTTTGGAGCCTGAGCTGAAGATTTGATGCTAGGGACACTCCATGGTCTGAAATTATCTGGAGCCATCTTTAGTCCCTGTCTGATGGCTGGATAGTGGCTGGAACCACAGCTGAGTTGTCAGTAGAAATATCTCCATGTGGGTGTCTCATTTTGAGCTTCCTCAAAAACATGACTGAGTCCTAAGAGCTGAATTCTCAAGACACAGATGGGACCTTGCATCAAAAGCCACAAAGCATCTCTTGTGCTGTAGTCACACAGCTGCCAGACTCAGAAAAGAGAAAAGACCCATCTCTGGGAGGAATGTCACACGGAACTATCACAACCCAGAAGAGGTAAGGGGTGACATGACAACAATTTGGGATCCTGATTGGAATCCTGGAACAGAAAAAGAATATCAGATAAAAAGTAAGGGAATATCAACAAAGCACAGACTTTAGTTCATAATGATATATCAATATTAGTTCATTAATTGTGAAAAATATACCACATGAATGTAATATGGTAAGGTGGTAATTATAAGGGAAATTGGATGTAGGGTACATGAAAACTCTGCACTGTCTTTATAATTGTTTTATAAACAGTCTCCTCTAAAATAGAGGAACACATGGGACCAGGATATCTTATTGTGAGCTTTTAATATAGTATCAATGCACTACAAGGAGTAGGTGCTGGTGACAGCCTTGAGGGAGAGGGCAGGAGCACATATATTTAGTGGTGCTGGAATCACTGTGAAGTTTCCAGATAAGGCGATCTTTATTACCCAATATGTAAGGGAATAAGAGCAACTCAATAAAAACAACACATGATCTGACAATTCCTTCAGAGTTTCCCTTTAAAATGCACTATGGACATACATACAGTTCATCATAATGTGAATCATCTGCATACAGAGGCTCCCCCAAGTTTAACAGCACAGAGTTCACTTAATTATTTGGTTAAGGATTGCATAAGAATTCACTGATGACACAAAGCCAACCATATGCAATTTTAAATATGATGAATATGCAGTAGAGCTTTTTTTTGTCAGAATTGCAGATACTCTAGGGAATTTATTTTCATCTCTTAAAATGAAGTTTAAAATTTCAAAAACATCATTGAATTAAAAACAAATCTACAATATCAAAAGGTGTGGAAGAAGAAGTGTGGTAAATTAAAGATAATCACTGATGCCTTGCTCTTCACTGCAATGAGAGGCAGGGGTCTAGTCTCCCTCCCCTTGATAGGGGCTAGCCTTAGCAACATATATGACTATAAGTGACAGCAGGAGTGTAATGGTTAATTTGAATTGTCAACTTGATAGGATTAAGAGATGCTGATGATTAAGAGGCATGTCAATGAGGTCATGTCTAGGAATGATTGGAATGTGGGATAGGAACTGAAGTGGAGCCCATCCCTAAGTATGGGCAGCACTGCCCGATAGGATGGAATAAAAATTGGAAGAACAAGGAAGCATCTGCAGATGCAAGCTCTGCTCTTCTTGAACGGGTTCTTGATCACTGTTTTAATCCTCTGAGGACATCAGACTCTCCCTTCTTCACTCTTCCAAAGTTGCCACTGATTATCCAGGTAGTTTCCAGAGGCCTTGGTCTTAGACTAGGGTGGCACTGTTGATCCCTCTTGTTCTGGGGCTTCTGCATCTTGGTCTGCGCTGCTGGTTCTTCTAACTCTCTAGCTGCAGGCAGCCCTTGTGGACTATCCAGCTTCTGGTCATGTAAGCCAATCTAATCAATCCCTTTTTTACAATCGTACTTCCTGTTGATTCTGTTCCTCTCAAGAACCCTGACTACTGCAAGGAGTGACTTCCTGGATTTTCCAGGGTACTTCATTCCAGACCATCTACAGGTTCTGCTCTTAGAACCTGACTGTGATGCTGTGAGAAACCCAAGCCACATGGAAAGATCAGTGGGTAGATGTTTGAGTGATCTGCCCCACCCAAATTTCCAGCTAAGGCAATTTCATCTGTCAGCCACTTTAGATATCCAGCCCAGGCAAGATACCTGTAGCCATGGCCACTATCTGACTATAACTACAGGAGGGACCCTAAATAGGGGCCACCCAACTGGGCCTAGGCAACTTGAAGAGGTCTGAAAGATGATGATTTTGTTTAAGCCAGTAAGTGTTAGAATGGTTTTGCAGCAACAGATAACCTACGCAAGGATTTCTAGATATTTAATCATTAACATTTTAAAAGCTTTAAGAAACTTAAAATTGGCTACATGCCATGTAAGAATTGTGGGGAAATGTAGAAAAAATGCTAGTGAAAGAAAAAATATTTCAATTGAATTTGAATTAATCAAATAGAAGGGTAGGGTATGACTCATCAGCAAGTTGTCATCAGTGGAAAAGTACAAGAAAGCATGGTGGATGTGGTGGCACATTCCTACAATTCCACCTACTGGGGAGGCTGAGGTAGAAGGCTTGCAAGTTAAAGACCAGCCTCATCAATCTAGCAAGACTCTGTCTCAAAATAAAAAACTGAATGATGGGGGATATATCTCAGTGGCAGAACTCCCATCAGTTCAATCCCCCAAAACACACACACACACACACACACACACACACACACACACACATACATTCACATCAAAGTATGCCCTAATGGGGAGTACAGGGCAGTGGATTTGGAATGATTTATTTTTAGATCCCTTAATTATGTATTTATTTATTCAATTAGCTATTTGTTACTCATTTTAAGTCACACAAAACATACCACTTGACATGTAGTTAGAACCTTAAAATTTTCCCATATTAACTCTATGGACCATCACATCCTCCCTTGCCTCTCTCATAGTCCAAATAAGATGATTTCCATAGGCGTTTTTTCTAATGTTCTGGAAGCCAGAGTATAAAACTTCCCAGGACTGTTGACCTTTGATTGGGATAAGAGATGGGAGTACAGAGGTAGATAGAACACTCCAGAAAGATGAAGCAGAAATGTGAAGTCACCTGCAGCAACATCAGGTCTCGAGGACCCTTTGGGAGCTAGCAATAAACTGAAAAGCGGATAGTGAAAGGAACAAAGAGTCTCCTAATTATTTCTTGTAAAACTGTGCCATTTGAGCCTCATGTGATTACTGAGCTCTTGAAACATGGCCCGTCCACACTGAGAAATGTTGTTAGATGAAGGGCACACTGGATTTTGAATATTTAATATTACAATACCCTTAATAAAGGAGTCCATTAATATTTCTACACTGATTACATCAAAATAATAAGGTTTTGGATATTCTACACAAATAAAAAATATTCTCAAAATTTATTTAAATTTCCTTTACTGTTGCTACTAGAAAATTTAAGGTAAATTCAACTTGTGCTGTATTTCTGTGGAATAGCTCTTATCTAATGTATCAGCCTTGCAGAGTATATGTCACTTCCTCCTCTAAGGTTGATTTGAAGAGTCTCCAGCTTGGTTGCATCTTTGATGCAAAGAACTGTAAGGTCTTTAAAGAATGTCAACTTATTAACCTGCAAAAACCACCAAGAGAAGCAATGGAGTTTAGATAAAGCATGATATAACTTATAACTTGTTTTTCCAGACTCAAGGAAGATATCTTTTCGAAATCTTCATGTATCATCCTTAAAGAAGAAATGAAATTATAGGTTTCTAAATATATAATTCTAACAGTTGAACAACTGTTTAGGCAGATCAAACACAATCTAGACTCAGGTTCCAAATTCACCTACTGGTTCTTATGTGTGCATGATAAATAATGTGCTCAGGTCACACTGCTCAAATGCATGTTATGATTACTCTGTGTGTCTCTCAAGTAGATTTGTGCATGATCCTAAGATCAGACAAGAAATGGTTATCCATGGAATGTAAAATTTTATTGCTACTAAGGACCTCAGATGCCTGCCAATCGCGCTTTCTCATAAGGTATGGGAGCTTGTGTCCAAGGCTGCACTCTGAATGCCAAAGCAGGTAGGAGACTTGTCTCCCAAGAGACAATTCACATGCAAAGACTCCAGTGTCTGAGGCCTTCATGGGCATCAGGCAAGATGACCTCTTAATGCCAGATGACATCTCTTAATGCTGGTAATCACCAGAGATCAACTTTAAACATCACTGAGCCTAGGGATGGGAGAGGAAGGAACTCTGAAAGGCCCTACTTTTAAGTAAATCTTCTTGAATACTGGCTTTCCATTTTTCTAAAGGATATATCCAATATGTGTAGTCCATCTGCCATGCAAATAAAAAATGAGTGGGTAGATTCTTATCTCCATGAGCTAAGATTGAAATGTGTAGCCAGAAATGTGAGTAAAAATGATGTTGAACATAATAAAAAATAATTAGAGAGATTTCATTTCTATGCTGGGCATTTTATCCCCATTAGCTCATTTAATTGTGAGACAAAGTTGCGATTATATCTTAGGTTTAAATGATAATGGAGCAGACTCAGAAGGGTTAGGTGGCTAAGAAATCATGAAGTCAATTACATAAGTGGGTTGTCTCCATTCAAAGTAAGCATGGTCAATGGTTATAGAATACTATCTCCAATGAACTATACCCTTGTCTGGGTTTCGCAAAAGAGAGGCATTGATGGTGGGAAGCAGAAACCACAAATTCAGCATGACAAGGAACCAAGGCCAGTTCAGCCATGAGGAAGAAAGAGATTATGTCACTTGCAGGAAAATGTTCTGGACAGGAGAGCAGCATGTTAAGTGAAATAAGCCAGACTCAGAAAGTCAAGGGTCATATGTTTCTCTCATATGTGGAATCTGGAGAGGAAAAAGAGAGAAAAAAGGGGGAGTTTCATGAAAATGGAAGGGAGACTAGGAGAGTAGAAGAAGATCTGGGCAAGGGGAGAGAACTACTGGAGAACGAACTTTAAAAAATTATGTTGTGTGCTCGAACAAATATAGCACAATGAAACTCACTATTATATATAATTATAATACACCAATAAACTTTTTTTAAAAGGAAAACAAGACCAGTGTTTGTCAGAAGCCCAAGGATCAATTGAAAAGATATACCCAACAATTCTCCAGGTAGTCAGGAATAAGGAAGGGAGAATCTCAATCTATGGTGATATTTTTTCTAAGAATTCAAAAATGAACCTAATAAAGAATGGAAGAAAGGAAACTAACTTATGGAAACTGTATCAAAGTGAATTCTGTCATCCTGCTTCCCTGGGAACCAATGAATGTCTTGTGGATGCTCTAAGTAAGGTCAAATCATGTCTTCAAGCAACAAAAAAGGGACAGTAATAGAGGGACCCCAAATGGAATTGCAATAATTTTCCCATCTTTCCGCACAAACCTCAGGGATGGGCACTGACTACAAAAATAATTCCTGCTTCTTGGGGTACATATATGAATTTCACAAAAACAAGCCTGTAGATGAGAAGGTTTCCCACATAAGCTAGGTTGTATTTTGGAAGTTTGTCCCCTCCCCAGATCATGTTGAAGTGTCGTGAGGGCTCTTGTATTATGAATGGATTAATGCCATTACTACAGGAGTAGACTCCTTATTGCCAAAGTGGATTCCCTACAAAAGAACATGTTTGGCTCCCTTTTGTCTTCTCTTGCCCTCTTTTTGCCCCTCCAACTTGATTCATCCACCATGTTATGACGCAGCAAAAAGGCCCTTGCCAGATGCCACTTACTTGATCTTGGACTTCCCAATCCCCAGAACTGGGATCCAATAGATTTTTGTTTGTTATAAATTATTCATCTGTTAGAGTGACTCAAAATGGACTTACACAAGTTGCATCAGGACCACCTGGAGGGCTTATTGAAGTGCAGATTCTTGAGTCCCACTGGAAGATGAGTACTCTGGAGACTGGAGTGCAGCAGGTCAGGCAAGAAGTGGGGGAAGCGCATTGCAAGTCAAGGGTAAAAATGGGTTGATGTCCTTGAATTAAAGGATGTCACTATGGAGATAAAACTATAAACAGGTGGCAAAGACCAGCTCAGGAGACTTTTCTACCTGTGTTATTTAAATGCAGCCTCATTATGGTGGAGCTTCTTTAAAATATAAGTTTTTGGGGCCACTCCAGACATACTGAATCCAAATCTGAGACCCAACAACTTGACTATCAACAAATTCTCCAAGGACCTCTTCTACACAATAATGTTTTAGAATTATCACTCTACAGTTTTATATTCAAGGACAGTTTTATTTCTTTCTGAATGAAACATTTTCCCTATAGATTGCATGTATTATTGAGACTGACTCTATAAATTAGATCAATCTCTTAATCATGTTTGCTCATTTTTAAAAAAATTTTTATTTGTTATAATTGGTTGAACATGACAGTAGAATGCATTTATACATTTTGATCAATTATACATAAATGGAGTGCAATCTCTCATTTTTCTGATTACACATGTTATAGGATCACATTGGTCATGCAGTCACATATGTACATGAGGTAATAGTGTCTGTTTTACTCTACTATCCTTCCTTCCCCCCCACCCCTTTCCCTCACTTCACTCCCCTCTACCTAATATAAAGTAACTTTATTCTTCCCTAACCTCCCCCTACTCCCCAGCCTTATTGTGAATTAGCACCTGCATATCAGAGAAAGCATTCAGCCTTTGGTTTTTTGGGTTTGGCTTATTTCACTTAGCATGATATTCTCTAACTCCATCCATTTACCAACAAATGCCATAATTTCATTCTTTAAAGTTGAGTAACATATATATACATATATACATATATGATATATGATATATATCATATATGATAGAATGTATATATATATATATATATATATATATATATTTTACAGTTTCTTTATCCATTCATCTGCTTCATCTGTTGAAGGTCATTTTTAACTGTCAGGTCAAACTTTGACCTGTTTCCAAATCAGAATCATGTGGGGAGTTTTTCTTAAATAGTATATACCTGAAGAACCTCTGAAGTACCATAGACTGAAAATCAGATGACAGCATCAAGGAACAAGGAACCTGGGATGTTCTTTCTTATCCTGGAGATATTAACATCCCTGCCAGGCAGGCTGAGGACCTCGGGCCCAGTAAGCTTCCTTGGCTAGAGAAAGAACTCAGGCAGAAAGATAAGGTACTGTGTTTGAGGTACAAAGCTATCACGGTGGAGGAAAATGGTCCAACAAAGAAGAAGGAGACATGGGGATGTAGTTAGGGTGCTCACAGTGTCTTCCTCCTACAAGTCGTATGGGTCTGTGCATCACTGACTGAGGGGATTTACCTGCATTGTGAGGGTGTGTTCTATGTGTGGGCCAGGGAGGAGGATGGCCAAACCAGGCTTTCCCCTAGGTGTGGGATTTGAAGTGTGGAAAGTGGTATGGATGAACTTTATATGATGGGTCCTGACGGTAAGATAGGTGGAATAGATTCTCATTAACCATGAGAAGGGGAAAGACATAGTACTCTGCTCTCTAGGCATGCTCTGCCAAGAGGACAAGCCTGTAAGATCCACAAGATTGAACAACACGGCTTGTCCCCACTGAGGTAGGTCTGATCTTCCAGGCCACATAGTCCCAAGATCTTCAGGAAAGGCTAACTGCTCCACCATTAGTAGCAGTCAGACATCCAGTTAATTAGTGTGGGGAAATTAATGTTGTGGAAATACCGAACAGTGTAAAAGAGCTATTCAGTTTATGCATCAGAATCATGACAAATTCTATGTGCAATGTCATTACAAAGTACGAGTAAAAATTAACTGGAAATCACCTACTGCTTTTCCCTGACCTCTACTACCTAGTCTCCTTGCCTCTTTCCTATTCCCTCTCCACTCCATACATCCCACCAAATGCATGAAAAACAAGGATGCTTTTACTGAACAGTGAAGAATCAGTTAATCTAGAGTCTAGACTATGAAAAGTCTGAGTAATCTGAAACTCTGGCCCCCAAAGAGACACAATTTTGGAATAAGACCAATGTGGAGATGAGAACAAGCAATTTATATGAGCCAAGATAATCTTCAAATCAAAGACAGATCAGAATCTTTTATAATTGCCCTTCCAGGAAGCCAACTCCAAGGCTCACATCGGTCAGAAGATCTTGGCATCCAGGGTCACTGAGTGGTTTCCTGTCCTGGCCCAGCAGACACATCACTCACATCCAAGTGACAAGGACAAGGGATAAGGCTGAGCTGATTCCTCAGGTGATGAAGGAGAGGTGACCCAGCCAATGACCTTCTTGCCAGAAAACCGATGAAGGTAGCAGCCTCTGAAATGGCCTTGTCTGTGGGATGTAACCTTCCAGATCTCATGGCACCCAACACACAGGACGCAGCTGTGACTCCCATTAAGCTGCTCTCTCTGGTGCTTACTCAGGGTTCTCATAGGTTTTCTTCAGTTAGAACAAAATGCTTCAAAAGCAATGTTCATTCATAGTGAAAATCTATTTAGGATAGGTGATTTGTTTGAGTGAGAATGGAATGTTCTTGGAAACATTTCCTTCATTGGAAATGGCTATTCCCTTTCTGCAAGATGGCAGATGAAACAAAGCTAATCAATGTTTTTGTGAAAGCAAAAATTAAAACAACACAGAGACACATAGCCACTGCCACAGAAGCAGAGCCCTTCCAGGTCTATGGAAGGAGGAAATGCAGTGACCATTCCCCAGTACGTAATGCTGCTGGATTTAGCTTAGGTGTTGAAGTGGCCAGTGCTGCTTCCTTCTGCATGTGTTTCCATAAGTGGAATGGTTATTATTATCTTGGCCCTTATTTTCCATAAGTGGAATGGTTATTATTATCTTGGCCCTTATTATTTATGGTAATCTTGACATTTTTCTTTGATTTTCTTTTTCAATCGGTAATTGTTTGAGAGCACCTTAAAGTCCAAATAGTAAGAATTGTTTGTTTTGTCATTATTCTATTGAAGTCTACTTTTCTTATATTTGATCAATTAATGGCTGTACCTCTGATTCTTAGACTTTAATGAAGTTATCTTTTTCTATTTTGATCCAACATATCATCACTTTTCATGACTACTCCATGGGCTCTTAAAGGTATTTATTCCATTTTTTTGGAACACACATTTTAAAATGTTAAGTAGATGAATCTTACCAATTATTATGCTTAAGCCTCCTGTATCTGCCTTACATTGCAGATGTTATTTGAAGACTCCCAGTGCAGGTACCTATTTCTCATTAAACCTCTGTACTTCTCATATTATTAATGTGGTTGCTATGTTAATACATAACTGTCAAACTGTGCACTTCATCCCTTTGCCTTTTGAAGTGCCCTTCTTTGGTGTGATTAACAATTCTTGACATGGACTCAATTTAATTTGATGTTAAGATTAATTACTTGCTTTCTTTGTATACTTAGGTTAGCATACGGCACTTTGCATGCACTTCTATATTCAAATTTTAATCACTAATTTTATCCATGTCCCATCACAGAATAAAGCTGGGTTTTTATTTTAGTAGATTACTTTAGCCCGTTTGCACTTTTGAAATGACAGTTATATTTACTTTTAGTTCTGTCATTTATATTATGTTTTCTATTTTTGTGACAAAATAATTTCCATATGGTATCTTTTCATTTTCCATTTTTTCTGATTTTAAAAAAGATGTCATGTCAGTGGGATGCCTTTATAAACATTTTAGGTCGAATTGGGCGGCTGCAGGGGGAGGAAGCAAAGTCACCTAGCAACACACTGTGCCAGAAGTGACCAATGAGGCAGACCTGCTGACCCTGACGTCCACCTTGGGTCCACCTTTTCCTGGGCAGGACCCTTGACCCCGTTCCTCTGTATAAAAACCCTGAGCAGCCAAAGCCATTTGCGATTTCTTCTGGCTCTCCCACCCCGACTTTCACCCCGGGGGGGCAGGAGATTTTGCCAGGGACACAGACTCCAATAAATCTCAAGCCACTACTTTTGTCTGACTCTGGTGAACCCGCCTGGCGAGCTTACTCCTTTTGGCCACCCACCATTTTTGCGAACTTTACCCACCGCCCTTTGCGAGCTTTACAAACATGACTTGTGTACTATCTTTATCTTTTTTTGGATGACATCTCTTAATTTACGAACTATTAGCAATGATATAATTACCATCTTCCTTCACCCACTGATCTTAATTGATTTCTGTCTCCTTCAATCAATAAAAACACACAGGTATTTATTTGCATTTTAAAAATACTTGAATTTCTCCTATGTGTGGCTGAATATGAGAACATGAGCACCTCCATCACGTCTTCCTTTTATTAATGAGAACACCAGGCCATTGTCAGACTATCATATCTCCATTCTAATCTGTCCCACTATTTTTGATTGTGGCTATAATTTTGTTTTCATCCCTAAATAAGTTCAGTTTTCATTAACAAATATTCCCTTGATTATCTAGTTATTTCCCTAACTGGCTGAAGTTTTTCACTTGGTGGGACCCTCAATCTAACTCACAGAAACAAACAAAAAAAATTCCCAGAGTTGCTGCTTCTCCCCTATATCATGTGTATTGTCTTTGGGCTACACAGGGACATGGTGGGTATATGCCAATCATTCCTTTTGTCTGAGGATCTTTGTAGGGAACATTCTCTATTTTCTAGTGTGGTGTGGCAGTGAGGGGATCAGAGCCTAGCCCGAATGGCAGAGCCTCTCCTTCATGGCTGACTGTTGTCAAGAGGCTGCCCCCAAAGTTACACTCTACATTTTAGAGAAGCTTGGTTTTAATTCTTCTGAGTCAATTCTCATTGGTCCATTGTAATATGAAAACCGATCTCTTTTATTTGTTTGCTTCAGGAAGGTTTTCATCAATCCTGCCTTTAAATGTTCCTGCTGGTTCCCGACTTTGGATTTCTTTTTCTTAGACTCCAAGTACTTGAGTTGGCACTGCTTTCCTATCTTCCTCATCTTTTGCCATGAGTACTTTTAACTGTTTGTTTCTTTATCACTTCACATTGCTAATTGTCTCCTTCCTCTCTTGTAGGCAGTTCACTGTTTTCTGCACTATCTACTTTCATGACAACTTCATGTTTTATTTCCCACTGTGTTTCTGTGCTCTACCGCCACCCATTCCATTCATTCAGATTTCTCCCCTCTTGTTTTCTCCAGTCTTTCCTCAATTTCTCTATTTCTGCTTTTCGCTCCTGTTCTGAATAGATGAAGTCTTCTTTAAAGTTTTTGCTTTTGTTGTTCACTTTTTGCACGACAGCCAAAATCACTAGTCACAAATGTTTTTCCTTAGTTGTATGTATTTTCTTAGTTGCAATTTGCTTTTTCCTACTCTTTTTCTCATTACTTGTTCTTACCATCTTTTTACAGATGTTGCTCTGATTTTGTTGTGATGATTCATTTTTGAAATCAGGCATATGTTTTTCCAGACCGTTTAATGGCAAATTATTTAAGCATGGAAAGTTGTAGAACCACCATTCAAGTCAGTTGTAATCTCTTACAACCAAAGATTCTCTGTGGGTGAGTTTGCTTAATTTTCTCCTCACAAGAGATCATGTGTAGAAGTTGGGTCACAAAAGAGAGTCTCCATTCTCTGCTCCTACTGCCCAGGAAGACTACTTCTTTGAATATGGATTTCCTCCTTTTTCCTCCTTCACACTGCCTATGGGGACCAAATAGAGTTCAGAGAACTTCCCATAATTAGCAGCACACACAGTTTTGACTGGAACAAAAGGGTGTGAATTTCAATCTTAAAGCATGCCTCTCAGCTTTAAGAAATTTAATTTTGAAATCCACTGCTAAGCATCCTCCTTCTGCATTCCCCCAAATGTGTCCCTGCATTTGTTCTCAGTAGCCCTTCCAACCATCTGGAATTGGGGAAAGGTTAGGTTCCTCCTTGTTTTGCAGGAAGTGGATTTTGTGTTTCTGTTTGTCATTTTGCCTTCTATTTTTTGAAAGAAATTCATGAATAAGACAAGGAAATGCAAGGTTTATGCCTCTATCTTAAAACCAAGAGCCCAAATTTCACGTGTTTTTTTGTTTGTTGTTTGTTTGGCTTTGCAAATATCTCCTGTTATTTTATCTCCATATGATAATTTTATTAAACCCAAATCATTTAGTGTTGTAAATTTCATCAGGTTTCTATCTTATAGTTTGTACTTCTAGCATCTTATTTAAAATGTCCTTCCCGTATTCCATAATCACAATACTATTGCAATATCCTACCATGATTCTATTGTGGTATCATCTACTATTTCCTTCAGTACTCTGTTTATTATTCTTGTAGCAATTTTCTGAATATGGGTTAGAAAGACAGAAATAAATACATTTGACATAACAGCCCATTATGATGCCCTATTTCCCAACCTTCAAAATTTTTCAGATCCTGACTCTGCCTCTCACTTTCTGAGTGCAATACTGTAGTATTCATGGAGAAATGGACCTGGCTTCCTAGCGTTGCTAATCACAAGTGGCCTTGCAATAGTGGCTGTATTGGGCTGGGGCTGTAGCTCTGTGGCAGAGCCCTTGTGTAGCATGTGTGAGGCACAGAGCACCTTTGATCCTCAGCACCACACAAAAATAAATAGATAAAGTAGAGGCATTGTGCCCATCTACAACTAAAAATATTAAAAAATAAATAATGGCTGTATTCGTGCCTCAGTTTGGGGTTTTCCAGAGAAACAAGAGGAAAAGGGAGAAGGGGACAGAGACTATAAGGAACCAGTTCACACAATTTGGAGCCTGAGAAGTCCAAGGATCTATAGTCTGCAACATGGAGACTTAAAATGAGATGATCAGTTGTTCCAGTGCCACACCCACCACTATTCCCCTCAGTGCTTGACATGGTTCCACTGGGAATAATGAAGATTCTTGCATGGTCTAATCTTCTGGGATATGTGGACGTGGCATGCTCCTTCTTGTTTTTGTGTTATTTCTTATTGTATGTTTACATTTAACGATTTCGGTAAAAAATTAGACATGAACTGATTTGGAATATAAAAACAACAGTGCTCAAGCCTTAATTGATTTCATATTAATATTATCTTAAGCAAACAGAAAAAATGTTGTGGGTCAGATCATCAAGAGTTATTGTCCACTGCTCTTAGTTAGCTTATCGCAGCCAGACTGCCTGTCTGCCTTAGCCCAAACCAAAATGTTCCCCCCTTTTAGTGAAACTCTTTTCACAGTTCAGGGACCACAGTGGATTACATATAAGATTGATGGGAAGCTGTATCTTGGGTGTCATTTAACTATTAACAAAAGGAATTTCCACTTTATATACTATAGACAGGTCAAAAGGTATTTATGCTGCATATCAGCCTCCCAGAGATGTCTAAAGTACCACTGTTATCCTTGACATAACTTTAAATCATGACTTGTTAAACCTATAAGGATAGCCTTGGCTCTTATCATTCCTAGTAAGATGACAACCAGAACCAGTTAATGGTTTAGTGATGTTTTGTTTAAGTAGAACTTGATTTGTTTTGATTTTACTGATGTCCATCACATTCCCTTAGAGCTTTACCACCTCCCCTTCTATATAACCTCAAAAGAATGTACTCAAGCTGAATGTATAGATATATGTAGATTGTGTGTGAAACAGTAGCTGAACTTAGAACTTAGCCATGTAACAGTAAAGTTAAAACTAAGCCTCAGATCTTCGAGTCTGTGTCGCTTTATTCTTGTTGCGGACACCTTCCCCTCACCAAGCTGTGCCACGACTCCTGCTAAGGCTGGACCTCGGCACTCCAGTACAAGTGTGAATCCAAATGCAGAACCCCAATATCCCAGCTTGAAGACATTCAGGCTTATAAAGTTCTCTGTTACTCCTTTCTGACCTATTCAAGCTTCCAACTGATTGAAGAATGCCCACCCATTTTGGGGAAAGCAATCTGTCTTACTCATTCTACTGATTCAAATGCTGATCTCATCCAGAAGCATCCTTACAGACAGTACCAAATGATTCAGTCAGGTTTTCATATAAAATCAACCATCAGAGTTCCTGATTGGCTCTCTGGGAGAGAGCACATGCAATGCTCCAACTATGTATACTGCCATCATCATTTTTAATTTGTTTTAATTTTTCACATTTTTATTGGTGCATTATAGCTGTACATAATGGTGGGACTTATTACATATTCATGCACGCACACAATATAATGATATAATTTGGTCAATGTCACTCCCCAGCACTTTCCCTCTCCTTCACTTCCCTCTTCCTAGTCCCTTTTCTCTACACTACAGACTTCTCTTTGATTTTCATGAGATCCACTACCATCTTTCTTTTTTCTCTCTCTCTTCCTTCCACGTAGGAGAGAATACACACAACCCTTGACCTTCTGCGTTTGGCTTATTTCACTGAGTATAATGTTCTCAAGTTCCATTCATTTTCCTGCAAATGACATAATTTCATCTTTTATTACCAAATAAAACTCCACTGTGTATATATACCACATTTTCTTTATCCATTCATCCATTGATGGACACCTAGGCTGGTTCCATAGTGTGGTTATTGTGAATTATGCTCTATAAATGTTGGTATGCATGTATCACTATAATATGAAGACTTTAATCCTCAATTTCGTCTGAAGAGGAGTTCTCATCATTGTGACCAATGGTTTGTTGCCTAATGAGAAGTCAAATCATATTCCCTGGTCTGCAAGTTAATGAAAATGGACAATTTTTAAGCCCAAACTGTCTGGGTTCTTCTCTGCTGCTGAGCACCCTGTGACCTGTCACATATCTTCAGCATACACTCTGTACCTTCACACTGACACCTCCATAGTTCCCAGTGCCTACACAAGGATACAACAGCTGATTGATCCTAATGTTTCTTCTCACAAAAGTGAGACTTCACTCACCACTTATTTTCTTCAGTTTAAAAAGTCAAGGTGGTTGGTTGTACTTGACACATAAACTGGTTTTACAGAATAATCTGTCAATTCAAAACTGTGAGTTGATTGTAGGTACTCTATCTTCATGGCTCAAAACGATCTTGGCACTGGCAGTACAAAATGACTGCTAGGGAATTGGTTGTGACCATCCTATCGCATAATGTCTTAGACATCCTACAAAATATTAAAAAGAAAATGAGCTATATTGAAAAGATTTCAAGGTTTGCTTGATTTGCATTAACATTTGATATTAGGCCTTCATGTAAGTGGATTTGAGACCCTATTGCTGCTCACTCCCTGAGATTCTGCACATGGGTATGGGCTAGGCTGCTGGGCCCCTTTTCCCCAGGTGTTTCTTGCTTGGCTTCTTTTCTTCTTCCTCCAAGAACACAAGTGTGAGGGTAAAACTTGAATTAAAATACAGTAGCTTGGGCTGGGGTTGTGACTCAGTGGTAGAGCACTTGCCCAGCATGTGTGAGGCACTGGGTTTGATTCTCAGTACTGCATTAAATAAATGAATAAAATAAAAGTCTATCAACATAAAAAATACAATATCTTCCCAAAGAAGTTCAGTGACCTTATTATATAGTATGGTCCTGCTCTTCCCAGGGTGAACTTCCTCACCAGGCCAGGACCTGGTCTTGCCCCCCACAGAGAGGCTGTTAAAGTGCTTTCTAAAAGGAAAAATCAAACCAAATTAAAAAAATATTTTACCCAAAGTTTAATTTTCCACATTGCCTTGTAATGAAATAAGTCTTTCAAGAAGATTTTTGGAAAATGTGATGTCTTATATTCTGTTACAGAAAAAGGGAGGAAAAAGTTGGAGAGACAGTAGGGAAAGAGAGAAAGAGAAGGGTGAAAAAGGTATAGGAGGGGTAGAGGCAAAGGAGAGGGCAGAGGCAGAGAAGAGGGCAGAGGCCCACTGGGGAGGGAGTGGAAGAAGAGGGAGAGAGAGGAAGAAGAGGGAGGGAGGGAGAGGAAGAAGAGGGAGGCTTTGAGGGCAGAGCCTGCCCACAAAGAACTGCAGAGCACCTGCAGTTCTGTCTCTTCTGTTCTCAGTCTCATCACAAATGTAAAGGCCACTGACAACTTTGAAGGGGAAAAACAAGGAAAGAAAAATGAGAGTAAAAATCACAGATCCATGTAAGTCATGTCATAAAAGTAAAACCCAAGAACAAATTAGATCCCATTGAATCATGGAAACCGGTAACAACTTCTGTCTCTGAAAGTGCCGCTTTCAGCAGGCAGGGTGTGTTTCATGATTACTTTGCTACTATCCCTGCTTTTCAAGGAGTAGCCTATTTCCTTAGAACAGAAAACCAACTCTTATTACACTCTTCTGTGCATACTTCTTGGGATCTATGTTGTTAAAAGGAAGGGTATGATGCTCAATGTACCTGGCTACTAGAATATGTGGCAATAACCAGCCATTCTTGTTTCTTCTTCTCTGTGCAGCAAGGGTATTATGAAAGGATTAGATAGGGGCTTCAGAAATTGAATGATAAATGCATAGTTTGCATTTTCAAAAATTTATTATGGAATTTATTTGTGATAGCTTTGATTGATTCAAAGAATAACAATATTTGGGGAGGTATTAGTCATATTTTTCATTACTATAACAAAATACTTGAGACTGAGTGACTTATAAAAAACAAGAGGTTTATTTAGTTCACAGTTTTGGAGGCTAAGAGTCCAAATGGCATGACACCTGCTCTTGCAAAGGGTTTCTGACTGTGGCAGATGGCAACATGAAGGGAATGCACCAGAGAGAGAGAGAGAAAGAGAGGTAGTAAAAGAGGAAGTTGAAGAGGGACAGGAGGGGCCAGTAGCAACCTCCTGCTAGCCGCACCTTTTAAAGGTCCGACCATCTCTTAAAACCACACACTGGGGACCAAGCTTCCAATTCATGAATCATTAGGAAACAAATTTTATCCAAACCACAAGAGGGAGAGTTGATTTCGAGGTTTGCTATATTTTCAGCAGACCATTTTCTTGGGTCCCTTTGCAGTTTCCCCATCTCAGAACCTTGCTGCAGGACATTCCCACAGACTTTTAAGGACAGAAGGAAGGTGTCCACTCTCCTTATAGCTTCTCTACGTTCCCTCAGCTTCCTGCTCATCCTTATATTTCCCTATTCTACTCAGCTCATTCATTCATTCAGCTTATTAGGACCTGATATTTTAAGCGCTTCCATGTAGTTACCTTGCAATGGTCTCCGTATTGGAAAGGAGGTCTTTTTCTATAGTCTTAGATGTTTCAGTACTTGGTGAGTTGGACTTTGTGGTGAAGGCAGAACATCATAGTGGGAGCACATGACAGAGGAAGCTGCTCTCATCATGACCACTTAGAAGTGAAAGAGAGAGGAAGCAGATGGGGTCCCACAATCTTTTTAAAGCCAAGATCCCAAAGAACTAACTTTTCACTAGGCCCACCTCTTAAAAGTTTAATCCATGGGCATTTGGGGAATATTCCAGATCAAAAGTATTGTATTTGCATACACTAAAAACATCCATTCTAAAGTTAAAGCTTGATGAATTTAAACTCATGGTTACCTATCTACCCACCACCACCACAATCAAGCTATGGAACGTTTTCTTCACCTCAAAATATTCCCATGCCAATATGTAGTCAATCTTCTCCTCACCCCCAGTTCCAGGTAGCAAAACAACTGCTTCTTTAACTACAGATTGCATTTACATTTTCCAGAATCTCACACACATAAAATCATGTGACATGTACATTTTTATTTTGTGTGTTCATCAGTAACTTACCCAATTCTACTGCTAAGTAGAATTTCACAGTATGAATAAACAGTACATTTGCCCATTCACCAATTGATGGACATTTGAATTGTCTCCAGATTGCAGCCATTATGAAAAAGGCTGCCATGAACATTTGTGAACAAGTCTTTGTGTGAGCATGTTTTTGCTTCCCTTCAGTGAACACCAAACAATGGCTAAATCATATGGAAGGTATATGTCTGATTTTATAAGAATAATCCAATGAGTTTTCCAAAGCAGCTGTGCCATTCTGCATTCTCACTGGTGATGTGGGGTTCCCCTACTGTCAGCATTCAGTGTGGCTGAACTTTTCACTCTTGCCTTTCCAGGGGATATATAATAGATTCTAGCATCTCTTCTACTTTCACCTACTTTGAAATCATATATCTTGCCTCTTGTTAGATAAGTTAGTGAAAGATGTAACTGAAGGCAATGGATTTACCCCTTGGTGAGTGCAAAGCTCATAGGCATGACCAGGACATAAAAGAGTGAAGAGAGTTTTATTACCTACAGCGCACACTAGAGATAGCTCTCAGAGCAGTGCCTCCCTGAACAAAGATAGCAAGGGGCTTTTTCTTTAAAATGTCTTTAGTAGTGAATTACATTTGTTCATGATAATGGAGTTCATTTTGACATATTCAAATATGCATGGAATATAATTTGCTCCATTTCAATTCCCAATCCTTTTACTTTCCCTCCCCTCATTCCTCTCCCTATTCTCCTTTCTCTACTCCAATGGTTTTCCTTATTTTTATTTGTTATTTTTAAAATTGGTGCTCTTTCTATATACATAAAGGTGGAATTCAGACTTTTATTGGGGAAATTGATGCATATTCATATAGGAAAGATCACACGTAGAGACATCGTTCTCTGCACATGCTCAGTTTGAGGTCACACATCACGTGTCTAAAAAAGTGCTGAGTGGGCACTACTCCAAGCTGAAAATTTAGTATAAAAATGAGCAAAGTTTAAGTCATCTCAAAAGAGTGACTCAGAGTGACTCTGGGATTTTGGCTGGTTCCTTGTAAGTTTCCCTGGAGAGCCTTATTTGAACCAAACAACTTCAACAATAAAAAACACCACAGAAGAAATGTTAACCATCATTTAAGGAACAATCATCCATGCTTCTTCCCTCACCCAGTGAACACACAATATTGTTCCTGAAAGTTTGTGTGTATGGCTAATAGGGCCAATGAAAAACTGAGAGACTGGCCCCTTTAAGGATCTAAAATTCAGGTAGATAGTAGTGACACCCAATTGTAGACAGCAGAGCATAAGGCATACTGGATAACACCTCAACATACATTTTCTGCTGAGGATATGAAAAGTAAAGTTTTAATTCTGGCAACAGCATTAAGAAAGGTTTCACAGCGGACATGACATTTGAGCTGGATCTTGAAGGACAAAGACATCTCAGGAGGCAGGACAGAGAAGGGGGCCACAGAGCATGAAATGCTAAGAGGACCCTGGGAACAATTGAGCTAAGGCTCAAAAGTGTCCAGTGCATTTGAGGACTGAAAGGTGTCCTTGAATGGCTGCAGTCTAGAATGTTAACATTGTTCAATCAAATCCCCAGTGAATTTTAAATTTTTTGAAGTTATAACAAAAGCCTCTTTAAAATTTGCATGCATTTGGAAGGGTGGCAAGAATGGAGGAAGGATAGATAGCATAGAGGGAAGGGAGGGGTGGGGTCTGGGTGGGGGGGGTAAGAATAATAACAGAATGAGACAGACACCATTGCCCTGTGTACATGTATGAATGCACAGATGGTATGACTCTACTTTGTGTACAACCAGAGAAACAATAGCTGTACTCCATTTGTGCTCAATGAATCAAAATTAAATAAATAAAAAAATAAAAAAAAATTAAATTTGCATGCATTGAAAAGTAACTGAATGGGAATCCTTGGCACATGTTAAGCACTTAATAGGTATGTGGTGAATGAATGAGCACATGCCTGAAGGTAGAAAAGCAAATGGAAGGGTTTGAGACAGCACAGATATAAAGCTTGCATGAGACATGACAATCTACCCCTCGAAAACTGAGAGAACACTTTGTGGAGAATAGATCTTTTGATATCTAGTTTTGGTCATGAATAGCTCTTTCATTTTAGAGTCAGAGAACAGCATGAACACAGCTTTCCAAGACAGAAATAGGCTGATAATAAAGCATTACAGATTGAGAACCGTAATCCAAGCTCTGAAATGATCTAAAATCTAAAACTTTCTGAGCTTTGCCATGACGTCACTTGCAGAAAATTCCATACCTGATCATACATTATGGTCAGAACATAGGTTCATTAAAAATACTGTGTAAAATTAGCTTCAGGCTATATGTATAAGGCTTATATGAAATATAAATGAATTTCATGTTGAGACTTGAGTCTCATCCCCAAGATATCTCATTATGTATATGCAAATATTCCAAAATACAAGAAAGTCCAAAATCTTAAACACTTCTGGTAGCAAGCATTTTAGATAAGGGATACTCAATATGTGTAACTGAGGGAAAAGATTTATTTTAAATGCTTTCCATATTTATATACCAACAACCATATGGAAGGAGTTCTTCTACTTGTCTTCACTTTTGTTTTTTAATTCAGTAGCCAGGTATTTAGTGCCAGCTAGGAGCCTGCTCTGGGGATACGATAGTTAACAGGGTATAGGACTTGCTTTCATGGAGCATTATTTTACCCTGAAGAAGCAGTGGGTAAAATAATGAAGCCTTGAAGAATCAAAAAATAGTGCACAGGAGCTGGTGGTGGCTCAGAGGTCAGTTCACACAGGAACCTCTTCTATTGGAATGGAGGAGAGTCAGGGTAGAAGGACCAGAGCTACCCAGTGGTGGAGGATGAAGAGTCATTGGAGGAACAGATAGTGACAAGCTTGGGACACTGGGAGGCTTAGCAAAGAGACAGTCTTAGGGCAGTGGTCAGGAACCACTGAACACAACTGGGACAGAATTAGGCTTGAGTGAATTGCAAAGGCCAGAGGGACAATGGCAGGAAGGGAGTAGGCCCACCTGTGAGTCCACTCAACAAGATGGAAAGAGTTCAAAGCACAGTATTAGAAGAGGTTGAGTTATGTTTGTCAGGAAGGATGAGGGACATATACTTTCTTATATATTCTACCAACACTTCAGTTCTCAGTGGTCCATTACAGAACTTGGCTCAAAACATCAAGAATCTGTATTTCCCAAAATGCTGTAGGTTTGGAGATCAGTTTTGCCGGATGGTTCTTTTTCTCTGTGTGGCAACACAAGGGTGGCTAACTTGGTGGCTGGCTGGAAAGTTCCAGAAGGTTGTACTAAACACATCTCATGATTTGATAATCTAGCCAAACTATTTACAGCACGGTGGTTAATCGACCACGGACTGTGAGAGTGGTTGCTTCCAGGACCCCTTATGGCCTAGCCCTGGAATATTCCAGCATCATTCCATCAAATGCTCTTAGTCCAAGTCAGTAAGAGCTCTGCAATTCAGGTGGGGATGGGGGTTGGAAAACAGAAGGAGGGAACTGAGTGTACAGATTAGTGGTGGGAGTGGGACAACAGTTGCTATCTTTGGATCTGATAAATCATAGGTGTCATAGAAATACACGGGTGGAATCCTCTTACTTGTGTATTTCACAGGTGACTCCCAGGGAAATAGTGGTGCCCATTCATTCTAGGAAAAGAGAAGGTGTGTGAGACAGTGGGGCTCTAATCCCCCACTCCTACACCCAGGTCAAAGCACTTCCTCCGTTGCATGGCTTTGTTTGTCTGATCCCTGTGGAATTGAAGCAGATACTGTGAAGAGTGGGATGGAAAGGCTGTGACCGTGCTGCATAAGCCCTTGACTCTTTGGTGTTTTACTCTTTTATTTTTGATTAATGCATATTAATTGTACATATCCATGGAGTTCAGTGTGGTAATGCCGAACCTGCAGTGTAAACACTTGACTTCATTAGTTTATTCTTGCTCCTCATTTTTTCCTGCAAAATTTCGAATTAAACTTAACACAGTTAAAACCCCTCCCAATCACTGCCTGTTCTCCTAGAGTAATTCTGATCTGTATTTTCAAAGAGTCACGTCTATGAACTTTCTACAAATTAAGTCATTTACTATGTTCTCTTTGGTGTCTGATTACTTTTTTGTTTTTTTTCACTCAAACGTGTCTCTCACATGAATTTGTTTGGTGAGGGGGATATGTCCAATTTTCCCTCATCAGGCCATAGCTGATACAGACTCCTGTACCAAAAGACAATTTAGCAAGAGAAAAAAACAAGCAGGTTTATTAACATGTGCAGTGCACATCAGAGGGAAGAAACCTCAGTCAAGAATGCACTCCAGGCAGGGGCCTAGGAGCCTACCTTAAATAACATTTTAACAAAGAACAATAAATTTTAGAGAAGTGACAAGACAATGAAAAAGCTTCAGAAGTGGGTAAACTCAGGAAGGCAAATTTATGGGAGAAAATTCTACTGGAAGATCTGGAATTGGCATCTCTGAGCTAATAAGCAGGCATTGCAAGGAATAATTTCCACCCAGGCTTTAGGCAGAAAAGGGGGATTCATTCTTTGTGAATCTCTGTATTGCTTTTAGGCAAACCAAAAGAAGGAAAATTTGTTCCCTGCTGCAAGGATTGATTTGAATTGTCAACTTGATTGGATTAATAGATGCCATTAATTACAGTCCTCTGGGTGTCACTGAGGGCATGTCTAGGAACGACTGGAATGTGGGATAGTGAACTGAAGTGGAGATCCTCCCTAAATGTGGGAGCCACCACCCAATAGGATGGAATAAAAGTTGGAAGAACAAGGAAGCAGATGCAGATGCAAGCTCCGCTCTTCTTGAACAGGTTGCTGCTTCGATCATCTGAGGATTTTGTACTCTCGCTTCTTCACTCTTCCACAGCAGACTCTGCCAGTGATTCTCCAGATAGCTTCCAGAAGCCTTGGTCTCGGACTAGGGTAGCACTGTTGATCCCTCTTGTTCTGGGGCTTCTGCATCTTGGACTGCGCAGATGCTGGTTCTTCCAGCTCTCCAGCTGCAGACGGCCATGGTGGACTATCCAGCTTCTGGTCATGGAAGCCAATTTGATAAATCCCTTTTTATAATCATACTTCCTGTTGATTCTGTTTCTCTAGAGAACCCTAATACACCTGCATTTTGACTGTCTTCAGCTCAACCATCCTTTATATGCGGGGAGAAATATTCTGGTTTCCTTTAGGTTAGTGGAGAAGAGTTTTGTGTTTGTAAAGAATTATGCAGAAAGATTACACCTTTGCTTTCTTAGAGGTGAAATCCTGAACTTTTTATACCCAACTGTGAGCAAAAACACCACCAGAAAAGTCTGTCTGGAGGCTGTGTGTGTGTGTGTGTGTGTGTATACACATACGTGTCTATACATATTTTTGAAAGACATTTTTTCTACAATTCCCAGGCACTCCTGCAAGGGCTGTTCAACTCTGACAAGCAGAGCTCGTAGCTCTTCCAACATAAGACCTGCTTTAAGTCAATGTGATTTTGGTTGCCTAGAGATTATCGTGGTGATATACTGATCCCTGTTGAAAAAACAGTTGTGTTTTTTCCATTTCTAAGGGAACTCATTCCACTGTTCTTTTTGTAAAATACTGGAAGCCTCTACTTCTCAATGCATCTCTGCTCTCAGTTTCTAAAAGTGCCTGAACAGCTGTGATGCAGCAGCTTCGGTGGAACTGGGAGCTTAGCTGCTGGTGTGCAGCTGTGTACAGCAAGCAGAGCATAGACATGTCTTTTAATTTTCCTGCTTCTCATGTTCAAGATATGGGTACATATTCATAGAAGGGAAAGAAAGAATATTCCTTCCTCCCAAAATAAATAACTTTGAAGGATAAGACTCTTTCATAACACAACACAGAAGATATTTCTGTAATTTTATAGGGAGGAATGAATTTCTTGAGAATGAACAGAAAAACTGACATAAATGTTTCCATTTATGTTAAACTGAACTCCTGCTTTAGGAGTCTGATTGTCAAAGTAGCATTAAGTGAATGAAGACAAACTACAGGGCAGAAGGAGGAGAACAATAAAGGACACTTAAGGACTCTGCAAATCAATAAAAAAGACAGACAACCTGGTGGAAAAGGGATAAAAAGCTTGAACAAGTACTTGATACAAAAAATCACCCAGAGTGCTAAAAAAACTCGTAAAAGGTTATTAACACCACTCATCTTCATGAAGTGATGAGATATTATGAGACTTTTACCAAAATGGCTAAACAGAAAAATTCTGATAATATCAAGTGTTTGTCCAAATAAGAAATCTCATGCCTGTCAGTGTGACGAGTATAACATTTTGGGAAAAGACTATTAAGTAGTATTTATAGAGTCTAAATATACATATACTTCATGACACAACTTATTTTCATGTATTAATGATATGTGGCATGCACTGTTAATATTGTCAAGAAAATGGGAAGCCCCACATGTCCATCAATGCTAGAATGGATTTACAAGTATGATTTATTCAAACAATGGAGTTTTTATCCAGCTAAAAAAAAGTTACTTCTATATGCAGCAACTAGATTAATGTTGCAGATAGAAAAAACCTGATTCAAAAGAACCTACATGAAATGTTTCCATTTATATGATAGGCACAAAGCTAATCCATGGTGAAGACAAAATACAGATTACCTTTGTTGGAGGGGAGGGTAGATAGTGACTAGAATCAGTTTCACTGTTCATGTTGTTCTACAGACACAGCAAAGCAACTAGGAATTTAAATCAAGAAGGGGAAGCAAAGAGAATAATCCAAAAGAACAAACATTTCTGTAGCTGCTTCAGGCTGCCATGATAAAATCATTAAAGAAGAAGAGCGGAAGTTTTCTGATTCAATGTCAACATTCAGGGTAAGCCTGAAGTCCCAGATTGACTCAAACAGAAGAGATAACCTGGGAGGTTACAGCAAGAGAGAACTGTAACATTTTTCTCCTGGGGCTGAATTTCCCTCCATCCAGTATCTCTCTGTGCCACTCACCTGTTACATATTCTCTAAAGCACTTCCCACTTTCTGTGTGGACATGATTTGAGTCTGCACATGTATGTTCACCTCTTGTCCTCAAGCATGTAAACTTCCTGACAACAGGATCCCTGCCATTGTTTATGGAGTTTTTGAAAAAAAAAATGATGTTTTTAATCTTAACATAATCTAACTCATCAATAATTTTCAGCTCATTTGCTCTTTTTGCATCTTGTTTACAAAATCCTTTGCTCTCCAAAAATAACAAATATATTCTATTTTATTTTTAAAATGTTACATTTAGCTTTTGTTTCCAATTCACCTGCTTGGTTAGGGTGTATCCTTCTTTACTTGCTGATGGTCCATGACACATGTGTGTCTTAACTTCATTGCTCAACTCTAGTAAATTGAAATAGGGATAGTGACACAGAGGTGGGAACCTATGCATTTCCTTTCAATATAAAACCCTTTTGGGGCAACATAGGACTTCAGCGAATCAGGACCATTAGGGAAATGTGAAGGAGTTTTGTCAGCATCAGATGACAACTCAGCACAGGGGGAATGGAACAGGAAGAGCTGACTGGATGCAGGAGGTTGCTGACATACCAAGCTGATCCTACACTCAGAGGAACTGAGGACCCATCCAGAAGCCTCTGGTGTGAACACCATGTATTTAGGAACTTCCGTTTCCAGTATGCCTGACACTCACCTTTCCATACAGAATAACTCAATTTGACTCTACTTTTCATAACAGGCACATCTAATTGAGGGTTAATATAGCTGGCGCTTCCTTTGTTTGTTTCTGGATCATGTTTATTACAGCCACTCAAGGTGCAGATTTATGTAAGCTTCATCTAAACATATTTCATGAATGCTGAAGCACAAAAATAACAAAATGGCATGCTGGTTCTCAAACCTTTTTTCCAGATGTTACCATGATATCCACTCTCAGTTCTTTAGTTAAAATGAGTCACATGAGCACTTCCCAATAGTGCCCAGAATATTCTTTATTGGTCCTGGGGTTGAACCCAGGTTATTCTATCACCAATACACATCCCCAGTTATTCTTTTTCCCAAAAAAATTTATTGGTACATTAGAGTTTAAAATGTACATGGTACATTTTTAATATGTTACAAACATGCTTGGGAATTAACTCTGGACAGAAAAGACTCTTGAAAGATAAAGAGCACAGAGCACTTTGAAGGATTCTGGTGATTTGTAAATTGGAAAAGTGATAAAAGAATTTTGCCATGGATTCTTCACTGTCCCAGAGAGTCCAAATTTTGTTCATAAGGGACAGATAGGTCAAATTTGCAAAAAAAAAAAAAAAAAAAAATCACTGATTATTCTGGGACGTATCCTATCATGAGGTCAATAGTAGAGGTTATAAATGAGTAATTAGGAAGGGAACCCTAAATAAAAAAAAAACAATGGAAATATACTCCCTGCTTATACCTATAAGCCTGCACCTGTAAGGAGATTACAGGAACCCCAAGCTGTAAGCCTGGCTGCCTTCTACCTTCAGTCACCCTCCAGACACTGCACACCCCCAAGAAAAATGATAGGTAGCAAAGTTCACTGGAATTTGAAGGACCGTACAAGAAAATTTTAATTAATAACCATATATGTTTATAGATATCAAATTAATACATTGGGCCTAGGAAGTATTTAAAGCCAGAAATGCTGTTTTTATAAAGCCTGGATGTTTCATAACAACTCAACTGCAATCAGAACCTTGAATAATGATTTATGTGAAAAAAAGTCTCAAAAATTAATTAGGAGAAACTTTAACAGTAATGTTGAAATTCATTTTTTTCCTTTTAATTAATCAGAAATTGTATAAAAAGAAGAAATAGAATTTTAAAATGTATTTGAAAAAATACTACTACATGAACCAAAGCAGAGACCCCAGAGGCTCTTGGCTGGTATAAAACCATTGTGAAAGTCAGTCACTCTCTCAGCTTGGAGGAAGGCTGATGTCCTTTTCAAGCATCCTCTGGTGATATCTTGACTGCTTCTTTATAGTCCAGAGCCTGAGGTTCTGCTTCAAGCACCCTGAATCTAGTAAGCTCGACAGCACCCTTGGTTTCTAGCCCATTGCTCTAGGCCTGTCTTCTAACACTCTTCTAACTCCACAGGTGGATATCAAGTCTCCCACTCAAATGTGTCTTGGTTATTTTTATAGCCCTTTATAGTCTTCTTCTTTTTTTTTTTTTTTTGACATGTTATTTGTTGATGGCAGAGTTTCTAAAATATGTTAAAGGTTGTCACACATAATAAAGTACTTCCATATTTACTGTTTCTACCATCAAAACCACAGAATTTGGTAAGCATTGCATATCATCTTCTCATCAATGTGACACACTCATGTCGTTGTTTTGCAGCCCAATATTTCTGACCAGTCATGCAATAATGTGCTGCATTCCTCAGGTCAACTCAGTTCCCTACTCATAAAGAAAATTGGGCTTCCAGGCTAATGCTCTGACAGAGAAGTGTGATTCCTCAACACAAGTCTCCACTCTTTCTCCTTGAACCTCTTGATTCTAAATCACTTCAGTCTCAGCCATTATTAGCTTTCCCTTTTTATTTTTAAGATACATTTCCTCCATTACGGAACTAATGCCTCCTGGCAGACCTTAACAAAGGACCAGTGACATCGTCAGCTTATGTCTCAGCCAAGGTGGCCTCATCATTCCTGAGAGTGAGCACAGCCCAGCACATCTCAGCAGCCCCACCGACTGCATGGTCCTGGTACCAAAGCTCTATCTTTGGCCCTGATGCTGATCCAATAATGAGAACAAAGTTTTGAGAAAAAGGAAAAAGAAGTTTTATTGCTTTGCTAGCAAAGGAAAAAGGCAAAGGGCTCCATCACAGAGGTTGTAGTTCTAACTGTCAAGGGGAGGAGGGCTTGGGCTGGGGATGTGGCTCAGTGGTAGAGTGTCTGCCAAGCATGTGCAAAGCTTTGGGTTCGATTCCCACCCCACTCTCCAAAAAAAAAAAAAAAAAAAAGAAGAAAGAAAGAAAGAAAAGGGGGGATGAGATGAGATACAAGGGCTGTTTTCCCAGCATCGCTGTCAGTATATCTAATAAACATTTAACTTATTTCCTTAAAATACTGTTGTTCCAGTTTCCAGGTCTGCAGTTTCCATACTCTTGTGGACAACAAGCAGAAGGGCAGATAAGTTGGCTAAGGAAGAATATTAACCTTCTTTCCCCCATGGTTGGGGAAGGGAAGAGGGAAAAAAAGAAAGAAAAAAATGTCAGTTTTAAACTAAGTTGCCAGTAGTCAAGCAGCAAGGTTTATATTCAGAGCATGAAGTGGATCCCTGTTATATGAAAGGGAAATCCTAGTGCAGACCAAAAGAAAAAATAGGGGTGGGAGCAACAAAACCCCTCTCCTTGATCTAAAAACAGTTTGAGTATCACTTACCTAAGGTGCTTGGGACCAGAAGTTTTATATCTTAGACTTACCTAGATTTTCAAATATTTGAAATAAGCATAATCATAATAAGATATCTTAAGGATGGGACACAAGTCTAAACACAAAATCTATTTATTGTTTTATTCACAATGTCTGTATATATCTAAAGGTAATTTTATGCAATAATTTTAGTGTGTGTGCATTTCAACTACAATCCATCACAGAGGTCAGGCGTGGAATTTTCCCCTTAAAGTATCTTGTTAATGTTCAAAAAATTTAGATTTCGGAGCATTTCAGATTCCACATTTGGAATTAGGGACGCTCAACCTGCATATTTTCCTCCTTTCCCAATTGATTCATGAGCCTGATGCTTTGCCTTCATGTATGTGTAATCTGCAGAGCATTGTCCCATGACCTCAGTTTATCCCCAGGGCAAGATTTTGAGCTTGTCATGCCTGTTGTTCTTATTTTACAGATACAAAGATAAGGAACATGGCATCTTAGAGAGGAGAAGAGAATGCTTCAGTGTGACTCAGTTTGGCAGTGATAAAGCCAAGACTAGAATGCAGGGTCTTAGACGGCACAGCCCAGGTGCCTTGGTCAGAGCTGGCCTGTGCTCGTGTACAGCTCGCCCTCTGCTGTTTGGTAGCAGAAGACCTGTAAAAATAAAATTTAAAAAATCTAAATTATTAAATTAAATGAAATGATTAGATAATTCTCTAAATTATCCAGAGATCTCCTTCTTTCTCATCAACTGGATCAGATCTATTCAACCAGTCACAGACACTGGTCCCTTCATTTGTTGTCTGATGTCAAAATCCTTGGGCAGGGGAAGTGCCTCTTTGTCTCTTTCATCATTTCTGAATCAGTTCTTTAGTAGCCATGATCTTGGTGGGTACTGTTTCAAGGGTTTCTTGCATTATTTGTTTGGGGAATATGTTGCTTTATTTTTTTCTGATGCTATTTACACATTTATTCTCCAAGATTTTTTTCTAAACTATTCCTATAGTTGCATTTGACCTATTTTTTCCCTCGCGTATTGAATCTGCTTTGCATGATTTTTCATTTCTTCCTTGGAATTTCAGTTACTCCATTTTCTGCTATTTTAGTCTTCTTGTTAATTCAATGGATACATTATCAACAAAACTATTAATACCTGAATTTTTTATATTTTTCATCTGCCTTATTTTATAATGCACTGTGGCTCCCCACCATGGAATGGATGGGTTTCTTTGCTGCAGGATAAAGATGGATACCAGTGAAAAAAGTAGAGTCATTGATCAGCTTTGGCTGTGAAATTGGATTTTTTTGAAGCTTTAAATCTATTAAGGGCATTGAATTGAAAGTAAAACCATGCACAGAGAAGAGGGATTTCTAAATCTCAGAAGCTCCTCCTTATATATCATGGGCTAGAGTTTAGAGGAGCCATAGATAGAGAGAATTTAAAATGTGGCATGAGAAGAGTCATAAGTAGAGGCAGGCTCCTTCTTAGTGAGGATGGAAAAAGAAAGAATGGCTCTCTTTTCGGACAGGGGAGAGGCAGGAAAGAATTGGCAAGGACTCTGAGAGTCCCAGCCCCCTACCTTTGGGCTGCCTCCCAGAGAAGGAGGCAAAGAGAAACCCAGATAGATGAGGAATTATGACAGAGCCAAGGACATCCATCAGAATGGGGTTCCAGGTTCCTCCCTTCCTGACTCATACACAGCATCTGTGAGGTCTGGAAAACCAGAATAAATGTGCAAAGGATGGCATGTCTGTCCTGAGGATAATGTACCATATCAGTGGTGCTGCCTTATCTTTCAATGGGCATGTACACAGGGATTAGCATAAATAGTTATAAAGAGACAAGAAGTGTCCCCAAGTGTAAGAGGACCCTGTACTTATCTCGCTACTTTTTTTCCTTAGTGCTGGTCATCCTTTAAGGACCCCCATCAGATAACAGATGCTACAAGAGCAGAAACTAGGACCAAATCTGTCTCCTTCAAGAATGGACCTCCACACCACCTAGCCCCCACAGCTCTTGTCAGAACCTTGGGGTAGAGAGTTTCTTCTTTTAATGACTGAAGTAGGAGGTTCTCCAGGATGCTGTTTTTAGGGATCTCACTTTAAATTGATATCTTCCTGACAGCATTTTGAAAGAGCCAAGGTGACGCTTGCTCATCTGACCGGAAATCTCAGTTAAACCCTAATTAGTAAATACATTAAAACACAAGTTTGTTTATCAGTAGAAATTGGAAGAAATATGTTCAGGTAAGCAGGTAAGCTATGCATGTTCACATTAATATTGTTTACGTATCAATGATAATTGTAATTACTTTGTGGGTACTCTCCAGGGCCACACATAGAGGAATTCATGGACTTTAGTGCATGTAATCCTCACAATAATCCTGTGAACAAGGTACTTTGATTTCTACCTGAGTGCACTTTGATGTGGAGGTGAGACGGGTTTCTGGGGATTTAACCCTGGGGTGCTCTACTACTGATCCACATCCCCAGTTCTTTTTCTTTATTTTTCATTTTGTGGAAGGGTAGCCTTGAATTTGTGATCCTCCTGCTTCAGCCTCCTGGGTCACTGGGATGACAGTCCTGTATCACCACACTTGGCAAGGGCACTTTGGTTTACTCAGTAATGAACTGATATGATCTTAGTGATGAAATGTAGATATTTCATCCTATGGTCTGCTTCTCATCCTTCCAGACTTCTGAGACAAAAACTTGGTATTCCCATCCAGTATTGACTTTGTTATGCTATTCTGCAGAGGTTCCATGTCCCTAAATAGCTTTTCAATTTCATATTTTATTTGGTAGAGCACAAATCTAATCTCCCACCCTCAGTTCACATCCATAATCCTCATGGTTCAGTCCTGATTTTAAATATCTTGTAAACACTCAATTGAAGTATGTGATAGAAAAATGCCTCCTAGCATATGCTTAAATTCCCAGAATAATTAAAATGTTCCCTTTTATTAGGATTTAGTTTCATATTATTTACTGAGCTGAAATAGTGTGCTCTACAATATGCAGGTAGTTCAACATTTCTAGGTTAAAGACAAACATATCAGGGAGGTGAACAGAATTATGGCTTAACATTGCCTCTGGAATAAGACAAATGGTAGTTAGAATCTCAGCTGTGTCACTTTTTGCTAGAGAGCTTCGGTGTTTGTTCCATTCTCCAGCCTCAGTTTCCTCTTCTGCACAGTGTGACAACTGGCACTTCACTGATAAATAACAAACAGTGAAAAATAATAATAACTGATATGCACTGGGTATCATCACCTTCACTTACTGCAGAAACATCCAAGGTGAAGCAAGTGAGCAGATCAGGGACACAGCAAGCTCAGGACAGACAGGGAAGCAGCACCTGAAAATCTCAGGTCAGCAGCATTCCCGCTCTCCAAAATCATTTAGGACCCCTAAGAGCTTTTGTAAATGCTGGTCAACATATTCACAATGAAAACTGAAAAACCTCTTAAGAGTGCATTAATTCATCTCAGCACAATACACACTAACATAAATGCTATATTTTTATGAAGAATAACTATATTTTCCAGAATTTAAAAAGAAATGTGGTGCTGTTTTACATCTCTGCACATCTCTTCATCTAACATCTGCCTTAACAGAAAAGAGTTAGGCTCTACAATGCATTTTTCCCATTGTCTGTTGCAATATGTCACTTTGATTAAAGTCTGTGCCCAAAGCCCAGTCTCTCATGGGCATGGGAATTAGAAAAGGAGTATACTGGAGAAAACTGAAAGGGTCTCAAGGACACCCTCCTCACCAGGATTCTTGAACTACCTCTTGAACTGCTATCGTGAAGATTTTATTCAGGAAATCACAGCTAATCATTGCAACTACTATTATTTTAAAACAGTACATTAACCAAATCCCCTAACATAAGATCAGACCCAGGGCACCCAAAATAGAGGGTGTTTGGTCTGGTCCATGCCCACTTTTGGTACAGTTAAGCAAAGGTACATTGCCAATCTGAGGACATAGCTCTGGATTAATCTGTGAAGCTTGGTGCTTTATTCATGTGATTGGATCAGCAAAAGCTAAGTCTATACTGACTTTGGGTTGAGATCATCTCTGAAGTGCAGCCTTGAAAGCAAGAGTGGGTCCAATCAGATGAGCAACAGGCAGGATAAGCCACAGAACCATGTCCAGCACACCAGAGTCCATACCCCACACAAAGACCCCAGGATCATTGATGGGACAAGCAGAGCTCCTAGGACTCCTGAGCCTCTGCCTGTGGTCAGTAATGTCCCGATGGAGCAAATCAAGTGCCCAGTCTTTCAAAGGAAACCACTATAAGAAGGGTTTCTATGCTGACTTGTCTTGCATAATTTGTTTTTGGTATTGGAAATTACTGAAAAGTGATTTAGGTAAGGGTGGCTACTCACAGCCTTTATTAGGAAGCCGGCCCAGGAGAGTCCTAGCTTCTGTTTTTTCTAGTGCTCAAAAACATTCTGTATGAAAGATTACCTGAGACAAATGCAACAACAGTTGTCTGTTGGTATCTGTAGGAGATTGGTTCTAGGACCATGGAGGATACCAAAATCTGTGGATGCTGAAGTTCCTCATATAAAATGGCACAGTATTTGCATTAACTTAAACACATCCTCCTCTATACTTTAAATCATCTCTAGGTGATTATAATACCTAATATAATGTAAATACTATGCAAATAATTGTTATACCATATTTTTAAGGAATATGACAAGGAAAATAGACTGTACATGTTCAAAGCAGATGTGATATTTTTGTAGAATATTTTCAATCCAAGACTGGTTGGATCCATGGATACAAAACTCACAGTTATAGAGAAATTATTGCATATCCTTTTGTATATACAGCACATCTATAGGAGCCCAGGGACCAAGAATCCCTACAAAGTGGCTGGACCAGGGCAGATCAGGACCATCTATGTGGCCCCAAGACTTTCAGTTTGTAGACCACATTCATGCAGAGGCAGGTGATGATCTCCACTATGCTCTAGAAGAGCCTGGAAGAACCACCAGGAAGAGCTCCTTCCTATCATCTGTGTTTTTGGTAGCAAAGCCTCTGAGAAGGATGGAGGTAGTGATGCAAACTACCCCAGAGCCTCCTCTAGAGAATAGATTCTGGTCCAACGCTGGGCTGCTCACAGGGAGCAAGGCCTTATCTAGGCCAAGTTACTAATTTCCTTACCCCTACAGTAGAAGCAGAAACTAAAACTCACACTCACTTACATCCTATTGTGTACATCAAGTATTTAAAGTAACCAATGACGCTCATGTCAGTTCCTAAGGTCCTTTGGGAAGGCTGATGAATTGGGTTGTGTACTAAAGTGTGCTGAATTGAATTAGGAGCAGAGCCCAGTTCTATGCCTTGGGACTCCTAGAGATAATTAGGGGCCTTCTTTGATCACAGAAATGTGCCAGAAGGAAAGAGTGGTTGCCCTACAAATTAAAATACAGAGATCACCATTGGTGCAGCAATAGGACCTCATGCTTCAGTCACCCTAACAAGAACAAAGATGAGGACAGCCCTGATGAGGGGTGGTTGAGACCATGTAGGACTTTGGCCCTCAGGTTAGGCACCAGGTCTGTAGCTGAGAGGCACGTGAACAGGTCTTTGTGTAATGTTTGTACCACCTCATAGGCAACCCATGCTCAGGAGGGACTTCGCTTGGAGTGTGGAGACATCATCTCTTTTGCAGGTGCCCCAGAAAAATCAGGGGAAATGAGGGCAAAATACATTTTGTTTTTATTACTTTTAAGTTAAATTGTCCATTTATTCAAGTAACACTTTTTTCCTATTTTCACATTAAAATGTATATTATTTGTGAACTGATAATATGGGTCAGTTGTAGGTTACTTTGGCTGACTTTTATTTCATTTCTAAGGTCACTACTTAGCACAATAATAGATTGAAAACCAGGGCAGAACCCAGAATGTCAGGACCTGACATTTCTTCAATTTGTGCATTCTCTTTAAGAAGCTACAGAAACCACAACAAATTATACATCCTAAAGGCCAACATATACTAAAGAGGTCATGAATTTCAGGAAAATACCATGATACTTCTTTTAAGTAAAACTGCTTGACAACCTGTCTAATTACTTTCCTTTGATGCCTGATTGCTGGTTCCCTCTTTCTCCTGACAATGATTTTTTTATCATTTAATTCTCTATAGAGAGAATAGAAAAAGCCTGTTTCCTTGTCATGTTTGATTAAAACTTTCTTGTTAGTTGTCTTTAAACATTTCTTTTAGCTTTGCAACTCATAATTGACAATCTCATGTACATTTTTCATATTGTTTTCAAGGAAAAGGAGATATGTAACAAATTATATATAATCTGTACAATTTGGAGTATTTTCTTTTTTCTTAGTTAAAGTTTAATTTAATGAATGAAAATGTTTGAATCAATGACACTTTTTAACTAATTTGTCATTGGTGACCCAATTGTCTGGATTTTTCTTCCGCTTTGTTGTTATTCTCTCTGAAATCAGAGTTTCTGAGGGTTTAAAGTCCCAGGTGATCTGGGGGTAACTGATGCTCAGGGCTTTGTCTTGAATGTGAAATCTACCTGAATTTTTCTGTGGCATCTCCCTATACATACCAGAATTTGGAACTTTAAATTGTATTTTTCTCTCTTGTAGACTCAGAACAACAGAACATCTTGGGCAAAGGCCATAAGAGGATGTAAAGATCTATCAGAATTGATGTATGTCCTTAATTTCAACAAGATATAAAATGATGACTTCTACCTGAAAGATAAAACTCCAAAGATGCACAATCATCTTGAAAATTAGGACTAAAAAACAAAAACAAAAAAAGGTTTCACACTGATCCCTAGCACTGTGTTGGTGCTATGGGGAATCCCGTTTGCAGTAAATTGCTATAATCACTTTACAAGGGCGCCCTGTAAAAATAGAAAACAAACAAAATATAATAACTTTAACTAAAATAATACTGCATTTGAGTTTTTCACAGATTTTCCCTAATCATTTGACATTTAAAACACAAGTTACTAAAGACCAGTATCTAACAGGTCACAAAAATCCATTAGCATATTCCCAACTTCACTTACCCAAAAGGATCCCCTTCAAAATTTACCATTCTGCCAAGGTGAGAAAGATGATTTTTACATCTTCACAAGACTCATGAGTCTGAATGTGTGTGTGTGTGTGTGTGCGTGTGTGTGTCTGTCAAACATTTAGCTGTGCTCTGATCTAATGGAAATTGTTATCAAACTAGGCCTATTTTGCTCAGCCCACAGTAGGACAATTGCTGAAATAAGTTTTGCAAAAGGCCTCACAAGACGGCTGAATGTGGAGATGGGAGAACATTTTATAAGTTACAGAAACAGGGCAATTCACAGCTTGGGAAGGGGAGTGGAGGTGAGGTAGTCAGTAGTGCAGTCTTTATGCCTTTTCATAGGGTACAGATTCAGAGCATAACAGTGCTAGCATGATCTGAGTGTGGAGTATAGGCCTTCTTACATCAAAAGGTAACCCATTGTGTGCCTGTGCAGGCCCAAGGGAAGAGCCAATGGTTTCAACAAAAGCAATGTGAGTGTCTGAAAAGTAACCTAGGCAATCACTATCATCTTGACCCACATGTCAGAGATGTTACCTGCTGCAAAGTTACTGGGAAGCAAATAAAATATATCTCAGCTGTGTGATCATTAATCTAAACTACAAGCAACTGGATGCTGGAGGGGTTATTCAGATTTTCCCTTGGTTTCAAACTCAGAGGAAACTTGTGCTTCATGCTAGCAGCTGGAAGACCCTGCCAGAAACACCTGCTCTCTACAGACCATGTTTTTGCTAACTGCTCAGGCTGCGACTGGCTATGGCACTGAGCATGGTTAAGACATGTCAGCTGACAGGTCAAAATGTTAGCTAATCTCAAAGTAATACCACTCAGTGAAGCTCAACTCAATTTTGCTTTTAGGACCCAATTTTGTAACCCAGTGCTTTTGGCTGCTCTGTCTAGAATGGAGTCTCTGTCACTCTCCTCAGGAGAGGAGAGCTGGAGGAGAACCCATGTAAACTCAAGTTCTTATCAAGTTTCATACGACTGCCTTGAATGCACATATGTGTTCACTAGATGTACTTGCTATTTCTAGAGACTTGAATCATTGATTGTACATAATTTTACTAGTTATGGTCATTCCATGGGGGAGCCATTCTATAGACCTCTTGCTGCTGCCATTCTAGAAGTGACTGCTCTGCTGGCTCCCCCCCCCCAAAAAAAAAATAATCCCTATGTCCAAGTCTGTATTTGTGACGTACTCTATTACATTTGGCATTGCATAGTTGTGGAGGTTGAGTATTGTCCACATCGGACAATATCAATATCATATTGATATTCCAATGTGTGAATACACCCTTCTGTTCCAGGTCTGTCTCTCCTGGTAGTGGGGGACTTGGCTAGATTCTAGGCTTTTGCCAACAGCTTTGTTGTACATGGGCATCCTTACCTCAGTCCTGATTAACGTTCAAATGTATTATTTTCACATTACAGCATTTATGATGATAACATTCCCTCTCGATTTTTTTACTAATAAAGACTTGTTATCAGGTTAAAATTTTACCTTCTATTCCTACTTTTAAATGAGTTTGTATTGTAAATAGGTATTAAATATTTTCAATTTTTCTTCATTTATTAAAAGGACCATATTTTTCTTATAATTTTAATGTGTTAAATTACTTTTTATGAGTTTTCTAATATTAGATCTTCCTTTCACAACAGAGATAAACTCAATTTAATTTCTTCTTTATAAATTATTGGACCCAATTTGCTAATATTTTGTTTTGGATTTTTTGCCTGTATAGTCATAAGAAGGGTTATAGCTATACCATAAGGACATGAAAGCATTGAAAGAAAAAGTAAAATTTTGCTTAGACAAAGGATAACAGGTCAAGATTGCTGACTCTTGTTCCAGTTTTATATTCTTGTTAACTAGGTTGTCTGCTTGACCTATAATTAAAGAGATTTATTGGAATCTCACAGACTAATGATAAATTAATCTTTGAAGTTTTATCAATTTTCTTTTGTACATCTTGAGACTACTTTATTAGACACATACATAGTACATTTAACAAATTGAATCTTTTGCCACTGTGTCTTGGCCCTTCCTATCCCTATTAATACCTTTGCCTTAATTGCGTTCAGCCTGCTATTGCTGTAGCTGCTCCAGGTCTCTTTTGGTTAGTAATTGCTTTATGTGACTCTTCCCACTATCTTGCTTTCAACTCTTTCATATAATTGCGACCTAGGGGTGCCTCTTGCAAATACCGCAGATCTGAATTTTATTTTATTGTCTAATTTGAAAATCTTTACAATCTCACTTGTGAGTTTGGTCAGATTGTATTTATTGTAATTTTGATTTATTTCTATTTCTCCCTTACTGGAAAGGAAGATTTGACACTTAATGATAAGTGTGAATCATGGGGGAAGAGGCATTCTTATGATGCTTGCTTATCTAGGATCCATGTGAGAGTTATGATTATTTTTATTTTTCTAATTAATAATTTTTAAAAGATTGCAAATTCTTCCAAATATTTATCTCTTTAAATAGTCAGGCTAGAGCTAGATCCAGGTGAAGGGAAGTTATAGGTCAGGGAAATTGTGATTCAACAGTTAAGGGAAGTGAGATGCATTCAGACACTATATGCTTGTTTTCATGCTTTCCTTGTTTTTAAAAACAAGGTGTTTTAAAAAAAAGTGATTTTTAAGTATCTGTAATTATATGTATTCCAAGAAACCTGACTGTCAATCTTGAGGTCTATCTGAGAAGAGCCAGTTCATAATAGGCCTTAACAGTTTTCTTCCTCATTGAATTGAGCTATAAAGAAGAAAATGAGATAAATTCAGTACTTTCCCACCTGTATGAATCAGCTTTCTATTGCTGTGACAAAATACCTAAGAATACCAAATTAAAGGAGAAAAGATTTATTTTGGTTCATGATTTCAGAGGTTTCAATTCATGCTCAGTTGACTTCATTGCTGTGGACCTATAGGAATGCAGGACACCATGGCCATGGGAACATGTGGAAGAAGCAACTTCTCACCTCATCACAACTACAAAGCAGAAAGAGAGAGAAGCTGGAGACAAAATATATTCTTCAAGGACCTTCCTCAAGTGACCTACTTTCTCCAAAAATTCTGCACAAAAAGTTCCTAATAGCACCACAGGCTGGCAACCAAGTCTTTAGCAAATGACCTTTGGGGGGACCTTTCAGACCCAAACCGTGATACCACCTGAGAATTCCAGGTAACATGATACAGAGTCCAGATATCTGTGAGTTTTTTTAAATAGAAATTTCCCTTGACTTACAGGGGGGTTATGTCCCAATAATTATTGTAAGCTGGAAAGATCACAAGTCAGAAATGCATTGAATATCCTTGATCCACAGAATACCCCAACTTTACAGCACAGCACACTAAGGAGTCTTGGTGGTTTTCCTACCTAATCACTTGGCTGATGGGGGACTGTGGCTCCTGCCTCTGCCCAGCATGATGGCAATTTGCAAGACGGGGAAAAGAGCAAAATTCAACATTACAAGCAAGGTTTCCACTGAATGCATACCACTTTTACACTCTCATAATGTCAAAGATATCATCCCAGGTTGAGTCATCACAGGTCAGGGACTCCTCTATAAATTATGCATTAACTACCAAATGCTGTATAGACTAAGCAAGTTGCCTGGTTCTCTTGCTTTTATGCTAGAATTACATCAATGCAGACTTGTAGTAATGCTTACATCATTCTGATAACAAACTGGAAATACAGATGCCATGACTTTTTAAGACAATTTATAAAACCAATTTGAATATAAATGGACAAAAATATGATGTGAAGCAGGATATTTACATATTTTCAAGATATCATCCCATAAGACATTTTGTAATTACAAAGGGTAAAATGATATCTTTTCAGAGGGAAAATCTAAAAGACACATCCTAACCAAATTATCAGGTTAACATGACATATTAATTCAGGTTGATATATCCATATCTATCCAGATATGAACTAGGAACATTACAATATTTTTGTAGTATTCCTAACAAAAAATACAAAACCTAATTAGTTTATTTGTATCAAAATAAATTAATCTATTCTGTTTTAAAGTAAGTTTTATATCAAAATGTATGTTAGCTTTCCATTACTATAACAATTACCTGAGATAATCAACTTATGAAAAGAAAAGGTTTATTTTGGCTTACAGTCTTGGAGGTTCCAGTCCATGGTCAGCTGGCCCTATTGCTTTTGCACCTGTGTTGGGGCTGCACATCATGACAGAAGCACATGGCAGAGTTGGGGCTGCACATCATGCCAGAAGCACATGGCAGAGCAAAACTTCTCACCTAATGGCCCAGAGGCCAGAAGAGCAGAAGAGGTTGGAATCCCACCATCCCCCTCAAGGGCACTCTGTCAATGTCCTATCCCAATAGAGCTATGTGGGGAAGTGAGCCTTTCCTGCCCAGACCTTTGCGGACACTTAAAATCCAAACTACAGCAAAGTGTAGCACAAAGGGAGGAAGGTGCGTGCACATAGTTGGATGAATTTCCTTATGGCAAAATTTATCCAGAGTTTGATAAGGAACAATCCCAGCAGCCCAAAAACCTTCCCTAAGACCCTCCTCCCAATGAACCTTCCCCTCCAATGATAACACTTGCCTGGGCTCCACTATCGGACATTTATTTTGTATCTCCTTGACTTATACCAATGGCATCATACATCATATACTTTGCACTAATATTTTATCTGTGAGATTCATTCAAAATGTGGCATTTGACAATAAGGTATTTTTTTGTTTTATAGTATTGTACTACAAAAATATGCCAAACTACATCTATCCATTCTATTATTGATGGGTTTTTCATTGTTTCCAATTTCTTGTTATTACAAAAATGCCACTATAAATATACTTACATTTGTCTTTGGTGCAAATATGTACATATTGTTGGAATGAAATTGCTGTGTCATAGATTATTTGTATGTTCTGATTTGGTAGACATTTTTGAGCATTTTTCCAAGTAGTTTTCACAGGTTTAAATTCATATTGGGAGTGTATCAGAAGTTGGTTCACATCATTTTCAACAATTGGTTAACATGTCACCTCCTTGTTCATGAAACAAATGCGATATATATACAAATATATTTGTGTTTCATATATATGCATATTTATTTGCATAATCCTTGTGGACCAGTGCAACAATACACCTTTGCTTTTTATTTATTTACTTTTTTATTGTTTGTTCTAATTAGTTACATATGACAGCAGAATGCATTTTGACTCATTGTACACAAATGGAGCACAGCTTTTCATTTCTCTGCTTGTACATGATGCAATCACACCATCCATGCAATCATACCATCTATATAGGGTAATAATACCTGTCTCATTGCACCATCTTTCCCAACCCCAAACCCCTCCTCTCACTCTCTTCTGCCCAACGTAAATTTCCTCCATTCTTACCTTATCCCCACCAGTATGGATCAGCATCCACATATCAGAGAAAACATTTTTTGGGGATTTACTTAATTTGCTTAGTCTGACATAGGATCACAGTTCAAAGCTAGCCTCAACAACCTAGAGAGACCCTGTTTCAAGGTTAAAAAATAAAAAGGGCTGGAGATGTAACTAAGTGGTTAAGTGCCCCTGGGTTCAATCCTGGGTACCAATATAAACAAACAAACAAACATGGAGAACTGAATGATAGTGTGATAGCACCTTCCTTTTTATATGCTTATTGGCCTCTCCAGTGTTCTTCAAGAAATTACTTCTCCAAGACTTCTGCCCATTTTTGTACTCAGTTCAATGTTTTTGTCCATAATTTGTGTGTATAATTTTGTGTATGTTAATGTTTTTGTCCATAATTTGTGTGTATAATTTTGTGTATGTGCGTATGTATTTATTTGCATATATACATATATATTTGTGTATGCATATATACATTTGTACATTCATATGTGTGTATGTATGTGTGTGTGCATGCACATGTACACATGCATTTGAGTTGGCAACTACCCGGTCCAGCAGCAAGGGTATTTGTGTTTCTGGGAATGCAGAGACCTGCCCTCAGACATATTCAATCCTGTGTTTATGAGTTTCCCCCTTTGGTTGTCCTGAGCTCAGAGCCTTATGTGCTGCCAGCTGCCTTGCAGGCAGACAGCTAAATAGATGAGACTGGAGTCACATCCCAACTGTGGCGCCATCTGATCCCACATTATTATTCTAATTCTGGGTCAATTTTAGTGCATGACTTTTAAAAATTATTGTTATTGTCCTAATTATGTCCTACAGAATCCAAGTCTTTGCTGCTGAATTCTCTAAAGAAATTATATTCATCCCCAATTGCAACATTTGTAAATGAATGAATGTTAACTTAATATATGAGTTACCGTTGGATACATTGTCCCAAGGAACCTATGCTAAATTCTGTTTTATAGAAACATTGTATCATGAACATCTCTCTAATTTTTCTCTCTCTTAACCTTTTCCTAACTTCCATTTTCTAACTTTTCCCATAATTTTCCTCTCCCTTTTTTTCCCCAATACTGGAGAGTGAACCCAGGGGTGTGTTTCTACTGAGCTGTATCCCTAGCCCTTTTCATTTTATTCTTCACCCTAGCCCTTTTCTTTTTAATCTTTATTTTAAGACTGGGTCTTGCTAAGTTTCTGAGGCTGGGCTTGGACTTACCATCCCCCATGCCTCAGCCTCCTGAGTCGCTGGAATCACAGGTGTGCACCACCACACCCTCTCTTTCTTTTCCTTTGTACCTTGTACTCTAACTTTCAGTTTTGTAGCTTTTCTGAGTTTTCCCTCTTTTGCTCCTGCTCTGTATCTCTCCTAGACTCATTGTGTCCCTTCTCTCCTCTCTCTGTTCTCTTCTATCTTTCAACAACTTAGTCTATTTTCTGCCTCTAAAACACAATCACAATTCTCTCCCATTCCTTCTTATCACCTTGACCTGAATTTAACTTCACATTTTCCTAGCATTGTAACCTTGAGGAAAACACTTTCATTTACCCTCAACTCTCAGTTTTCTTGTGCGTGAAATGGGGAGAAAGCATTGATCTTGCATTTTTGTTGTGTTGATTCCAAACAATTCATATGAATAACAATGGCTTACTGACATCTGAGCGGCCATGATATTTAGCACTGCAAGAGCACTTAGGATTTATTCAATCATCACAATGTGCCTATGAAGTCAGTACTACTATTATCTACATTTTACAGGTAGGGAAACTGAGGCACAGAGCTGTTGAGACACTTATAAACAGTGGAGCCAGCACTAGCCCATGCCTGAGTCATTCTGGGTACAGTAAAGCAACCTGCTCCCACTCACAGGGTCTGGTAAACAAACCCAGTGCCAAATTCCTTAACTGTTAAACAGTTATGGTCATTTAAGCAACCACCTGAAGAATGTAGGGTCACTATTCCCAGCTTACAGATGATGAAGTCATCTTAGAGAAATTGGATAACTTGCCCCAGGTTTCCAAGATAAGTGAAGGAGCCAGAACTTGACTTCAGATCTGTCTAGTCTTAAACTCCCTTGCCCTCAAGGGTACCCACCCAGTCCATCCCCTCTGAGAACCTGTATGGCAATTCATTGCTTTTTGTCTGTTTGTTTTTTGTTTTGGTACTGGGGATTGAATTCAGGGGCACTCAGCCACTGAGCCACATCCCCAGCCCTATTTTGTATTTTATTTAGAGACAGGGTCTCACTGAGTTGCTTAGGGCCTCGCTAAGTTGCTGAGGCTGGCTTTGAACTCTCAATCCTCCTGCCTCAGCCCCCCAAGTGCTGGGTTTACAGGCATGCACCACCCCGCCCGGCGGCAATTCATTGTTGAGAGATGAAATCCCCTTCCATTCCCACAGATCTGGGCTGACATGGCAGTTTGCTTGATCAATAGAATGGAGTAGACATGAGGTTCTAGGATTTCTGGGGCTAGATAATGAGAAACTGCAGATTTTACCAGAGCCCCTTAGAGCAGTCCATTTTGGAACATGAAGGTCAGTCAACCTGAGAGGCCTCACTTTCATGGTTCCCACCAAAGCACAAGCAGGTGAATGGAGCCACCAGCTGAATACAACCAGGTGAACCCAGGTGGTACCACATGGAACAGAAGAGTCACCTGGCCCAGGCCTGCCTGCACTCCTCACCCACAGCATCATGAGATACAACATAATGGTTCATGTTTTAAGCCACAAATTTGAGAATTTTGTCACACTGCTGCAAGTAACCAGGACATACATTATTCTGACAGTGGATCTGAAGTCCTGATTTCCCACGAATGGTGACCTCCCTGCTATGAAGTCCTCACAAGGGAAATAGGTGGAAGGGAACTTGTGTGAATGGGTGACACATTTCTTAAAGTTCACAGGGGAGACATAGACCAAGTGGAGTGACCACACGGTCTGTGCGGCCATCATTCCTGGGGAGTGTCCCCACTTCCTCTTCTTCTGCCCACTTGGCATACACTGAAGCTGCTCCAGACTACCAACAAAGTGAGGACCCTACTCTTCTTTCCTAAAGATGTCTCCACACCTAGAGTTCCTCACTTCTCTGTGACTTAGTGTTATGGTTTGGATCTAGAAGTGTCCCCTCAAAGATTCATGTGTTGAAAGCATGATCCCAAATGCAGGAATGTTCAGAGGTCAAATGAGCTGCAAACTCATCAGTGGATTAATCCACTTCATGGAGTAGTAATTTGAATGGATCTGGATGCAGTTGTGCACACCTGTAGTCCCAGCAATTTGGGAGGCTGAGACAGGAGGATCACAGCTTTAGCAACTTAGTGAGAACCTAAGCAACTTAGTGAGATCTTGTCTCAAAACAGGAGGGGCTGTAATGTATCTCAGTGGTAAAGTTCCCCTGAGTTGTTAAATGTATCAAAAAATAATAATTTGAATGGACTACTGGGTGGTAACTGTAGGCATGTTGGGCATGGCTGCAGGAAGTTAGGACACTGGGGGCATGCCCTTGGGGAATTATGTCTCATCCCTGGATATTCTCTCTATCTACCTCTATCTCTGTCTCTGTCTGTATCTCTCTCCTCACCCCCATCTCTCTCCTTTTCCTTATCCCTTTCTCTCCATTGCAACCACCATGAACTAAGAAAGCAGCTTTCCTCCACCACCACACACTTCTGCCATGATGTTCTGCCTCACTTCAGGCCTAGAGCAACTGGACAACCATAGACTAGACCTCTGAAATTGGGAGCCCAAAATAAACTTTTCCTCCTTTAAGTTGTCCTTTTAAGATATTTTGGTCATAGCATCAACAATCTGACTGACACATTTGGGCTGTACCACAGGAGAATATAGAATCTCACACTCAAATCCATCTTTGCTCCTTGGTGGCTTGCGTTATTTTATGTTCACAAATTAACCAAATTCCCCTTTAGTTCTCCTTAAAAATTGGTCCAGGGTTGGGATAGTGTCAAAATAAGACTGAGAATTGAGGGACAATGTTGGGCCCTGGGCCTCTCCCAAGACACCTGGACGGAGGTTGCTTTCACTGGCATTGTCTGATCTACTCCTAGGACACCAGGTCACATTGTCTCCTCACAATGTGTGTGTGTGTGTGTGTGTGTGTGTGTGTGTTTGCAAAGGTCACCAGTCAGTTCCCAGGACCTTCCTAGAGCTATTGACCTGGGGGCAACAGTACTATCACTCTTCTGGAGACCCTAAATCCAACTATCCTGTGTTTTCTTGTTTGTACCTGATGTGAATCCATAGGGAATGTTCACATGATACAAAGTGCTGCAAAGACAGGACATGGGGCCCTGGCCTCTGCCGTATGTCCTGAAGCCAGAACTGTATCCAGTATGACTCAGGCACTCAGAATTTGTCCGTTGGTCCCTTCTATTGCTGTAATATATTGTCATTCTCATTTTTCAAATACAGATGCAAATCTTTAAGTTTCAGAGAGGCTGTGACAAGACCTGGGTCATAAGTGATAAAGTCAGGAATCAAGAAGAGGCACCCTTATGTTCAATCCTGCACCCACCCGAGTGTCTTCCTGCCCACTCCTGGCCTATCTGCATGCATCTTTGGATTCATTCTGTGTTTATGCAAAAGGCACAAGGGCATGCTGCCCAGCAGGTACAGGCTTGGACAGGATGGATCCAGTTCTCTCTGTCCTGCTCTGTGTCAATATGGGTCAGGCTTGGGTTGGAGTTTTCTCTTCTACAGCAAGAAATGAGAGGCTGGGTGAACAGGCTGATGGCAGATGAAGCAGAACTTGACACTGAGCACATTTGAGGGGGAAAGTTCAGAGAGGGGGAGAGAGAGAGAGAGAGAGAGAGAGAGAGAGAGAGAGAGAGAGACTGACTCACCACCTTCCCACAGTCCTGCATGTGATGGCAAGCAGACCCCTCCATCATATTTTGAGGGAGAGGAAGAAAAACGTGCTCACACACTGTTGAAATCTTCCTCCTGCAGATTTCAGGCTCACTGCCCACAAGTTCCTGGCATGCGACTAGGAACTCTTATCTCTAACCCACACAGCTTTTCTGCTTGTTGCTTTCAAATTTGAACTCTTCATTAAAGAAATACACATTCACACACCTTCCTATTTTCAGTTCCAGTCCCAGGCATTCTTCTTAGGCTAGTACTCTGGGTTTTCTCCCAGGAAGGTCAGGTGCTTCCTGGGAAAAGCCACTCTGTACTCAACCAAAATGGAATAGACCCATCTTTAAGGGTCCTGCCCCTACCTATGGTCCTGGCCATTTGCCTAGAGGGTGGATGAACTTGAAGGTCAGTGATGAGGTGTGGGAGAATCTGCTTTGAAAAGTTTAGAGCCTAATTACACATTGATTCTTCTTTCCAACATTGTTTCCATGTCCTTATCAAACTTGTTCATCTCTTTCAAACCCACACCTAATATCAAAAGACTTTTTTAATCACCCTTAAACACTCACATATGCCCATAAGTGAGTTCAGAGACTTTGGGGCAGAGAATTCCTGTCCCAGGTCCTGAAATGTACTTTGTGGTAGGAGAGAGACACAAGGTCAGAAGTCTTTGAACACCCCAGCTCCTGGCCATGTTGTTGCAGTCTGGAGAAGAGATCCCAGGCCTGTGCTTTGGAATTGTCTCCCTCTCATCCTTATCCTTTCTTAATATTTATCCTACCATTTCCACTTACCAGAAGAGAAAGCCAAGCTGTGGGGTACCAGAGACAAACCACAGTTCAGCAGAGGACAAAGGTGAGGGCTGCAGGATTTTGGACATGTCATCTGTGTTAGTCAGCTTTCCATTCCTGTAACAAACATCTGCAATAAATCAACATATTTAAATAAAAATTGTTAGTTTTGTCTCCATTTTGGAGGTTTCAGTCCATGGATGATTGGCCCCATTGCTTTGGGCCTATAGCAGCACATCATGGGGAAGCTTGTGGCAAAACCACCCATTCACCTCATGCTAGGAAGCACAAGAGAAAGAGAAGGGGCTCTCATTATTCCCTTCATGGGCATGCCCCTGTGTTATGGAGACTGTCTGGTAGACCCCACCTCTTGAAGCTTCTACCAGTTCCCAACAGCACCAAGCTGGGGACTGAACCTTTAACATGGGCCTTTATAGAACATTCCAGATACAAACTATAGTATCTGAAAGTGACTTTTAAACAGACTGAGATGCTACTATCATGAATTCAACACATAAGAAAAACTAAATGACTTCGTTATGATAAAATTTACATCTGAGAAAAAATATCTTGGGTAGTAGTCTAAAAAGGAGGTGAAAGAAAAGAACAACAACAGAGAGACTAGTTAAGAGGTTACTGGAGTACATTGCTCACAATAAGTCACTAAGACTAAACTAGGATAAAGGTGGACAGTCATGTAGTTAATGCAACAAACAGCAACACACAAAATTGTCACCTGTGTAGCTGTCTCTGACTTTGTATCAATACAATATATATTTGGGGGTAATATCAATACAATATATATTTGGGGGTAATTTCACAAAATTATTTATTCAGAAAATATTGAGTATTTACTGTGGATGTAGAACTCGATTAAGAGAAAATTAAGTCATGGTCAAGGGCCTTTCTAAGGCCACAGGACTTCTAGATAGTGATCTGGCACCAGAGTCAGGTCTGTCTTACGGGCGTTTCTGAAGAGTCAAAGAGAAGAGCCTGGCAAAGTAACTTGGCACTATCTTAATAACTTTAAACCAGTGATCTACACATTGCCTGGAAGCAGTTGTTAATAAGAAGAGTGCTTATTTTGTTTGTTTTGCTTTGTTTTCTGAGAAAACACCTGAACCCTGATCAATCCTAAGAGGTTCTCACTGGAGACTATGGTTACAGTCTTCGAACTTTTTTGTTCTACAATCCTAACAGTAAATAAGTCAACAAATAAACAAGGAACATATCTCCAAAATGTGCACAGTTAATTGTTTATCCCTACAGAACAAAAATTTATTACATTTCTTATGCTATAAACATCCAACAATAAATCTCAGAAGATGTTGTGGTCAAGATGAAAAAAAAGAAAAAAAGAAAAACTAAATGATTCCAGTTTCCCTGAAAATGCACTGACTCTCTATAATGATCTCACAAATTCAAGCTAGGATTCCAGCTTTTGTACCCGTCCTGAAATTGTTCCAGATGCCCCTTCTAATCCATCTTCTTCCCACTCTGTGGAGCACCATTTTGGTTCCATGGTATGGGACCAAGACTTCTTCAACTGTTCATCGACACCAAGGACATTGATTGGACAATGCGTCTGACTTAGACCTTAGCATCTAGCTTCTTCAGACTTTGTTTCCTACACAAGATTCATTCCCAGGCTTCTCTGCTGGGCTGTGTTCAGGAGCCTAATCCCTGCAGACCAGAAGGCTGACACCAAACTTATAGGCTTCTGATTGAGTCTGACCAATAGCTAGTATCAGAAGGAGTGTAGAATGCAAGAATATAGAGAATTGGGGTATTTCTTCCCAATATCTCCCTATCTAGCACCTTGTCCTGATGGTGACTATGTCATCTGCAACTCCAACTCCCATCAGCTGACCTTTCTCCATCAGTCATACCTTATCAGGTTGCAGTAATCCTACTTCTCTCTCCCACTCACGTGGTCTTAATGATAATAGTACAACTTGCTGTCATTTCTGACTTTAGGCAACTTAATCACATCTAGTTTGCTCCCAAATCCCTGATCCCCACCTCTAAATGGTCCCTTAATTAAAGTCTTTTTCTTTCAACTCTGATATAGTTCTGTTCCCTATGTCATTACAGTTGCCTGGCTACCTACCCCATACATTTCTTTAAAAGGAATCCCACCCAAGCTCCTGGCTATAACCCCTGGGATCCACTTAAGCTAGGCCTCCTATATATTAATCCTTACCCATATCTTAGAGAAACAAACTAGGAAGTAGTACTTTTTCTTGACATAAGAAACACAACCTCCTAATTTTTGATAAGGGGAACTCTTGATTTACAACCTCCAACTTAATTTGAACTTTGGAATTTAACCTCCTGGCTTGGCTATAAATGTATCTCATTTAAACTCAGAGTTCCACCAACAAGAATATGCACTTTATAAAGTCTTGTGCCATAACATAGCTAAAAGGAGTGCATGGGGTGAGGCAGAGGTGGTTCTTGGACATTGTTACCCACATGCTCAGATTTTCACTGAAGCCCCCTGCTCCTGGTCTTTGTGATACATTCATATGCATTGCCTCAGCAGGGAGAGCAATCTGTGAGGAACCACAAGACCTCCTAGATGCACCTTCCTGGGGTCAAGCTGCCTTCAAGCATGTTACAAAGAACCTGATATGATTTTCCACTGCCCTGAGTGGAAGGGACCTCCATTCCTCCATTTCCCCCTGGATGGCTGTCCCTTCCCTCCCAGACCAGAAAAACCTACCTACCTTTCTCTCTCCTCCCTCTTCCTCCTCCTTTTTTCCTCCTCCTTTTTTCCTCCTCCTCCTCCTCTTCCTCCTCCTCCTCCTCCTCCTCCTCCTCCTCCTCCTCCTCCTCCTCCTTCTTCTTCTCTTTCTCTCTCTCTCTCTCTTTCTCTCTCCACATGCCCCCTCCAGCTCTATCTTATTTCTTCTTAGGCACTTGCCTTTCACCACACAAAATTCTTCCCCTCCTACCTCCTTCACCAGTCTCATGAAATCTAGGCACACATGGACTCAGGGTTGTGAACATATGAACCAGGAAATCTCTTGGGCTTAGCTCTGTCTGCCTTGTCACCTCCCTCCCTCATTGCACAGATTCACACCCTGCTGATACTTGAAGGGTGGAAGGAGAAGGATGCCCTCAGGAGGAGAAAAATCTACCCCAAAAGATTACCAAACCCCACAAGAGAAACCACAATAGAAGTAGTTACAAGGTCTTGGGAAAAACAGACACAGGGTTTGTGGTTCTTGCTTTAGCTACTCCCTGCTTCAGATATTCGCTGGGGCTTGTTGTCTGCTTCCCCTAAACTGTTTAAAATGTCTGTTGATGACCTGGATTTTCTGAGCGTATGTCTTGCCAAGACAAGCATGAAGAGTCACATGGTAAGTACTTCATGAGTACTTTCTTTTTTAAATGCATTTTCATTTTTAGTTGGCAATAATTAGGGTATAGTATGACATTTAAATATATGAATACAATATGTAATGATCAAATCAGGTCAGATAAGGTAAATAGTGTACGCTTCACCTCAGGCATTTACCATTTCTTTGTGCTGGGAATACTTAAAATCCTCTACCAGCTATTGTGAAATAGTCGATTGATTGTTGTCAACTCCAGTTATCCTAGTGGGGTAAACATTTTAAGTCATCTACTAAAAGCACTTTCTTAAAAGATAATTGGGCCCATCTTTGTTGTTGATCTCCTCCTCTTCACACTGGCTACTTACTCTGTCATCATCATAGATAAAGCAAACAGATCCCCTCCTGATGAGCAAGCCGTGCCCTGGCTCTGAGTTCCTGCAACTTTGGTTGGCAATGTTGCTAAGTGGCCACAGTGGTGGCCTGAGAGTTGGCATGAGCTCCCAAATGACGTCATGGCTATGTGATACTGAAATAAATTTGTATCTGACAGCATAGAATACTTTCAGGCCATAATAGATAAAGGACACCTCCATGAGAATAATTTATACTTTCAGTTGGGGTTTGAGTATGCTCTGTCCTGCCAGGTTTCCATGTGATTTATAGATCAAGAACTTTTTATTTATTTTTCTTAAACAAGATTATGTTGTGGTTTGCTCAGAGATGATGTGGCACTGGGGTGAGGCTGGGACAAGACAGGCTGGTTTTGATTGTCTAGTTATTATAGAGGAATGATGAATCTATACCCTGTAGGACAAAGTAAAGGGAGAATCATTTATTGTGGATTTTAGATGATGCTTTAAAAGCATGATTTTGAGTCTCTATGAAGATCCTCTGTCTCAACCTGTAATTGGAATGGAAGTGGGGCGAACCCATTTTCTCCAGCTGGCAGTCTGCCAAAAAGTCTGTCAAATGACATTTCACTGTGCCTGTGTTCGGCAGCTTTGTAGGCTCGGAAATATGATCTCATCAGTTCTTAGAGTGTAAACCTGTCCATCCACACTTGCTAAGCTCACATGTTCTAGATGTATAAACAAGTAAATGAAGATGCAATTGAGAGGAAATATATATATTCATTCATAGGGTTGACCTTGGCCTCCCTAGCAAATTTTATTTCCACAGACTAAAGCAAATAAAAACAATAAAAACACCATGTGAAGCCTACTCAGGAGGGCATGAAATTGAAATCATAAAAAAGGGTTGGATCATTCAAGAAGAATCAATGGCCAGAGTCCTCAGATAGTTCGTAGGTAGATTCTTTCAACATTTGTTTCTATAACTCTTGATCCAATGTTAATGTTTTTCTGCTCACCAATCTTTCCCAATGTACAGATCTACACATTTTATTTAAGTCCATAAAAACATCTTATGTAAAATTCTTTACTAATGTGGGGCCAGTAACCTTGCCTTCCCATTGAATGAGCTCCCTTTGAACAAATGTCATTGGTTTTTGTACTGATTTGATTCATGGACTCTCACAATAGTCACAAATTCTTATCTACAATAAGTAGGAAGTTGCATCAATGTTCCCCTCAAGAGACATTCACATATCTGGAGGTATCTGAGGTTGGTGTTGCATTACCTCTACCCCAACAATTGCTCATGCTTCCATTTCTCCAGGTGCATCCACCAGGAGAGCTGTCTCCAGCCCATCATACCCACATCTGGGGACAGCACTCCTTTCCTCACCTCTGTCAAGAATCATTGACCAGGGAGAGTCATACAGGGGCCTGATGCCACAAGACTCCATTGTATCTAGAAAAACTGAGCATGGCACTTGTGAATCCACAGGTTACATACTTAACTACCCATAAGACTTAACTATTATTAAATAGTTACATCATTCCAAGTATTGTTAAGTATTATGATTATACATGCATTTATTTAATGTAACCCTTAGAACTCTCCCATGAAAGAAAAAAGCCCCAGCCTCACTTGCCCAAATTCAGACAGTACATAACATAACAAACTCCTGACCTGGATCTGATGGGTTGTAGGGTCAGAATTATTTGCCTCATAGCAGCCACATCTTTGCACAGGATATTTCTGCTATCTTCAGAGTCTTGATCTTTATCTTAAATTGGTTTACAGCTAGTTTGCTTTTCCCTCATCACTCACAGGCAGAGCCAGTTCTGTGGACATAAAAATGTAGATCTCCAAAGCCCAAAGCAACCATATGAGTAATTCATGGTGAATATTAAAGAGTGTGAAGCTCACGGGGTAGATTGGATATGGGATCTCCCTCAGGTGACTTATACTATGCTGGTGTTGGGGAGGGGATGGAGGTGGGAAACAAGTTACTGATTCTGATGCTTATAGAAAAGCATGCCTGTGAGTTGGTCTTGAACCAGAGCTCTACTGTCAGTCACATCACCATGGAAACAAGGAAGAAATGCTGATTGATTTTTTAAATGTCAAGGGACTAGCTGATGTCTCTCCTCACCTCATTTTGGAACTTCAAAGGCCTGAGACAAATGGTGTATGGACAGAGGATATGTAACTGATGAAGATGCAGTGTCTACCAACATCATGATATACAAATTCACTTCTAAAGAACCTACACCCAGTTGTATATAATTTAGAGTTGGTCTTTCCAGGCCTCTTGTCTTACTCCAACAAATATCAGAATTGGAAGGAAACTTGCAGAGCAGACAACCCACATACGCATTTTGCTGCTGAGATAACTGAGACTATTCAGGCTGGGTGATGGCAAAGTATTATATTGTAGAACAGAATTCTTTCTGCAGAACTATACATCAATTATTCCTTCATCTAACACGGGTGTGGAAACTCTGGTAACTAGGTGTTGGGGATGCAGTGGTGGAAAAGTATACTTGCAACTTGGCCTCATGGTATGCATGTGAGAGATGTCAAAGACCAATAAACACACAAATTAAATCACACATAAACCAATTACATATTAAGACAAGAATGGTGAAGTAAATCCACATGTAAAGTAAATCCTTTTTATGGCAACAATAGCCACAGAGGAGCCTGCTTAAATGGAGCATTCATCTATACTTCTCGAAGGAAGTGACATTTGAGATGACACCTTGAGATTGAAAAGGAGCAGAATATTTTAAGACTGGGGAAACTGGCATTCAAAGTGCAGAAGTCCTACATCAGGCAAGAGTTGGTTGGGCCATGAGACAATACAAGAAGTAATAGACTGAAGATCAAGGAGCAAGAAGAACCATGGGGGAAGGTGAGAGGCAGAGGTCGGCAGAAGCCAGACCACACAGTTTTGAGGACCTGGTGAATTTGGAAGGACCAAGGCTGATGCAGAACTGGTTGTGGTTATTTAAAATCACTCAGTTTAGACTCAAATTGTTATCCTAGCACTGTTTGGAAAATGGATCAGAAGGGCAATCCATTTCCTTTAGAAGACAAAAAAAAAATTAAAACTGTGACAGAGTGAATTCAGAAATCAAGGCAAGTGATGATGGTGGTTTGAATCATCCTGGAAACAGTAGATACAGAGAAGCATCTGAAAGATGCAAGCAAGAAGACTCAGAAATGGCTAAATGAAGGGGACTGCAAGAAGGAAATGGGTGGGGGTAATGTTAACTCCTAGACTTTGGATACAGCTTGGATGACTGTGCTCTTTGCTGACTTGGGGAAGACTACAAGAAGGCAACACACAGTAACAGATGAAACGAGCAGTTCTACTTGAGATCCAGGGAACAGGCAAGGGTAGGTATCATCTAAGCAATCCCAGCTGAAGGCATGATGGAGATTGGGATGAATGCCACAGGCATGGGCGTCATCTCCCAGCATGCAGCTGGAGAGAAAACTGAATTTTGATGAAGCTACGGAAAGGAGGCTCCAACAGAACCCTGAGAAGAAACACTAGCAAAAGTGAATGACTCAGGGGTGTCCCAATGTTATGGAAATCATGCTTAGCAAGATACCAACCAATACTGGATGGTTGGAAAACAGGTTTACTTACGCTGACCCAGATGAGCTAGTGCTCTGAAGTTCTAGGCCCCATGCTGAGGTCACATGGGACTTTTATGGAAAAAATGACATCACTTCTTAACCATTGCAACATTGGTGGGTTTGAATTCTTGGGCTACTTGACCAAAGAGCATGCACAAGGAATGTACGGTAAGTAGTTCACATGTGTAGAACAAAGACAGTAAAACACTTGCAAGTGTTATTGTGAATTGGCCTTCACCATAGGCAGGCAGAGTAACTCAAGATAACTTGAGTTTACTTCCCAAGAGCTATATTTCTAAGAACTGAACCTACAAGGTTATAGTTCGACAGCAGTTAATTGGCCTGCTACATTAAGTGATATAGCTACATGTCTACAGAGTTCAGAAATTACAAAGTATGCGAAGAAACAACTCTTTTATAGTCATCTGTAGAATCTCTGGCCTTGGAAGTCTGTCACAGAGATGTTTACATTTCAAGAGGGAGTGGTCAGAATCCTTGAGAAAGGAGTCTATCTATAATACTTTAACAGTCCAAAAGATAGGGACCCATGGTTAATTAGGTTTCCTCAAGAGAGGCTGATGGGGAGGAGGGGGGAATTAACCCTTTCCTCAGGCATTAGTTCTTCATCATAATATTCTTATAATTTCATTTTATAATTAGGTATGATATCTCTGCCATGCCCATGGAATCTGAGCGGCAGAAGGTGATAAGAAGCTAAATAAGGGGCTATGCGAAGACTGGAATAATGTCTAAGAGATTCAGTAATGTTGATATCTCCAATGAACTTAAAGTTTGAATGGTTTTAATGAAGAAGGGGAAGGAGGTGCTTGCAGTGAGTAACCATAGAACTTGTTTGTATGATGATATGAGGGATGCATTGGAAGTGTTGCATGCAGCACATGTAATTTACTCCAATGTCCACCAGCACAGAGTCTGTGTGTGTGTGTGTGTGTGTGTGTGTGTGCATCTGTTTTAATCTACATACTATTGGTTCCTGACTTACATATCCAGTCCTTAATCAATTGCACTCTCACTGTGTGACCAGTTTGCATCTAAAAGACCCAAAGATGAAGAAGCCTGATTTTGGGGGCTTCCCATCCCTGTCTATGTGCACAGGAAGGTTTACTAATAAACTTAAGGAGAGAAATCATATTATGAAGGTGAGTGGTGTTCAAAGACAAGAGATTGAAATATTGCACAGAGATTTTACCTGTCATGAATGAAATTTAAGAACGAGGATCTGCCACCTGGATCCATAAGAACATGAGCTGAGCTTGCCCTCATCAGACAGTGCCACCACCTTTACCTTGGAGGGGGTTGTTCATGCAAGACAGAGTGCATTTGCCTTGCCATTTCCTGTCCAATTGCTCTATGTGTTCCCTCTTATGGAGAATTGATCTGCAGCTTGATTTAATTATAAGAGGTTGTGGTGGAGGAGGCTAAATCCTTGCCTTCCTATCACTGTGGAGTCTACTAAAATGTGACCAAAGGGCATCTAAAAATTTGAGCAGTCAAATTTCACAAGATTGGAGGCTTGTGTTGTAGGGGAGAGAAGGAGTCTTGTGAAGCAATTACTCTTCTTTTTTAAGTTTTTAAAATTTTATTTATTTTTTTCAAAAGATTCCCTCTTAAATTTTTTTTTTTCTTTTAAGTTTTGTTTTGTTTTGCTTTGTGTTTTGTATCAGGGATTGAACCCAGAGGCACTTAACCACTCAGTCACATTCCCAGCTCTTTTAAAAAATATTTTATTTAGAGACCAGTCTCACTGAGTTGCTTAGGCCCTTGCTAAGTTGATGAGGCTGGTTTTGAATTTGTGATTCTCCTGCTTCAGCCTCCAGAGCCATTGGGATTACAGGCGTGGACCATCACACCTGATGGATCGTTCTTTTAGTTTTGAATGGGTCAGAATGAATGGGGCTCAGCACAGAATCTGGTGCTCACAAAGTTTTCCCTACAGTATTATATTTATATTCCAGTCACATGCCCCAAGAAGATTATTGTAGAGAGAGCTCCCACTTCTTCCAGATGACACCATACTGCCACAGTCATCAAAGACCCTCTTCCTGCTCCCTTCAACGAGAGCACTTCTACTTCCGTCATGCCCTGCATGCTCCACAGGTAGGAAAAGTTCTCTCTTCTATTTCTATTTCTGTTATTCAGTGAGACTCCAGTGTGTTTCTAACCTATCTTCCAGTGTCAACCAAACTGAGGACATGCTGACACATGGAAAGTTGGTTTTATGAGACTGTTCCACTAGGATGAATGGTTTTTCATTAACAACCCACCAATGCCTTTGGAAATGAAATTGCTCAAGTCATGCTTTAAATAGAATTCTCTAGAGTCTCCTGACATTAGATTTAGCTTCTTGCTTTCAAATCCAAAAAGGATTCTTGGTTTCAAAAGAGTCCTCTGCATCTGAAGGGTGTTTGATGGAGCACATTCTCAAACCACAAATGACAATGAACAAAAGTCTTTGAGGTAACAATATCCCCTGCTGTCCATGGTGACTAGATTTGCTGTTGGAATGATGAGTGGGGGCAACTCTGGACTGCAAAGACCACCCCAATCACCTTCTTTCTCGTAGAATCCATAGAAAGAATAGGGTCTCCTTGATCTTCTTTCTATTCCCAAAACTCTCGATTTCACAACAATGGACATGGAACTGCTCTATTTTCTCATAATGGGATTTTAAAAATTGTATTCCAATGAATTCTGAGCAAACACAATTCTTTGAGTAGCTCGGATGCATCCAATTTGACTTCAACTCTGAAATGAATCTCAATGTGATATATAATCGGTTTTGGAAAACTTCAGTAAGGATTTTGCTCACAAATATTCTTTGAGCTAGTAGTTTTAATATTTAATGTTCAGGAAAAAATAAGGAAGCTACTTGTTTGAAATACAGATTCCTGAACCTCTTTCAAGAATTATTGAATATGAAGCCAGGTTGGGGCCTAGGATTCTGAATATTCATAAATACTCCAACTGACAAATGCACGCCAAAGGGACACACTTTGGAAATCTCACAAACTCCTGCTCCAAGTCCCTGAGCCACATCCACCATTTTCTTTTAAGTATTGGTTAATAATAGAGGTCTGGAATTCTGAGATAACTGCCTGAAAATCTGGCTCAGGCATTATTTAGGTTGTTTTAGTGAGCTTTGCTGCTGCTGTGACCAAAAGACCTGACAAGAACAATGTTAGAGAAGGAAAAGTTTGTTTGGGGCTTATGGTTTCAGAGGTCTCATAGATGGCTAACTTCATTGCCCTGGTCATGAGGCAAGGCAGAACCTTATGGCAGAAGAGTGTGGTGCAGGGAAGTGGCTTAGGACTTTGCACCAGGAAAGAGAAATAAAGAGAGCTCCACTCATCATGACAAAACATATACCCCAAAGCTCCTCCTTTCCCAATGACCCACCTTCTCTAGTCACACTCTACCTGCCTGCAGTTACCACTCACTTAATCCCTATCGGGGGAATACCTTGCTGATTAGATTAAAGCTCTCAGAACCCAATCATTTCACCTATAAACTTCCTTGAATTTTTGAGGGACACCTAATATATATTAATTTTATGAACCTCAGTTTTCTTTTCAGTTAAATGAGTATGGTTGCATATAATTAGCAATATTGTTGTACAAGTTAAATTAAGATCTAGATTCCTCTTGGCAATATGTTGTTGGAAATGCTGGTTTCCCTCTTTTCAGATCCTGAGAGATGCCCTTGGGAAAAGTTATGTTGATTCTGACCTGGCAACTGAGAACACTCTACCCAGGATTTTAAACAGCTATGGAGAAAGGAAACATGCCCACACTGTGGTGAAGGAAAGAGCAGTTAATAAATAAAATGGAGTAAAATAAGATAAGGAAAAAGTTATTACTGCTCAGAGCCAAAGCTACGCAATTAAAGGATTGAGAATAGAGTAGAAAGCTTGGACAATTATCTACTTCTGGTATGGTGCATGGAGAAATCAAGGCCACCTTCTCATTTTTGCTCTAGACTCCTGCCACCTCTACTCCCCCAAACCTGCAATCAACCACACTGAAGGTCAGACTGAATTTCCCAGTTACCTACAGGGAAAAAAAATGTCCTCAGGTTCCTTTGGGCAGGGTCTGCTTGCAGTGGGAAGGGACTGAGTTGGCAACCCAGAGACTTACCTAGACATGCTGCTCAACAGCTCATTGACCTAATTTGGAGTTCATTGCATGGCCAAATTTCAGGAGCAGAAAAGTCCTCATGAATGATCTTCATGGCTACAAAGATGATGTTACCAAAAGCTTGGTTTTTGTCCCTGATGTCAATCCAATAATGAAGACAAGACTTTGAGATAAAGGAAAAAGAAGCTTTTTTGCTTTGCTGGCAAAGGAGAAACACAGCTGTCACAGAGGTTGTGATTCTGTTAGGGGGAACATAGAGCTTTCAGAAAGGTGATTCAAAGTGTGCATTCCAGTTGTGAGCTGTTAGGGGTCATATTCATTTGTAGCCTTGAGAGATAGCTGTTCTTAGATTTTCCAGCACCGTTCCTGAAATCTGAATTGCTTTTCTCCCTGTGGTCTGTTTGTTCAAGGACAGGTTACTTAGCCTAGTCTGGGGGAAAAGAGTAATCTTAATTCTCTCAAGGTTGGTGAAGGGAAGAGGGAAAAGAGAAAGGAGGGAAACCACATGAATTTTTAAATAAGTGTCAATAGCCCAGCTACAAGAGTTATGATCAAAGCATTCTCCATACAATGGAAAGAAGGTCTGCTGGATTCCTGGAGCTTCATCAGGAGACAAAGACAGCAAATGCTACAGATGGAGGCAGGTGTGAAATGGACCTTCTCCACAAAGGGATTAGCACATGGGCAGGAAAGAGGGCTCTGCATAGAGCCCTGAGCAGGTATCAGATCTCCCAGTATCTCCAAGAACTAGATGAGGGACATGTGGGACCAACCTCTCCACAGTTAGATCACAAGCTCTGCTACTTCACACTTTCAGCAAATACAAATGGAGTGCTTTTTGAATGCATCATAATTAATTTATTTTTATTTTTATTTTCTGCCATCAGAGAGAGTTTATTTTTTTATTACCTTTTTTATTTAATTTTCTGATTCATTGAACACAAATGGAGTACAGCTATTGTTTTTCTGGTTGTACACAAAGTAGAGTCACACCATCTGTGCATTCATGCATGTACACAGGTCAATGATGTCTGTCACACACACTGTTATTTTTTGTAGCCCCCTACCTCAACCCCACCCCTCCCTTCCCTCTATGCTATCTATCTTTCCTCCATTCTTGCCACCCTTCCCCCCCACATTATGCATCATCATTCACTTATCAGAGAGACCATTTGGCCTTTGTATTTGGGGGATTGGCTAATCTCACTTAGCATAACAGTCTCCAACATCATCCATTTCCCTACAAATGCCATAATTTTATTCTTCTTTATGGCTGAATAATATTCCATTGTGTATATATACCACAGTTTCTTTATCCATTCATCTATTGAAGGGCATCTAGGTTGGTTCCACAATCTAGCTATTGTGAATTGAGCAGCTATGAACATTGATGTGGCTGCATCACTGTAGTAATCTGATTTTAAGTCCCTTGGGTATAGGCCAAGGAGTGGGATAGCTGGGTCAAATTTTCTTGTGATACTGCTTTTATTTAAGAACCCCTTGATGTCACATGAGTCAGTTATTCACAACCTAACAGGAAGGTGAGACCTGCTCATAGCCAATAAGAAGAGAAGGAAAACACCAGTAATCATGGTAGAGAGAGATTTCAGGGCCATTGGCTCTCAGGCTATAAACTTGTGAACAGAAGGAGAAGCATTCCAGATAGAAGTAGCTGCGTGAACAAAGGCTTGGAGGTGGGAGACACATACTATCAGAGAAGGACATGACTGATGTAACGGGTGTATGTCTGGAGTAACCAGGGTCATAGGAGCTCATCCTGGGAATGACATTGGGAGGAGACCTGGAGGAGCTTGCAAACCAGCTGAAGTCACTTGGACTTTATTCTCTAAGCAGTCAGGGAGAGTGGGGAACTTTACTCAATAGAGCTCAACGTATCAAGGCACAGCTGAGCATCACCTGGGAAGTGGTGGAAATATACAGGCTCTGGAACCCTGAAGCCAGATTCATTGGAGTCTCTGGGGGATAGCAAAGGATCAGAGAGGTCTTTACTCCTAAAAGTGTTACTTTGCAGTCAGAAGGATTCTATGCCAGGGTTCTCACCATGGCCGTACATGGATCCACCCTTGGAGACTTCATAAAACACTTGATCCAGGAACACCACACACCAGTTTAGTCTTGAGAGATGTGAGTCAGGTAGGTTTATGCTGGCATGTGGTGAGAGCCAACTGTTAGATTTTCAGTGTTCTTGTCAGTCTATTGTTAAGCTGTTGATACTTTAAAATTGGCCATGGTGAGACTAAATACACATACATGGTTGCCTGCTACAAATCAGCCTTTCCTCCTTTAGCTCCAAGCCCCCCAGTGGAGCTAGTTGTCAAACATTTACCAACAAGTCACTAGTCCCAACTGTTGTATGTTTGGTGAGTCAAGAAGAAAGAAGTTCAGTTGGAGGAGTAGGGGAAGTTTGTCAACAGGCAAACTTGTGAACAGAAGGAGAAGCATTCCAGATAGAAGTAGCTGCATGAACAAAGGCTTGGAGGTGGGAGACACAAACTGTCAGAGAAGGACATGACTGATGTAACGGGTGCATGTCTGGGTCATAGGAGCTCATCCTGGGAATGACATTGGGAGGAGACCTGGAGGAGCTTGCAAACCAGCTGAAGTCACTTGGACTTTATTCTCTAAGCAGTCAGGGAAAGTGGGGAACTTTACTCAATAGAGCTCAACGTACCAGAATAAATTCTAAAAGGGCCATGGCTGCTACCATGATAGAAGTCCTGATGCCGGACCTCCCAGCATCTATTCTAGATTCTCAGAAGTTCCCTAGAATCTGACCGTGGCAGGAAGATTTATTCAGAATAATTTCTGCACCTGAGAGGGCTTCCACTCCCTGAACTGAGTCAGCCTCGCCCCCCAGGTCTTCTCTTGTCATTGCATTCCCTCTTAGCTATGTGTTTAAAAGGTTCAGATATTCCTTCAACTTGGTATTTTCATGGAGCTTTATTGTTTTGTAACTCAAATATTATCCCTACCTTTCCCCCACTAACATGATCAGGGAGGCAGAATGTGAAAGCAATTTAAACCATTGCTATTGGGTGTCACATACCTGAGGTTACCTGAGTGTTGATTCTACCACTCTTTAGCTGTGACTCTAGTAAGGTAATCTATCTAAACCTTAGTTTCCCCTTACGTAAAAAGTACTTATTTTTTTCCAAGAACAATGTAAGAAATGTTTAGGAAGTTCCTAGTATGCTGTGTTTCTGACCCGAATGAATGGTCATCAATGGAGCAAAATTTGGAAGTTATCTGACACCTCTTTCTCATGTCCATTGGACATGGCTATTTAGCCTCCTAAACATTTGTCAACTTCTTTTGTTCCTTCTACTTCCACTCTTGCTTTTAGGGTCAAACCCTCTTCAGCTCTTATTGAGACCAGATCTGCAGACTACTTCATCTGTTTATACCAAAGAGAGCAACTTTTATCATCTTTTGCCCTCTGGCTTCTTATTTGGGTTTGGCCGACAAGATCTTTCCTATGAGATCTTTACTGCTACATCTCCCACCTTCTTTGTGATCTATCCTGTTTCAATAGAACCCTCATCTTCTGCCCAGCGGGATCTTTGCAAAATGGAAATATATCAAGCCACACCATGTTCCTATAAATTCCATCATCTACCAGCTAAACACCCAAATTGCTGAGAAAAAATAAGATTCTGGCCCTGTCCCACCTTTTTTCTTTTACTCCTGCCTTTCCATGATCCTCAGATGAAATTTTTAACTTATTTCTTTTTTTGGCAGTGGGGTAGGGGTACTACCTACCTCAGAGAAATACCTGACCATAATTTCTTAAAACAGAAATCTCCTAGACAGGAATTTTTCATTGGTATCACAGTCGAACCCAAGTTCTCCAAAACTTCCCTGGCCTTTCCCGGTTCAAAGTGCAACAACATTTTCTTCCAGCAGTCAAATGGGAGAACTTAGTAAAGAACTTGGCACAAACATAGAATCTCCACTTATAGGCAACAAGAATTGCTGGCCAGGACACCCTCCCCCTGGGTTTATAGGACAAGACTGGATTCAGGCAGAAGATAATGTACCACTGAGCAACATCCCAGCCCCTTTTATTTTTTATTTTGAGATGGGGTCTCACTAAGTTGCTTAGGACCTTCCTAAACTGCTAAGGATGACCTTGAACTTGCAATCTTCCTGCCTCAGCCTCCCAAGCTGCTGAGACTACAGGTATGCATCACTACACCCAGTATGCTTCAATTTCTTAAAAAATCACTCATTCAATATTATTGAATTAGAAACCTAGAACCCAATGGAGCACCCATTTTAGGCAAAATAGGGGAGAAAGAGAGGGACAGGGAAACCTGATAGAGTTACGATTTTTAAAGATGAAGTTTATTACTTAAAGTCAATAAAAACAATTATTGCAACTAAGATGGTATGATTTGTATTACTTAACCAAGGAACAAATATCCAGATTACCCTTTTATTAAATTAGAAGCAGTTTCTAGGTAATTGAAAATGTCTTATTCTGCTACAGGTACTGATGTTTCAGCAAAAAGATAGACCAGAAATTGGGAAAGATGAGCACAAAGTCTACTTTGAATGCTCAGCTTGATTCTAAGATAAAAGACATTTCACATCTAAATCTGGACCCAGTTTTTTACTTTGTAAGGGAGCAACAAATGGATTCTAACCCACTCTTTGATCTTATTTAGCCTGGGGAAATTTTTCTTCTTTTTCTCTCACGTTGTTTTTATACTTCATCAATTTCTTCAGTAAATGAAGAAATTTTGCAATGTTGAGAAAGAGATAAAAAAAATCTTGGTGATTAAGTTATGATTATGTCATTTCATGAGAGACTATTTATCTGTAATATTAAAATTCTGTGTAATTCAACCCTAAAGCATTGGTTTGCAGCTGTCTGGGGAATGGAGGTGGGGGTCCCACAGGAGGGTGGAGAAAGACAACTGTTGACAGATATGGTGGTTTGGATATAAGATGTCACCCAAAACTCATATGTGAGACAATGCAAGAAGTTATGGTGTAAATGATTAGATTATAAGAGGTGTAACCCAATCGGTGGATAATCCATTGATATAGATTATCTGGGCAGTGACCATAGGCATGTAGGGTGTGACTGGAAGAGGTAGGTCACTGGGGGCATGACTTTGGGGTTTATATTTTGTTCCTGATGAGTGGAACTTGCTCTCTCTGCATCCTGATTGCCATGTCCTAAGCTGCTTTCCTCCACCACGCCCTTCCATCATGATGTTCTACCTCACCTTGGGCCCAGAGCAATGGAGTAAGCCAATCCTGGACTGAAACTCTGAAACTATTTGCCAAAATAAATTTTTCCTCCTTGAATTGCTTTTGTGAGTTCTATTGGTCATGGCAATGCAACAGCAAACAAAAACTGAATGGATGCAATATTACTGAGATGGGAGGCATTGGACATTGAGGATATCCCTTCCCTCTGGCCCTGTGCTGAGCATGGGGCCTCCTGGTTTGTATGAACCCTCACAACTGAATGATTAACCACAGTCCTGTCTTCTGGGAGAGGTACAGACATTCCCAAAAGGACAGAATACTTGGGTCAATCACTGAGAGTGTGGATGCAAAGGCAGGCTTGGGAGGGGGGAATATCTTTTGCTCTTCCAGAAGCTTTATCTTTGTTGTCTAGAAATTCAGTTTCAAACTCTCAATGAAGCATCAGTGGCAAGATGGAGGCAGCTGGAGTCTAAGAAGACTTGATAAATTTGTGGCCCAAGTCCATCAAAAATCCTATAACTCACTATTTTTCATTATTCTCTGTTGCTCCTGTGTATTAGTCAGCTTTCCATCACTGTGATAGTATACCTGAGATAAACCAACTTATAAAGAGGAAAGACTTATTTTGGCTTACAATTTCAGAGGCTCCAGTCCAACAATTTCAGTTGGTTCTTCTGCTTTGGGGCCTGTGGTAAGAAAGAACATCATGATGGGAGCATGTGGCAAGAGAGAGAGAGAGAGAGAGAGAGAGAACAGGGTCCCAATATTCCATTCAAGGGCTGTCCCCACTGATCTAACTTCCTCCCACCAGGCTCCACTTCTTAAAGGTTTCACCACCTCACAATAGTGCCACAGGTTGGGGACCAACCTTCAAAACATGACTTTTTGGGGACACTCCAGACCTAAACTATAGCACCCTGAGTCTTCACCTGTCCTAGATATGATGGCATAATGGACCCTCAAAAGCCCCAATTGTGTTCCAAGCACAGCCTAGACCACACCCCCAACTTGGTATAGAGGAAGATGTGCATGCAGGGCTGATGGCACATGGAAATCAGATGTCTCTTCATTGGCTGAGCACAGGTACAGATGTGAAGACTCCCAGTCTAGTAGGTGAGGTCAGACTCCAGCCAGGGTCTCCACAAGAAGGACCTCCTTCTACCCTCCAGCCAAAACCTCCACTCCCAATCAATCTTCTTATGCACAGCTCACAAAGTAAGATGGAAAATCAATGAACTGAAGGAGGAGACAAGGGAAGAAGGGTGGAGGAGGGGAGGATGGGAAAGTGAAGGGGAGGAGAGTATGAGGCAGGAGGGGAGGGAAGCTGCCACTACAGCTTTCAAGAATATAAAGACAGCACCCTCCTTTTAAAACATAATTGTCAAAATCAATTACAATAGATAATTGAATTTAAGTCACATGTGCCTGATCTAAAGGCTATCATAAAAGGAGTGTCCATGGGCCAATGCCCCACTTAACAACAGGGAGATTATTTCATGATCAAAACATGAGACAGGCAAACCCAAAAAACCAAAGGCCAAATGTTTTCTCTGATAATGTTTCTCTGATAATGTTTTCTATGATATTTCATAATAGGGGTAGTTAGGGAAGAGTAGAGTTACTTTATATTAGGTAGAGGGGAGTGAAGGGAGGGGCAGGGGTGATCTTACAATAAGTACAATCAGAAAAATGAGAAATGACACTCCATTTATGTATGATTTATCAAAATGTATAAATGCATTCTACTATCATGTGCAACTAATTAGAATAAATTTTTTAAATAACCATGAGGCATGAAGCAGCAATTTCTTACACTGTATCATGATTCACCTCCTTCAACTCTCCTCTTGATCAGTCAGCAGCTACACTCCTGGTTGAGAGGTCACCAGATGGCTCCAGATGGCCATCTGAGGAAGCCTTCATCTTCACTATGACCTGAGGAAGGCCTTCATCTTCACTATGACCTGACCAGGTTGCTTGACCACTGCTCTCTTCAGCCCTGTCTGCAGTTTCCAATGTTCTCTGATTCTCTCATATATCCTGTTTCAACCCTAGGTGACAAATTAGTACCAGCAGCCCCTGAACCTGACATAGCACAAGGAGACTGACCCCTGGTCTTCCTCCTCCCTGGATGCTGCTTCCAGGGGATGGGGAAACAGTTAGCTAGATTGCATCTTTCAAACCTCCAGTTAGTGAATTCAGGCCCCAGAATTCTCTTTGGGAGGTTTGAGTACAAAATGGACCCTTTTTTGGGGGTCCCAGGGGAAAAAAACACCCTGTTTTGTTACAACAGTTCCCACCTTGCAGGGCTTTTCTAAGAGTGAAACAGAAAAAGGTGCATCAAGCTCTTAGCACAAGACCTGGAGCCCGGTAACTTCTTGGTGATCACAGGAGTGTATTCACAACACCTGCAGCAATAATACTGAGTGATAGACTTGAAGAAATACTCAGCATTCCTGATTTGTGAACATCATTTGCCTTATGTTTTTGTGCTTTTCAATAGCTGATTGCTGTCCCTGTGAAATGTTAGACTGTGTAAAGCACCGCCCCAAGCAAGGCGTACAATCTCCCCAAGTCTTCCAAGTAAGGGGCAATTTTTTATGCACAAAGTCACATCTTTCCTTGGCCATCCATTTCCCTGCACCCTGTACAGGATCCTGCAATTGTAGAAACTGGGGCTGCCGCCTCAAGGAAGGGAAAGAAAGTGCAATGGGAAGAAAGATGATCTTTGTGATGTTGACTCAGGAGAAAGATGACATTCACGTGTGCGAAAAAGGAAACTAATTGGATACTGACTTTCATGCCCTGCATTTGAACATAAACATAGAGGTGGATAGGTATTTAGCAAAAATAATTGAAAGCAAAATTTCAAGATCTGGTGCTCTTGTGCCTGT